>OX381718.1:28295679-28859889 GCA_947462335.1 Harmothoe impar | reverse complement strand
TGAGAGGCTAGAAGTGTAGAGATATGGGGGGATGTTGGAATGGCCCATCAGTCGATCGTTTCTAAAATGGTGTAAGATAGTTGTGTGGGTGTGAGAATAGAATCAGGCATTGACAATATATTTGAGGATACAACGGATCTTATTCATTTTCAGTGTTACTTAAAACATTGAAAACAAAACATAGCTTGTGACGTTCAAATCATATAATATATTTTGTGCTGGTAAAATGGTAGAAACTAGAATGTTGTGCCGTGGAAATAAAGACCAAGAGAGAAAAAAAAAGTATTATTCATGTGCATCATGATTTGATTCAACTAGACACGATAATTACCTAAGTGCCCCTTTAGATTAATAGCCAGCTGTATTAATGATACCCGTATGCAGCACTTAATACACTCATGTGAGTACCCTCCTACCGATGCAGCACAACCAGAGACATGCCGGTTGTTATGGGGAGGGTGGGGGGGGGGGGGGCTTTCAGATGGCGAACAGAGAACAGGAAGGCTGTCTGAATCAGAGTGTTGTATTGAAAAAGAACAATGCTGGGAACATACATGTAGCTGGAAAATATGAAGGCCATACAAATCAGGAAAGATAGATGTCTAATATTCCTTGATTTTTAGATCTTCTCCATCCCAAGGCATACACTCATGCTATAATAGTGGGTTAAGATGTACAACTCTCATCCTAGAGGAAATGCTGTTTGATATAACTAGAGTCTAGAATATTGTATTACCAAATGTAGTATACGAGTCATGGTAGAGAGAAGTATAGGACACTGGGGGGACATGGTTGACAATGCTGTGTTGCTGTACATTGTCCTGCCTGCAGCAGGGCCTGTGGCTGGTGGTGCACACACGCTGCTGCTGGTGCATTCTGTGACTTGGTGATGGGGGTGGGGACGGGGCTGCTATTTGTCTACCATGATCCGGGATACCAGCACTGGGGGGTGCGTGCTCGTTAGGCGGCCCGGGGGGGGGGGGGGTAGCGGTGTGTGTATTGTGACACGGTGGTAGTGGTGGTGTAGCTTTGAAGCTGCAGCTGCAGGCTCTACTGTTGGTGTATGTGGTGGTGGTAGAGTACTGGTGTTACACTGCCCCTCTGACATACTGACCCACTCACTCACCCCCCTCCCCCAACCCCACCCCACCCCCGTCCACGTGACCACAACACTGCAGCACTGCTGCCAGCTGGTGGACTCGGGGAGAACTATGTGCACACTCCCCACCAGCCCACAGTCAACACTCCCCCCCCCCCCCCACATGTCACACAGGGCATCATGTCACCCAGATCCAGCACAGCTTCTTACAGCCATACCATGTATAGCATATTAAATACACTCAGGTAATACAATTACCTATTGAGTATTCCCACTATTGTGCTTTCCATATTGCATTGGCTGGGGAATAACATGTTGGGGTGATGAGGCCAAATAACTGTATGATGTCCAGAAAAGTTACTTTGCTGAGCCGTATTTATTTAGAAATACCGTATTTGTCATACATTTTTCTGTAAAACAAACCCGGTCCCGGTCCTTTTCATTACATTTTATCAGAAAAAAACCCAACTAATTTGCACGATTTTCGAAACTTCGAAAATACAGGGTGCTTATCACCGGTATGTCGAATACGGTACTATTACATGTTGATACTTCCACTTTAGTATTGTCTACATTGTGCTCTATCTCGATTTTTAGGTGGATCGTTTATGTGGCCTAGTGATACACCTAATGTAAAGCACCGTACATTTAACTGTCGTCTACTACTCAAGCCCCCAAGTAAGTACCGCTAGCAAATCCACCATATATGCATCTAGTCAACCCGGGTAACAAAGCAGCATACTGTTCCTGAGGTTCTTGTGAATGAATTTTACTTGTGCGAAAAGTAGTCGTCTTGCGACTAGAAATAGAATGTCTTATTATTTGAGATTTTTAAGGCCCGAATATTGACTTAACGCACTATCGTCCATGACCTTTTGTTATGCTTCATGCTGACCCTACAGCGTTCATGCCATGCAAATTATGCTGTGCAAAACGATGAAATAAACAAATAGATGAATGAATAAGTTTATGTATATAAATCTACCGTATATGAATAAGAATTAGCAGTAAAATGGTGTGTTTGTGTCTAGGTGAAGAAGAGGATGAGGAGGTAGAGGAGAACAAGCCTCCCGCTGGTCCGCAGTACGTGCCTATGCAGATATCTGCCATTCTTCAACCCTACCCACGAGAAGAAGACGCAGAAGCCAGCTCATCGGAATCAGGTACCTCCTCTCACACTTTCATTTATTTGCATAAACGTATTAAACCCTTCTCCCCCCCCCTTTTTGAAAAAAAAGCAGGGGAAAAAATAATAATAGTATTACCGGTACAAGCATATACCAGTGTGAATAGAATAATAACTTTTAAAGGTAATTGAATCAGACTAACAATTTGACTTTACCTTTTGCCACCATTCCTCCTTCAGTGCCTTATCATTTAGCACGCAATACTTAAGTCTGTGATTCAAATCTTCTATGTGTGTGTTTTCAGACTCTCAGTCGTGCTTAGTTTGTATAGCAAGACGCGTCCGGATTGAAACTGGAATGTTGGGCCTTGAACAGTTTACTACTAGACAGGACCTGAACGGCAAAATACTAGCTTGTGACACAAGGTAAGTAGTGTTATATGGAATGGATTGTCTGTCTTTGGAAACCATGTGTCATTTGAAATATTGAAGTAAAATGACTTGAGTGTTCATATTCATCCCTCTGCAGCAGTTACGTTACATTATGTTATATGAACGACGCGATTCTATGTGTGAATTACCAAATATCACTTGAATGATGTTCATTTGCCGCTGTGATCAACAGCCGCAGCCCCGGCGAGTTACTCACTAGTAGTAGAACATAATTTAATGCAGCCAGGTGAGCTACTAGTTGATGCTGCGTCTGTGCATCATGGCGATACAAGGGTATTTTCATGCTGCCTTTTAAGGGGTTACTCCGCTGCTAAAGCTACTGTTCTGACTGATATGTGTGTGTGTTTCAGTGGCATAGCTCCAAGCCAGTACACATACCCTGACTTTGTTGGTCAGAATATCCAGGACTACTGCCACATCAACGACGTGCAGCAACTCACGCGCCACCAGCAAGAAGGTAGGCACACCAAACTTACTCCACTAGTCGCCATCTTATTAGGCCTTGTAATTCTGGTAGCTTGGATTACAGGCAAAACTTTACAGGCAAAACCTTGGGCGGCGAAAGGTAAACAAAAAAAATGTCCATTTTCCTTTGGGCCGACCATCAATAAATTCTGTGTAACTGTATAAACCGCGGGTTATGAGTTGTACAAGTCAAGTTAACTAACACATGTGTCCGTCTCTACAATAAACTGTAATTACAGCATTATTAAGTCCTCGAATTAATAACAATAATAAAGTACAAATGTACCAACTAAATGGTTAACATGTTTTCAGTGTTAAAACACCGAGGCAGCACAAGTGGCGTGTACCGCTTTAAACTGCAGGAGAACCGCTATGTCTTCGTGCAGACCAAGAGCCAACTCTTCAACAAGGCGGGAACCAACGACCCTGATTATATTATGTCCATGCACTCTATCATAAGGTGAGGCAGTTGTTTTTGTTACTTTATAATACAAAGCACCTAATTAATTATGCTAAAATAATGTGCAAGATGCGGACAGTTTAAACATTTGTGAGTCTTTCTAAGATCAGTATTTAGATAAATGAGTCGAGATAACTGGCAAATAATTTTGATAATACGGCCCTTTGGTTAGGTTAGTCGTTATTTTTAATCCTTTAAGTGACCGCAAGCCATAGGGGCCTTTGTTGTCATGATACATGACTCATGACGTCCCTACGGGACCTGTGGGATCGTCATGATGCATTCATGTAGCGCGGCAACAATGGGCATAGTGCATTAAAGCACTGTGCAGTCCTTAAAGGGTTAGGGTTTCTTGATCAAATCTTGTCACATTTGGCTGGTGGTATTGATGGGAAGCCGCCGTGTAAAGCATGGACTAAGTCTTAGTCCTCTCTGCCTCTAGCCAACCCCACCGTAGACACCTGTGAGTATAGTTGATAGACAGTAACTTTGGATTAAGCAGTCAATCTTTCACCTCACCAGAATCTAATTGTTTAAGGAATGTATTGAGCGATTAGCGTGTGAACGCTTGTACCACCTCAGCTGCTACCAAATCACGCGTACCATGATAAGAACTGTGTTGCTGCTTTACAACGATAGGCTCTGGACACAAGTACTGGGGATGCCATGTGTCCAAAACTCACAACAGAGTGCATACAATCATGTAGTTCTTTGGAATTGTATTAAATGAAAGCGTCGTGGATCAGTCTTTTAGGAAGAAAATATAGAGATGCTGAGGAAGTAAGGATGGTACTAACATGACTCGATAAATTTATTGATTTCTTAATGGATCGATCATTGCTGGCTAAATTTAATAGTATTTATTGAACTATGACGATATGAATAAAATTAGTTTTTATACATTTATTAAGCTCTTTTTGATTAATACGAGGATGCCAATTAGAAAGTGTAAGACATTGGTACACATTGGGGGGGGGGGAGAGACATTGGTACACGTTATAATTGGGATGAGTTTAAGTCTTGTATAGGTCAGTGTCAGCATGTGGCCAATACATGACCTAACAGTTGCATCTTGCTAGGATTTGATTAAATCTGGGTGTCAGTAATATGGAGATAAGGCTGCTCCTCCTGCCAACAGAGCAATGTGCAGCCCGTGGACTCAGACAGCTAGATCATACATTGGGCATGTTACCACTAGACATATAGGGTTAATCAGATACTTAGGGAGATACAGCTTTTACCTTTGTATTCACTTCCTTTGCTTTGCATCAATACCGTGCGAGTGGCTCTATATTAAATGAGACTGATACTAACTAATGATTTGTTAACTAATGGGTTGCATTGGGCATATTGTAGTACAATAAGATAAGAGTTGAGTTACAGTGTTTCACGGCGGTTGGGGACTAATGCAATGTTGGGAAGTTGAGTTCCTGAATGCAGTTCCGTTGTTTCATCGCTTACACAGACAAACTAACACAGACAGACGCTAATTTTATAATTGAGATTTGCCACGTACCGGTTTTATTTTATTGGTGATAGATTGTGTGCGCTTCAACTTTTTTTTGCAACGCTTTGTGATATATGGAATAAATAGGAGGGACTGCAAATTAGACGTGCACAAGTCTGATGTTTGGATGTTTCCTTTTACTCTAGGGAATGCGATACTGACACTGAACTAAAAGGGTCAGCTTCTACAAGTTTGATGAAATCTATTATTGGCCAGACAGGAGGCAACAAGTCCAAGTAAGTAACCCTCATGTAACATGATGTAATGTGATGCATGATGTAACATGATGCTATATGCCCACCCGTTGGGAGTGTATCAGCCCTCAAGGGTTGGCATGATGCATGCATGCACTATGCATGATCCATGCAGCAGTATACTTCGTTGACATGTTAAGTATGGTGAATTCAAGGTAATCTGTGTTATCCTGATCATATCTATGCCAGATATGAACTCTTTGATCCAATTAGTGATACACCTTTTGGTTGAGAAGTTATCTACTCTAGACATATTCCCAAGATGTTATACCGGTACCATACATAGTAGGTGAACTACAATACATGACATGTATCAGGTTAATTAACCCACTCTTACAATGGTTCAAAAGAAAGAGCACTGAGGAACCCTGGATAAGTCCATATATGTCAACAGCACATGCTGCTGATATCAAATAAAAGAGGTAGATTGTTTCTACAAGTGATTGTGTGCGTGTTTCAGGGAGCTGGATTCGCTGAAAGCGTCGTTGATGCGCCAGTCGAGTAGCAGCGGCTTGTTATTGGGCGGCGGGTCCATGATGGCGGTGGGCAGCATGTCGGGCGGCTCCATGCTGAGCACTCTGCCCTTCCCAGGGAGCAGCTCCTCACAGGAGCTACTCAGTGAACTAGAGGACAATTTGAACATTGATGATGTCATTAGTAGTTTGCCTACGACTAGTTCGTGGGATGCCTCGACAGTGGCCGCGGCCGGCACCAATAGCCTTGAACTGAACATAGCCACCGGGAATACCGGAGTGGCACCTGCCTCCACCGCCGCTGGCTTGGTGTCGTGGCCTAACGCGACTGTTGCTGTCACTTCGGTGAGCAGCTCAACTACCCCTGTGAACATTGGCACCTTGGGTGGCATTATGACGGCGGCCGGCCACCAGAGCCACATGTCACGGATGCAGCAGGGGAGGCGCCTACCTGTGCCTGTTAGTGTACCCAAGCAGCAGCAGCAGCAGCAGCAGCAGAGAGCCATGCTCATCAACAAGAGTCCAAGCCCTGGCTTTGCTGGTGCTATGACGGTGCCACGCAGCCCTGTACAGCGCAGCCCCATGCAGCGTAGCCCCGTCTTCATGCAGGCCCCGAGCCCGGGCTCAGCGCAGCCCATGGGCCCCCACGGTCAGCGCAGCCCTGGAGGCAGCCTGATGGGGGGCATGCTGTCACCGCACGGACCCGGTATGATGTCACCACAGCACCGACAGGGCATCATGTCTCCGCCCCCTCCAGGTGAGTCCCCCCTCACCGTTCTCATGTAACCCTCTCCACTGAGACACACCGTCCTAATGGTGGCTCTACAAGACTACTCTAGTTCTTGATTTCTTCTGTTTAGCAAGTCTAAAATGTCTTAGATTTTTGTTTGTATTTCAAACTTCTGAGGGTTGAATGGAAGTAATAATTGAATCTGCACTAATGTTGAATCTAAAGTAGACTTAGATGCATAGGTACCATAGCCTTGTCCAGGGCCAGACCCCCAAAAAGTTGGCTCTACGGATTTCGCATGTTTTAGCGGATGCTTTTAGCAGATTTTATCAACGAATTTTGCTCGCCTTATTTATTAAAAAAAAAAAGTTTTCTCTTTGCAATGTTTGGCAAAAGAAGCCTTTTAATAATGTGATGGCGCATGCTGTTTAAGAGAAATCCATTGGATAACAACAAATTCGTTGGAAATACTTTTTTTTGTGCTTGCATCGTTTTTTCCAAAAACTAAATCCGTATACCAACTTATTTTGTCGGTGTGGCCTAGTGAAAGACTGGTGGAGGGTGGAAATAGGCTGGTTTGCCAAAGGATGGCAATATGGTAGCTATGTCCTATGAGGGTCCTGTGTTCACTCAATTGTCAGTTGACATGCATATACAATTTCTGAAAGAAAATATGTTTACACACCATGGTGGTGTTAGAATGTATATTTTGTCCATCTATTTACACAAATGGATCAATGATAATGTTCATAATCAGGTAAATAAACATCTGTTTCTTTTGTAAAACCAAGAAATGTGCAAGCAGCATTGGTATGCTACCCATATTAAGTGAACATGGTACCCGATAGCTGGACTTCATAATAACTAGTACCGGTAGTTAACAAATAGCAGATCAATGTTTACAATTGTATACGGGTTACCCTTCCTACTATTACTGTGAACAGTCCTATCAGAGAAGCCGTGCATACAGACCTATAGGCCTGTAGACTCTTACCCAGTGGGTCCGCCTTTTAAAATGTCGCTGGGTGCGGTTATCATCACTGATAAGACACACCCTGACTGGTACTTTGTGTCCCTGGGTAACAATCACTTCCAGGGACACACTTGTACCCAGCCTATCAGCTCTTATCAGTGTGGGCCGCCGCAACCAGCTCCAGTCCCGACTAGGCCCTATACTCAACGAACCTCACATTCTACATTAGAAAAGGATAAAGTATATTCCCAAAACCGTGTGCGGGTGGGTAGATACAGCCGGTCACGTATTGTAGGTCTGTATGTATGGCTTATCTTACCGTTATGGATGACTTGCATCGTTTTCCTTGCATGCTCTAGTTGTTGGTCTGTGCTGCCATCCTCACTCTCTTAGCCGGCCGTAGATTAACTTTAGCCACCCATGACTAATAACAGTAGTTTTGACTTACTTTAGTGCTGTATTACGATTTATACGTTCAAATATGGCGTTTCAAAATCCATATTTTCATCCCCTTACCTCTTGTTTTTCCCAGACTTGACAGTAACTATAGACACTCATCCAAGACCTAACAATGTTAGTTTTAGTTGTTGCTTTTTTCCAAATTATTTAAGCAAATCTTTTCACTTTTATTGGTTTCCTTTCCCTTTACTTCTTTGTAATGTTCATAACTTCATAGGGACCATTCGACCACTATTCTAAATGACTTCAACAAATCTGTAATCCCGCCAAAAAGGGGTCCTATTTAATTGCTGGTGAATTAGCAGTGTAGTTATTGAGGGCGACAGGAACAGAAGGTGGCAGCACTGAGCTGACGTATGTTACTGTGACGTCACACTCTGGTGACGAGGCAGTTGTGACGTCACCAGAAGTACTTGGTGGCATCATGGACATGACAGGGTCATGGACATGACACCAAGTTACAGTAGCGAGTGGGGTCATGTTGGTTTGTTGTCATCACAGGCCACGTGGGTGCAACACTGTCGCTAAGCCGGGCGTCGAGTGATACCGACCTGCGGCAGTTGTTGGTGGAGCCGCTCGGTCCGACAGGTCGCGGCCACAGCGGCGTTAAACATGCCTTCCTGACCCAGATGGCGCCTCATCACATGATGCACCACCCAGGTCAGACACTCTATCATGTGTCACTCCACCACCACCATTATACAACAAGAAACACACTCCTACCAAGCATCACTTGGGGGGGGGGGACAACTTTTTGCTGACAAAATTATATCTTTAGATTAATATTTATAAGAGAAGGAATCCCCATCTGATTGTAATGTTATGAAATAAATAAAAATTTAAAAAATCTTTGCAATGATATGTGGGAAAAGTGTGCAAGAACGGATTTACACAAGTTCTCCCAGTACCTGCATGTTGCAGAATAATCACTATAATTATGTAGACTTGGGTGTTAGGATAGTAGGTTCAATAGTCATGTGCTAATATTAACAATAATGGTAACAATTAAAACATGCATGGGTTTTGGTTGCTTCCATCATACTAGATTTTGTAGAAAGTAGCCAGTAGGTTGGTTAGCTAACATTAGATAATCAAATCCATCAGGCATATAAAACTCGTATTCGTTTGCTGTCTCAAAATAATTTATTCCAGTAAGGATTGTAATTTATCATTAATAATGACTGTGTCTGGGATAAGTGAAGAACTTTGCACGCACAAAATACAATGGTTGTTGTAATGGAGGTTTGCTGGCCACTCCCTAGTCTTGACAAAGGTTTGTGAAGAGGAGGGGTGGGGGAGGTAATAATTGGTTTCTATTTTACACTGAAAAACTGTTACTCTATTTGCAAAATGGAGACGATGGTCTAGGATCTCAACCGCTGCAAGACGCATGCCACATCGCAAAATGGATAGCTCTTTGTCTTCTAGAATAAATTCAATTTTTTTTATGGTGGCTCTAATAATATCGTTTGCTTTCATTGACTTGAAAGAATCCAATGGTTTACTCTTTCATAATACCAGGAAAGCTTAGTACTAAGCGGTGATAGGTTGGATTAATTGAGATCCTACCACTGAAAAAAAACCCACTATCTGGAGTACATTCATGAACGATGCAGGTGTAAGATGGCCATATAGCAGTTGAGATTACCTTCCATCCTAACAATCTGTACTGTAGTTTGCATTTGCCTAATCAAAACTCATTCGTAATGCTACAGGTAAAGTGGGCATGAACAACATTGTGAACTGGACGGCACAACAGGTCCAACAACTACAACATCACCAGCAGCAGCAGCAACAGCAGCAGCAGCAACAACAACAACAACAGCAACAGCTGCAGCAACAACTCCAACAACAGCTTCAACAACAACAACAACAACAACAACAACAACTCCAACAACATCAACAACAGCAGCAGCAGCAAGCACAACAACAGCAGCAATCACAACAGGGTCAGCGACAGCAAAATCCCCTGGCTGCGTTGAAGTCGCTAGAAGTGCAGGCTGGTGGTCTAGCTGGTCAAAAGATGGCACAGGTATGTAGACTTTTCAGATTATCTGTTAGCTTAGACTGGAATTACATGTATTAGTAATTGAGTATTTTGGTATGGCCTTCAATTAAGTCATTGTCTAATTTATTATCAAATTTGTTACTATATAGTTGACTCTAAGGTTCTTATTTGTAATCTGTACTGGATCTCAACCATTCCATTTTGATTCTCAGATGGCGAAGAAGGAACAATTGCGAGCGCACGGGTTAAACGAGCATGCAATGCTGGAGTATTATGAACAACAGAAGTTTGCTCAGAACTCGGCGCAGGCGGCAGCTGCTTCAAACCACAGCCAAGGGAAGACGGGCCCCACACAGAGCCAAGGAGAACAGCCACAGCAGTCGCCCCAACCGGGGCCCGGTCCCAGCCCGCAGCAGTCCAGCCCCCAGAGCACGTCTGTGGAAGAAGGACCCGACTCGTCCAGCCGCGACGGCAACAAGAAGGTGGGCAACACGATGCTCATCCAGCTACTCAGCCAAGAGGAAGACGAGGAGGAGCAGTTCTCTCCCGGACAGACGGTTAGTACATTGTACCTGCCATTCCTGCCGCACATTCTACAAGGAAAGATTCTAAGAATTTACATTTTAGAGATGTATACAAGGTTTTGAAGGAGAAAATAGAATTTACATTAGAGATGCGTACAAGGTTTTGAATATCAGTTGTGGAGCCATCTACAGTGGTGAGTACGTTGTAATGGCATGTCCTTGATCAGGGGAATCACGGTGGTGAACAGGGAAATACATTGACTTTCATCTAATGAGAACTGAACTCATATACTTAAAAAATATTTTTGACCTGGCTAAGGAATTTACAACCTCCCTGCACGGTGCAACCACTGCTAATGACGGTTAGGTCGTCGGACCATGACGTCATTAGGAACACCATTGCTTGGCAACAGTCACTTGTTGACAGAGTAACTAGGTTACATGGCAACTGTCACTATGGGGATCAACAATCCTTAGTGACTGGCTCTAAAACCATGTTTTAGGGCCTAGTTTAGTAGTTTCGTCCTATGGGGACTCATCAGGCACCTGTTTTGTGCAAAACACTGACAAATCTAATTGCCAGTGGTCCCAAATTTTCAAGGAAACTTGGAGTTTGGACTAACTGTCAACTGTTATTAAAAACAAAACAAAAAAAACTATACTTAAAAAATATATATTTATTTAGAAATATGCGTTCTTTCAAACTACATGTATCATCTATTAAAAGGTATAATGTAAGATACTATTGTAGTACATGTATCCCACACGGGTCTGTTTGGGCCCATTTCTGATGACAGACAACTGGAGATATGCTCCTACAGACTCAGGTCTACTTGTCTTCAGTATAGGTGAAATGTTGCAATGCTAAAATACGATCATTATTTTGTAGCTGACATCCAAAGCCACAACAACCACATATCGAGATTCTGACTCAACAGAGGATAAAATGGACATGGACAAGAATGAAGCAGAACCCAAGAAGACCAACAATGTTCTTCTCAAGGTAAAGAGATGTTCAAATTAGATCTAATCAGATTTTGTTTGATTTTTGTGACATTACATAGGAAAAGCAACTGACAATATCCAGTGGATAGCTTCGCTCGAAATGCTATGATAGGGAGGATTTCATAGTGGCCCGTGGGAAAAATATTTGGGAAAACAAACCTTTTGTACCTAGTTGTTTGTAATAGACATTTTAAGGTTTAAGTTTTGATATTGCTTTATCTGTAAGTACCTAAACATAAACATTTTTGCCTAAAGGTTAAACATAATTAAATCAACCATGTCATGATCTCTCGTTTGAATAGTATTTCCTTACTGTTCCCTTCAGCAACTGCTCAATGATGACAAACTGCGCGCGGAGGAGCCTAACTTAGAGAATGAACTGCTTGAGAAGCTGCTACAAATGAAGGACGGTAAGGAGATGAGCCCTGCGCCTGCAGAGAGCTCCTCCCAGGAGACGGGTGAGCGCACTGCCATGGACACAACCACCTCGTGGGGCAATGGGCTGGGGCGGGCCGCCCCGGCCGGCCAGCACGCCCCTACAGGGGGTGTCAGCACGTCATCTGACGGCAACATGCCCATAGATGAACCACTGCTGTCCAAATATCTACAGAACGAGAATGTCACCTGGAGCCAAGTTGACCGCTCAACGCCTCTGGAACAGTTTATCCACAACTTGTGCAACAAGGCTGAGGGAGAGCAGTCGCGCGGCGTAAAGCGGAGTGCCTCGGAGGTGTCAGCCGACAGCACTGAGTCGTCCCTGGATGCCGAGCCCTCCACCTCCTGTCGGGGCACCACCAGTAGACTGTTGAAGCGCAATGTGCTGCTGGCTCAGCTGCTCTCCCAGAAAGCTCCCCATGAGACAGTGGTCAACACCCAACACACGGTCAGCCCCGGCACCACGCCACAGACCAGACTGCCCAAAAATGTGTCAGAGAAAATTATCGAGTCGAACAATAACAATAACCATTCCACGCGCACGACAGCAGCAGCCAGCACTGCTGCGGCTGCTGCTGCGGCCGCTGTTCCCGGTGCCACACCCGAGAAGCAGAGGAGACCCAGTGGAGAACCCTCAGGCAAAAAGCAGACCATCTTCGACAATCCGCTTACCAACCCGAACAGTCCATTCCCCGGCAACACCACCAAAGACAAAGGCGTGGCGGCCGACAGTGGTTCAGATGCGGGGAAGGGCAGCATGTCTGGGTTGACAAACGTGGGGGTGGGTAGCAGCATGTCTATGGGGGTGCCGGGTACACAGCCGCCGGCCATCAGCAGTGCCGCCACCACCGTCACCATGGGGAGCTCTTCAGTAGTGACCAGCACCAACATGGACACGGGCGGCGTGACCAGCACCTGTGACAGTACTAGTGATCCTTACCTATCGCAGGTCAGCTCATTCACTCTAGTCTTTGGTGTGGGCAGAATAGACATGCCTACTATGCGTATCCTATATGTGTTTTCTCGGATATAAGATACTCAAAGGGCAAAAAAGTATTATGTGCTCTTTGGGGGAATATGGAAGGAGGACCATTTAAGTTTCTGCCTTCTTACTGTAGGAATTAATTATGCCAAAGGACTCTTTTACGTAGACCACAAAATTCACTGAAGCTTGTTAATTGTTTCAAGTTGCATAATTTTACAGAAACTAATTTAATCTAAACGGTAATAAGAGTTTTCGTAATTAGTATTAGAACTGAAACCGTTTCAATACTCACTCACCACAAAATCGTAATTCAACAGAGCTAAAACTTCTAGGCCAGTGTAGGCCATGTAGTGTATGTTAGATGGAATTTTAAATCAAAGTAAATATTATAGTCTCACACTGGTAATTGCATTACTTAGTCGATACAATAAGTATAATTGATTGTTTGGGATGCTGATTCAGATTCTTGACGAGGCGACAGAGATGCATAACTCGCTGCAAGCTGGCACGGCGACGGCGGCACCACAACAGATGAACTTTGACGCCCCGATGACGGACGACGTCAACCTGCTGTCCCAACTGGAGCAGGTGCTGTCCAACTCGACCTTCTCGTTACAGGAGATCGACAACCTGCTCGGTATCAACAACCAGTCACAGGCGCGGCCCATGGTAGGTCACCCCGCCCACCGCGCCCACCGCCGCATACAGGCACCACAGGGGGTGCACATTAGCCAACAACACGGGGGGTGGTGCATTTTCATGCGAGTGATAGAAACATGGTCAGGCCCCCCCTCCCCCTCGAGAGGTATCCAACATTCTCCAGCCCTCCCCCGCTCCATATGAACTGTGGTAACGTGCGGGCTTGGTTTTTGCTGTGTTCCCCCACTCACATTCTTGAGGCAACCAAATCCACCTCACCCCCTGTTGTTAAATAATGACTACGCGCTAACCCTCTAAGGGCAACATGCAGTAACTCGCCGGTACTTTACTCATCGGTGCTTTTCTTTTTTTAATGTTTATCTTAACTGTTTCTGTTTTTACCTGGTTTGCACGTATCAGTAATCTGTCTGACCATAATACAACCAGTTGTTCGTGCATCATGACGACAAATGAACATGAAGACATTGACGCATCATGCCAGCCTTTAGGGCATTTTTTAACTGTTACATTTCAAGTCAGAGGGGTAAATGACAAGTGTCAGTTCTAACAGCCTTAAGAATCCAGTAACGAAAGTGTTCAAAGCTAGGTAGAAAGTTTATGGAGATCCAAAATGCAGTATTCTGTCTCATGTCATGGGCTTTTCAAGGCCAAAGGGTGCTTCCCCCATATAGCTACACTAGTGTTTGCCCACCAAGCGGTTGGTCATAAAAAGTTGGAAGATAGTCTGATGGGAGATTTCAAACTACTGGTGGCTCTCAATAACACACATAAAAAAAGTACAGCAAAGGGGAATGGGGGAGGGGGGAGGGGCAACAACATGTGGCAGTTACCATATGTTGATTAGCAGGTGCCGTCTTTGGCTGTGCAGACTTTGATTGGAGCTGTAGAGTACTAGTATGTGCATGTGGTTGTGTACCAGGTTCCCTAACTGACTTGTATGTGTCTATAATGTGGAGGTATAACGCCGTAGGCTGTGTGCCACACTTTGTTATTATTATATACCTCTTCAGTTTGAGTATATATCTTAAACAAGTTTCTTTGACCTTTAAGTATATTACTAGTCGTAAACGCTTTATAGTCCACAGCCGCTGTGCATAGATTACCAAGCATGTGTTTTTGATTGCGTACCCGTTGAAATCATCAATTTTGTTTCTGACCGCTGCATCTCCTATTGTAACAGGAGATAAACACTATGATGCCCGTAAACAACCGCCATCCGGCCATGGTACGTTTGTCTTCTTGAGTTCTGCGTGTTTGATCACTGTTTAATCTTTTAAGGGCTGCACAGTACTCGTCAGGGCTGCATGACTGTATCATGACAGTGAACGATAGTGCGATATGCAGCCCTTAACGGGTTAATTCACCTCTCACTGCTTTAGACCCCCTTGTACTCCGTTGTAACTGTCTATTATACCTCACAAATGTAAACATACATACACACAATTTATACATTATATATATATACATGTTCATTCGAATTTCCAAACGCCACACCAACTAAATATGATTTCTACCTCAGTATATTTTATTTTTATGCTGATTTATTGTTAAGTTGTTCTGAAATATACTTAAAACTGCATGCTTGAACAGAATCTATGCATGAGGGCTGGAAGAAGTATTATTATGTATGGCTGACTATGGGTCTTTCAGCTAGAGGTTGGGGTTAGAAGTGCACATTCTATAGGGGCTAGGGGTAAGGTACGCTGGTTCCGGCTAGGAGCATTGATACAAGGATATGCGTGTTACCATAGTCTGGGACCCTATACTCCGTACGTCAAGCTCAGGTACCATGGTATTGCCTGATCACCCTATTTGTGTTGGCCCATTAAGGGCACTATGCCCTTATGCCAGCATGATGCATGCATGGAGCACTCGCCGACCGTTAATTGGCTGATACTGCAGGCATACATCATGCCCTACAGGGTTGATACACTCGCAAATAGTCGCTGAGATGCATTAATCCAGCGTTCGCCAACACTGGATTGGTGCATCATGATGACAAATGAACATTGACCTGATACCATGTGTAAATAGCTCCTTAAAGCGCTGGTTGTTGTGCCTATACAGGGACAAGGAGACCAGTACCCGTCAGACATGTCAGAACAGATGGCAATAGATGCTATCCAGGCCCAGTTGATGTCAGAGAACCCGGCCGCTGCCAACCAGGCACCCAACCCCATGAGTACGGCCACGCCCGCCGTCTCAGCCATGTCCGCTGCCATGCGTGCTGCAGCTCTACAAAACTCTGCTGCGGGCGGCATTCGGCGTCAACTCCCTCAGCAACAGCCACAACCCCACCACATGATGGACCCTCAGATGAGGCAGCAGCTGCTGCTGCTTCAACAACAACAGCAACAACAAAAACAACAACAACAGCAACAACAACAGCAGCAGCAACAACAACAGCAGCAGCAGCAACAACAACAACAAATGGGGAGTCCCAGGGCCAGTCCAGTATTCCAGCAGAACCCGATGATGCAGCTCTTGGCGCAGCAACAAGGGCCTCGGTTCTCACAGCCGGCAGGTATGTTCACCATGTGGCACTTCTGTTGTCAATTTAGCTACATCTTAATCCCACTTAATACGTGTATTTTAGCTATCGCCAACGCCAGGTTCATATGTAGGGGCCATAAGGCACCAGCTATTAGCCAAAGGATTGAAAGACAGCCAATTAGTACTACATATTATGAACATGCCACTTTTCTTTGGTGAGGTTATTTTCACTTTTCGTTACATCCACTTTTGTAGTAGGGATGCCCAATGCTGGTTCACCGGGTGGGTTCAACTCGCAGTCGCAGACGTCAATAAGCGCCCAGGTCCGACAGTCGCTTCTCATCCAACACCAACAGAGAGAACTCAAACGGCAACGAATCAGCCAACAGAAGCAGCAGCAGCAGCAACACCAGCAGCAGCAGCACGGCTTCCCCGGGCAGCAGTTCGGTCAGCCAACTTCACCGTTCCCCACCCGCCTCGAACAGCTCGGGCAGACATCAGGAATTCCAGAAAATTTCCAGGAGCTGATGAAAACTAACATGGCGCCAAATGTCTCTCTGCAGGTTAGCATTTGTCACATATTAAGGTTAAACAGCTGACTATGAAACATACAGAATATGAACTGATATGCTCAGTTGTCTTGTTTTGTATTTTGGCATTCAATGAAAATTTTAAAAAAGGAAGTATGTATAGAATTGTTTATTATGGTGTTTTCACCAGTACCATTTTGAAGAAACCCTGTGTCCTTCAGTTCGATGATTAAGCTTGCCAACTATTATTGGGTCACAAGTGTGTCCTATCCTATCCTATCCTACAATTACATTTGCAGCGAAACCATAGCATACCAGGCCCAATGTCACCTCGCTTCTCACAAGCGAGCACGCACCAAGCCCCGCAGGTTCCCACCAACGTGCGGGGCCAGCACATAGCGCCGTTTGCCGGGCAAATCTCACCACAACCCAACCAGACGCCGCCACAGTGGAAACAGAGGTCGGCTCAGGCCATGATGGCCGGCGGTAATGTGACCCAGGTAACACGGAATGCTACCACAGTACCCAGTTTGATGCAGTCAGAAAAGGGCACAAAAGTAAGCTTTGAACGTCATTGCGGATAAAACCCGCGGTGCTCTAGTTGTTACTCTGCAGTAGTCTAGTGCCCGCTACCGCTGCTGCTACGTTGGAGGGAACGCAGTAGTATCCTCTTTTTCCTTCACTTAACAAAATAGAAACAAATTATTCAGCCATTTTTTTACTCTATAATTCTTTTGGTTTAAGATAAATCCAATAGTTGTAGGTTTTCATTCATGCGGTAGCTGTTGGGAGTGTAATATAGGCATGGGATTCTCCAGGATTTTCGGGATTTATTGATACTTTAAGGGTCACCCCTGTGGTATTTAGTGAAAACATATTGTAACATTTAATAGGACTCAGTCCCATGCCTGAACATGCCTTACTCATTGCTAATAGTTTTAGTGCTAACACTTGCTTGTAGTGAACTAGAAAAGATGTCATCAATACTTTCTCATAGCAGGGTGTTTACAGCTTACTTTGTGTATCTGGTGGCCGGTGTATTTTATCTTAATGTGGACCAAACCGTTGTGATAATGCGCCTGGGTGTAATAGAGGCCCAGTCATGTTTAAGAACGGGGGAAGAGGGGTCCTGGCATTTTTCCTAAGCACTGAAGTATGATGTTGAATAAGTACCTGTCTTGTAATGGTAAGTCCCTGCTAAATTGAAGAGCTCCCATGCGCATTATCACATGATACCTTATTCCTCATGATATCCTTCCTTTTCCTGCTATGGACATAATGTAGCTTAACAAACACTCTTCATAGTGCTGATTTAACCAGTAAATAGTTATCACTAATTTACGTATAACCCCTTAAACGTGATCATTGCTATACAGTGTTAGTATAAATGCTAAACCATTAAATTTAACTTTAATAAACTAGTACATGCCATTGTGTTGGAGACATAAAGGCATCTGATATTTGTTACTAAATCCTTAATGAGAATTAGCAACGTAGAAAATATATTTCAATAGCACAGCTTTCTCTTAAATGTTCACAGTTCCAGATGACAGCATATTAAATGAATGTATTTTCTAATAGACTCCACAGTTTGGAATCCCAGGGGTAGCGATGAACTCGCCTAACCTGGGTCCAGGACAGGACTTTGCGAATTTCAAACAAATGGTGCGGCATCCGAGCCACCCGGCCATGGCCGGCCACTTGTTGGGGCAGCAGGCGCAGGCAGCCCAACAACAACAGCAGCAACAACAACAACAGCAGCAACAGCAGCAGCAGCAACAACAACAGCAGCAGCAACAACCACAATCCATGTTTCCCAACCAAAATCCAAGGATGATGCGCCCCATGTCCATGCCAAGTAAGTGAAATCTACAGTTCTATAAAGCAAAAAAATTCCCGTGATTGAAGCCAATATCATTAATACCAAATATAAGTGATATTATCACACTCATACTTTGGTATTTAGTGGACCCATCCCACCTCCCCCTCTATTCAAATTCCTGTCTGGGGTCATTGACTCAGGGTTCCACTGAGTCTAAGGGAGACGCCCACAGACCATTTTTTCCCTCATTTTAGAAGTCCAACGTACAGGGCAGGCAGGGAAGCCATCATGACAGGTGGGTGGGAGCCAATGGGTGCAAAAGAGAGATGCCATCAATACGGAGAGATTGATAGCACGACAGAAGAAATCGGACATCAATATCATATTGAAAAATGCAATACAAAAAGTGTCACAAAATTTTCTGAAATTGTCTGCAATGAAGCTTCTATGTAAATGTACTGTGGACTAAGTAAGCTTCATTGCTCACATGGTAGTATACGATTCTATGTTAAGTCTATGGGACGCTCAGGTGAGACACTTTTTTAAAGATATCTCGCCACCACACAACTAGCAGATCTGCATAATAGCAGAGGTCTCCTGCATGAAACTGCATCATATCAGAGACTGACTTTGTCCGTGCGGGAAAGTGAAGCTAGCCAGAGTAAATGCCACCCACTGCGCATACGCAGACAGGAGGTGGACAAAACACACCGCGATTGTACCGCAGGCAGCACACGGAGGGAAGAATCGCACAAAAAGACAAAGGACTCTCGGGTGTCAGGACTCTCGGTCGGGTGTCCAGGGCGGGTGATCAGGAAAATGGAGAAGGGGAAAAGGGAGAAGGGGAAAAGGGTGAACGGGAAAAGGGAGAACGGGAAAAGGGAGAACGGGAAAACGGCACCGGGGGCGGGGTGTCGCTGCTGACGCTCCGACCGACTCACTTTTTTGTCGACACGTAAAACGTCGGTTGCGCTGCAGGGTGCTGACACCCTGTCGCTGCTGACGTTCCGATCGACTCGCTTTTCGGGGCGTAAAACGGAGGTTACGCACTGCAGGGCGCTGACGCCCACACCCATGTGCTTGCCCACACCCACGTGCTTGCCCACACCCACTGGTCAAAATCATCTGCAACGCACGCCGCCCCGATGGCCGACACGGCGAAACAGAAACCAAGATACTGTCGCAGTTTACGCTCAGACCGACTCGCTTTTTGGCCAAGACGTAAAGCGGCGTTTATGGGCTGGCGGGTGACGGCGTTTATGGGCTGGCGGGTGACAACGCCCACAGCCACCTGCTTGCACCCAACCACCTGCTTGCCCCCAACCACCTGCTAGCCCCCAACCACCTGCTTGCCCACAGCCACCTGCTTGCACACAGTCACCTGCTCGCCTGAAATGAGATAACCTACATGTGTGACACATGACTTTTGACGAGGACCCTGTTTCTGCTGTCAGAAATGAGAAATAACCTATTGTACTCAAATTAGATCACTCGTTCAACTTTCTAATGACTCTCGGTCGGGCTCTCAGTCCCCCTTACCCCATGAACCCTGAGTCGCCCTGTGATGTTAGTCACTCTTCCTCTTTGATTGAGGCTGTTTAGTCTGTCAGCCCTGTGCTATAAGTAGCGCTGTGTGTACAGTAGTATGGTTATAACGTCCGTCAGCCCTCTGCTGTGAGTAGAGCTGTGTGTACAGTGGTTTGTTTAGTATGTCAGCCCTGTGCTGTGAGTAGAGCTGTGTGTACAGTGGTTTGGTTAGTCTGTCAGCCCTGTGCTGTGAGTAGAGCTGTGTGTACAGTGGTTTGTTTAGTATGTCAGCCCTGTGCTGTGAGTAGAGCTGTGTGTACAGTGGTTTGTTTAGTATGTCAGCCCTGTGCTGTGAGTAGAGCTGTGTGTACAGTGGTTTGTTTAGTATGTCAGCCCTGTGCTGTGAGTAGAGCTGTGTGTACAGTGGTTTGTTTAGTATGTCAGCCCTGTGCTGTGAGTAGAGCTGTGTGTACAGTGGTATGGTTAGTCCGTCAGCCCTCTGCTGTGAGTAGAGCTGTGTGTACAGTGGTTTGTTTAGTATGTCAGCCCTGTGCTGTGAGTAGAGCTGTGTGTACAGTAGTTTGGTTCGTTGATTACAGATACGTTGTCGCCAGGTAACCAGCCCCCAGGTAGCTTCCCGGGCGGCCAGGAGGGCATCATGCGGCCGCCGTACAGCCAGAACCTGTCCCCCAACTCACCGCTGAGTGCGCCCACGGCCCGCTCCCCGCAGGGCTCCATCTCCTCACCCCCCTACTCACAGGGCATGACGTCGCCGCTCACCTCGCCCATGGCCGGCCTCCAGCAGGCCGCCGTGCAGAGGAACCAGCCCGGCTTCCCTCCCATGGCCACCATAGCCGGACAGAACTTTGCCGAGCAACAAATGTTTGCAGCGGGAAATGTGCCACATGACCGGTAAGTTAGTTATTCAGTTAGCGGAAAGTGTTAAGCAACCTGGGCGCAAGTTATGTTGAATACGGCACCATGCAAGGGTATATTGATGGTACTATGAGAAAAAGTAGGCCTTTCTATTGCTTTGTTACTTGGTGTTTAGTTTATACATGTGAAGATGTAAGGGCAGTATAAAATGACCGGGTACATGATTGTATATTGGCTGTCAGCTTACCTAAACTTTGCAATTCGCATGTACATGGGACACTAGGTATGATATATCCAATACAGAAAGCTTTAAGCTTGGGAGGGCTGCCTTAATGCATTATGCTCTTTGCCGTCATGATGCTAGTTCACTCCCCAAGGCTGCATTGTATCATGCCGAGCCTTGGAGAGTGTATCAACCCCGTAGCCTCGGCATGATGCAGGAAGGCACATGTAAGCCTTAAAGGGTTTACAGCTGCTTATGAAACTTACACATATGTTTGATTTTTCTCAATAAGGAAAACGCCTCTTGGCGCATCGACCTCACAGTACGTGAAACAAGAATTGCGAGCCATCTGCAGCGCTCGGTCACAGAATCACCAGCCAGAGTCCATCAATGACATGTTCTCAGAAATCCCCATGGAACTCATGGAGTCTTGTAAGTTAACAGCCTGGCTATTCCTCTCAAGACAATTGACTAACATATTGAGATCACGCTTTCTCAATTTCGGCCAACTACTGATTTTGTAAGGATAATGATCAAGAGCACGAGATGTCAAGTTAAATTGGTATTGGAAGAGATTGGAATGCCAAAGAAGCGAATGTGTAAATGAGATACTGTAAATACTTATCTATAAAATGTCCAAACTAATACATCTGTTCTGATATGGTTTTATAACCTAAGCCTGCTACTATACGATGTATCACCTCTGACCGTGACTGACAATATTTATGTACATTTTCAGTAAGTCAATTAGACGAAGAGCAGAGATTACAAGAGCAACAACGGCAACAATTACAAGATCAACAACGGCAACAATTACAAGAGCAACAACGGCAACAACAACAGAAATTGTCTCAACAGGCACAGCAACAACAACAACAGCAACAACAACAGGAACAGCAGCAGTTGCTACCTACAAGTAGTACAAATAGTATGGCTGCTGTGCCGAAAGCCGAAGAGGCAGTGAAACAAAGCCGAAACGAGGCTCATCAACGTTACGAGAAGTTCCGCGTGTTGTCTAATCAAGGAGCGAAAGGTGAGCGACTAGTTGGTTGGATATGTCAGGTAGAACCTAGAAGTAGTCAGTAGTACTTGCATTCTGAGTTTTGGCTAATTCCCCCACCCAGGAACAACATACATGACCAAATGTCTTTGTTCCATGTACTGAAAAATGTGAGGAAAACAGGCATTTTCAACCTTTTATATTCTCCAAATTCAAACTGGTAGTGATAGACCTTATTGACTCAGGGTTACCACCCAGAGTCTTATGCAACGCCTCATGAGGGGTTGCATCAAGATAGTGAAAGTTCACTTTTGTCTGTCAATTTTGACATGAACCCTTGCTTCAAAAAATATAAAAATTTGACAGATGGACAGATGGAACACTCAGGTTGATGGAACATCACTCACATTCATCCAATTTCAACTGTAACCATCTGAAAAATTAATTATAAAAAAAAGTGACAAAAAAAACAAAAAACACATACAGAGAAATTAAACTCTTAAGTACTAGAATGGATTTTCGTCTACATTACAGTCCACACAATTCCAGTGCAAAGTGAATGAGAGCTATCTTGCAATATGGTGTGAGACGTTTTTTGTAAGACCTTTTTGATATATTTCTCTTGAAGTATCTTAAATTATCTTGTATTACATTAATATGTGGACAGGAGTGACAATGCATTTAACCACGGCACGGCGAGAGAGGCCGAGGGGTTCTGTCCAGTAGCTGTAATGGGACAGAATCCCGAGACGGAGTGCCTTGGTCAACAGGCTCCTCGCAGGTGTGACATAGTTTAATGCACTTCTGACGATGAGCAAATCTGGCGGATCCAGACGGTGTGTGTACATTACCACTGTAACGACTGACGGCGGACGCAATGCATCCTTACATGGGTGTGCTTGACCACACCCACCTGCTTACCCACACCCACCTGCTCGGCTGAAATGTGGGCACGTACTATATAGTGTGACACATGATTTCAGGGTAGTTTTGAATCAGGAATACTTTTCTGCTCTAAGAATTGACAAATAATTCATTGTTGCTGAAATGATATTCACAGATTCATGTGTATTTTTCCATACTAAAATTATGTACTAGCGCTAATGAATTCGGATGGAAATTTATCAAAGTCTCCACACAAGAAAAGTCTCAATAGATACAGATTCAGTCTTCAGACAATCAATTCATCAATTAAATCACCTAATCACCCCAACCCTGAGTCATTTGTGATGTAAATCACACGTTCAATCTTTTTATTTGACTTTGAATAGGAATTTTCTAAAGCATTGGGAATTATTAGACAGGGATGAAAATCTGTAAAAGTTTTTCCCAGATTTTTTTGTCACAAATTCTTGTACTTACCTATAGAGGACCTCTATGCAAGGGCATCCCTTTGAATATTTCAAGTGTTTTTTTTTATTTTTGCGATTGGTCACTTTTATCCCTGATTTAGAGTGCGATAAATGGATTAGTTTTTACCCGGCGTGTAGACTGATGCGGTCCCTGTATGTGTTAATTCAGCACTTGGCCTGCACCTGAAGAATTGGTTAGCGGCTCAGCAGCAACCTGCAGGTGACCAGTATACTCCGCTGTTATCTCCATAAGTCACCCTGTTATAGCCACTCACCGGAACACGCCTTGTTATCTTGTGTTATCACTAACACCGGGTTTTGGTGAAATAAGACAAGGCAGAACGAAACCACTTACTAACATCGTTTTGGCTAAACTTGAATTTAAGATGAATCATTCAAAAGGTGATGGTTTATTATTTTCAATAAAGCCTACAATATTGTGGTTTTCTGTGGTAATGATCAGATGGAAGACATACTGGACAGACTTGAAGCAGTATTCACTCTATACAGCAGCAATACGTGTACGCCAGTGCTTTTCTAGTTTGGCCCTTACCGAGCGGCTACATCTGTTAACAACTACAAAAAAGCTGGCCTGCTTGGGTCACTAAGGGAGACGATTTGGTGAAGCTTCTTTATGATTTCCATACTTTTTCAGTCTACCTTTTTCAGCTTTGATGTATTGCATTATTAGCACTGTACATTTTCTGTTGTCTTGATGAGGTATTCAGCAGGTAAGCCCTATGATTGACATATATAACGTATGGGTAACGATAGGGTCGTCATGGTGCATGCATGACTACCTATTCATGCATTATGACGACAAAGGGCATAGCACATTAAAGCACTATGCTGCCGTCAAAGTGTTAAAAGACACCCTTCTTCTCATTCTGAATGCTTATTTCTCAGCATCAAAACCAGGAAGTATTCATTTGGTGAGGTCTAATTGTGATGGTTGTGTTGCAGTTGATTCGGCCGAGGACCCCGAGAGCCGTGCGACCAACGTGTTCCGTAACCAGCTGCTGACCATCCCCGACTCGTCCTACACGAGTAGTACCTCCAAGAAGGTGGTCAAGATGGACCTGCAGCCTGTCAATGTGGTGCAGACAGAACCTAGGGTGAGTGACTGCAGGGTCAAGGATGCCTCATTTTTTAAATATTTTTTTTAAATCTTAATTTTAATTTTATTTTTTGATTTGCCTTATTCATTACTGCGTGTTCCATTTGTCTGCATGATGCACTAACGCAGTGCCAGTTAGTTACTCGCTGACACTGTGTGTGCATCATGCATTAATCCTTCGACAGACCTCTCCCCGAGAGGCTGGGTCCGCATGATTTGTTTCATGTGTCAAAAAAATGGTACAGTGCATAAAACATGGGCCAGGTTAAGGAGATGTCCATAGTGGGTTACCAGCTCTTCTGTATTTGTGAGTGGCTAATAATGAGATACCTTCTTCGAGTTAAAACCATTGTATGTTAGCTTTATATACTATTTGGAACTTGAGACATTGATCTGACTCGTTCTCTCCTGTTAGGTGTATATAAAGGTATGGGCTACTTGATATTATCTCTTAAAGTTTCAGCCAAAGTAAGAATAATTCGCGATACGTTGCAGAATACGAATAGATCTGTGTGTGTAATACTAAAGTGGTTTACCCTGTTTTTCTTACAGACCCCAATAGACGACATCAAGCCAGCCGACCAGAAGAACAGCCTGCTGCAGCAGTTGTTGTCAGAATGAGGTGCCGCCTGCCGCCACCTGAGTAACTCTAACCTGCTCCCCGTCAGGCAGCGGGGAGGGCGCCGCCTTGTGTGTCTGCACGGGTCGAGACGCTGCCTCCGCCTTGTGCACCCCAACCCGGTTCACGGTATGACATGATGCATTCGCGTGTTGTGCATCCATACCGCTTATGATTCCATCCTTACTTTGGGCAAAACGCAGATTTGGCTCTCGTACCACTGGCTGCCTGTGGACTTGATGTTGCCTACCGACTCCTGGACGTCCATATAAACTTCACATGAAGGAATCGCCGGCGCCACAACGCCAAAAACAAACTGTTGTAGCCTTCTCTAAAGTGCATTATAGACTTGACTACTAAAAAAGTAAAACAAGCTGTTATTCAACACTTTTGTAGCATTTATAGGAAATTGAACTAAACCAAACGGTTGAATGGCAGGACTATACATGTGTTTTTTCTCCGCGGTAGATTATGTTCCGCTGAAGTGGGATTCAGCGGACTGGACTGTTTTACCGGCCGGAGGAGAAGCCTGGTTGCTGAAATAGCCAGGGTTCGGCTTGGAGCGAGGCAGAGCTGAAGTGTATTGTGAATAAGGAAACTTTGTGTTAGTCGTGAAGGTGTTGGGCCAGCTCCCAACGCCTCGTGAACCTGGAGCTGCGGCCGGTCAGACAGCATTAGACTAGTCATTGTGCCCCTACCCCGCTGCTGCCTGGTAGTAGCCCCCTGCTGGGTGGACGGACCCTGGAGGTGTACAGGTCCCCACCCACACCGTTAGCCCTGATGTACATAGTCATAGAGCAGGGGCTTTGTGTTAGCCGCTACCACAGACGCCGCGAGTGAAGCCCGTCTGGACGCCGTGTTGGAAGATGATGCCTTTGCTGCTGGTCTCCCTGAGTGACTAGTGTTTATGTTTCCATCAGTGGGTGGTGTTTCATAGTATTAGGCCGCTTTGCTGCAGGCAACATTCTACTTGGTTCTTGCTCCCATGGAGGACTTGTGCAGGCTGGACCCGCCTTCCCTGCCGCGCCCTGCATCGGCCAGTCTACATGACGTTCCGTGATGCTCAAACCGGCCAGCCAACCTTTCTGTCAGCAAGAAGAGCGGTCGAAGCGCTGTTTGTTGAAAACTGCACGGGTAGTGGTCTTGTAGATGTTTTGCTTGTTTTTGCTGTCAGACAAGGAGGGACAGTTTTTATTACTTTGTAACTCTTACAAAACAAGTTAACGGTGCCTCGACTCCTCAGGAACTTTAGGTCTGGATACTAGATGGCACTATGGACACGAGTTCACATGCGGAACGCCAGGTGTCTACAACTCAGTGGCCGACCTGGTGGTGATAACGAGAACGGAGGGAGCGTTCCATTCCGTGACGTGAACGTGACGGTGAGGTGACAGTGAGGTGCCACCTAGTGACTGCTTGAGGCACCGCGCGCCCCGGGCGTGGTGTCATGTGACACCATGCCGCTACCACTGCCCTCACGTGCTGTACCGTGAGGCGGACACATCTCTAGCATATCGCCACCACGTGTACCGCGCGCTGTGCGACTGTCAGCCTTGTGAGCTTACACTGCCCAGGACAGTGGGCGGTGTGAGGTGCACATGGGGTGGGCTGGATGGACCACTAGTACGGCGCTACTCGGGAGTGTGCCGCCCACAGCCGGCAGCTGACGGGCCTGTGTACAAAGTATGACTGTACCCACATTGTTGTTTAGTCTATACACAGATAGGAGGCGCTGTAGTCGGTGCCTCCTCGTGTTGTTCTGGTCGTGACGCGCAGTCCGCGCGACTGCCGTCATACACCAGAGGTTGAGTAAATCCAGTATTACTGTTCGTTATAGATAAAGAAGAGGGCAAGTTGATGTATATATACAATTCAGTCATATTCACAGCCTCTTCCGTTCTGTCATGAGAATCATGTGTAACCGACATAAAGTAAAATGCCCAGTCGGTCATTGTACAGTGTATTTAGGTATCGATGGAATGCGCTGTTTAGCGACAGCTTAGCATCGGAATGGCCTCAGAAAAGAGGAAGACCTCAACAAGTAATCATGTGAATGATTGAATGCCTCATATACAGTGTGTTTCAATACAGCATTGTCCTTGTAAAAAGAAATAATTTGTCTACTATCCAGATTACATTGAATTTAATACAAATTGACAATTCGAGGCCATTTTTATGTGGGAATGTTAGGATGAGATCGGGACAACGTTCGCAAAGGAAAAAATTATGACCATAAAATGATCGATTTTTTCTATATTTGTGTTTTGTGGTTTAAAGAACCATCAGTGTAGGAATGGTAAAAATGCGTTTTAGCTATTGCTCTGAGAGCAGCGTGTAATGATTAGAATGTGGTGCCATCTCCCTGAAAAGATAAAAGGAGCGAGTGTCGTGGACGGTGACCCGTGCCGAGACGCTGCGCAGGACTGAAGACCCAGGAGGGTATAGCTAGACCTAGGAGGTGCTTATATGTTAGAAACTTTGTGATACTTGCGCACAAACAAGCTTTTTCACCGTCAGACACACTTCTTTTTTTTAAATAAGGGAAAAGTGAACCAAACAACGTACAGTTGCACCACACTAAGGACGTGACAAAAGAGTTCTGGGCGACATGACTTTTAATAGATGACCATGGTCATGCCGGAGAGGTCATGACCATCGAATGCCATTTCATGTGTACATAATGTTAAATATAGAGTACTTCTGTGAATAGATCCACCAGACACCTAACAGGGCTTTAAACTTTCATGACATGCGGTGACAAGACATTCTACGCTACCAGCTCACTAGAATGCCATACCCCTCACCAACTTCCATGCCAAGGGAAACAACTTTTTTTGACATTGAAATAATAACCTAAGCTGTATACTTCAATTTTCTCAGATAAAAATCCGATTGACTTATGATTGATCATAACCCTTTTCTGTTAATATCAATTCTGTGAAAAATACATTAAGTGATTAAGAGAGGTTTTTGAATGTTCCTGGACCGATACAGCCGATTAGTATTCCCATTGGGTGGTGGTGGCGGTGTGCGCATGCTGGTGGTGCTGGTGGTGCCGCCTTGTGGGAAGTGGAGGAAGCTGCACTGGTTTCTTTGTGTATGTCTGTGTGTCCTGACTGTGCCGCCTCCTTCTCTGTTCTTCCCACAGAACATATCATTTCAGTCAAAATAATAAAAGGTGTAAACAGTATCTGAGTCTCTGCCTTCTTGTGTGTTCTTGAGTAGAGTATAACCTACTGGTATATGTAATAACTGATAGGGTAATTTGGGAAATTTTCAATTTGGAATTTATACCACAATATCTACCTGTAAGGGGCCATCCATAAATGACGTCACACTCATATGGCCCACTTTCAACACCCAGCCACTCCCTACCACACTCTTCCCCATACCGTTATCAATGTGTGTCACAGTCTGACCAACACCCCTCAAAGCATGATGTAATTTAAGGCCAGCAATGAAAATATTTTTGGAAAGTAGCTAAATTTCAATATGATTCCCTAGGAGTATTGCCCTCAATGTTCTCCACCTAGAAAATGCATTTTTGACAAAATAGTCACGCACATCTTCAAAAGATTATGTGATATAAAAAAAAAGTTGGAAAAAATGGGAGGGCCTATATGTATAGCTTTTGAAATCGACTACTAACAGAGACAGATTGACGCAATGGCACGTTTCCTATCTCTCAATCCCAAGATAAATGGTTCTAGTTTCGGATAGGACCACTTTGTTGGGTTTTACCAGAGACATACATGAGCTATGGGGACTCATTGGTTTTACTAATTGAGCTTTCAACCTCGGCTACCACCTGGGAACCAGAGGCATTGCCACACAGCTAGGTTTTACCGAAGATGCTATCCGTAATCTGGCTAAATGGTTGTGGGGGTGAATATTTACTGCGACAGTTACTAGGAATTTTTTTTTCTTAGGGTTAGGGTTAGGCGGATTAGGGTTAGGGTTAGGGTTAGGGTTGGGGTTGGGGTTAGGGTTAGGGTTAGGGTTAGGGTTCGCTCTAGCCATTTTCCATAGTAACTGTCACAGTAAATGGTCGCCCCCACATCCATTTAGCCAGATTACGGACAGACTTAACCGTCCTACCATGTCAACCCCTGGCGCCCTCTGGTACAAGTTTGGTACCATGTGCTATCTCATAGATATGCCCCCTGGTACAGTGTTGTCGAACTACAATGGTATCAAGCCCCGCTGCGGTCTGCAGCTCGACCGTTAGACGCCTGAGACGTTACCTCAGGTACACAAGCCACAGTCTACCTCAGGTACACAGGAAATAATCAGCCAATCAGAATCGACCTGCTGCTGCAGCAGATGCATGTGTTAGTGGTTGGTACAATGGTATCAAGCCCCGCTGCGGTCTGCAGCTCGACCGTTAGACGCCTGAGACGTTACCTCAGGTACACAAGCCACAGTCTACCTCAGGTACACAGGAAATAATCAGCCAATCAGAATCGACCTGCTGCTGCAGCAGATGCATGTGTTAGTGGTTGGTACAATGGTATCAAGCCCCGCTGCGGTCTGCAGCTCGACCGTTAGACGCCTGAGACGTTACCTCAGGTACACAAGCCACAGTCTACCTCAGGTACACAGGAAATAATCAGCCAATCAGAATCGACCTGCTGCTGCAGCAGATGCATGTGTTAGTGGTTGGGTTTGGTTGGCTGCTGTGTACCTGGGGTAGAGTAGGCTTCTGTACCCCAGGTACACAGTGGCTGTCCTTCTGTACCCCAGGTACACATCCTTCTGTACCCTAGGTACACAGCATGTCATACTAGAGCATTCCTTGCAATTAAAGTTTAGAAGAGAAACAGGAGTGTGGATGTGTACCTGGGGTACAGTAGGGATGTGTACCTCAGGTACACAGTGGTCACCTTGCGTACCTCAGGTACACATAGGATTATCACTGTGTACCTGCGGTACAGTAGGACACTGTGTACCTGAGGTACAGTACAACCACTGTCTACCTGAGGTACAGTAGCTAGCATGCTCACTGTGTACCTGAGGTACAGAATGAAAACTTGAGTTGTGGTTTCTGTAACGTAGTGTAATTACTCAATTAGGCCCACTAGTAGTCTACTGTACCTCAGGTACACAACACAGCCAAACAAACCCAACATAGCAGCTGCATCTGCTGCTGCAGCAGCAGGTGACTCCTGATTGGCTGATATTTTATTGTGTACCTGAGGTAGCCTGTGGCTTGTGTACCTGGGGTAACGTCTCAGGCGTCTAACGGTCGAGCTGCTGCAGGCCTCAGACAGGGAAATGAATTTTCACTATATTTTAATGGAAAGTAACTTCATAGAAAAAATTGCCGGCCGGGTATTGAGGGGAAATCTCTCAGGAATGAATAAGAATAACTTTTATACACTATGTATAAACATGTAAGGGGTTGTTTTTGACAGAAATCTGAAATGTTGTTTCCTAACATGAATGAACCTCCATGATTGACCATATGCACTGAATAAATTCATTTCAGACCGAACCTAAAGGAACATTGAAATATAGGCCTATCCCTGCAATAAGCATATATCTCGAGGTCCCATGTCAATCAGGATATGCTGAGGAGCATTTGTTATAGAGTCAGGCCCCAGTCAATGTAATATGTAGCGATTATAAAAGAACATTAAAAAAAATCTGTAAACCACTATGCAGGAGTTTATCATAAAAGATAAGAAATAACTACCTATATGTATATAAAATTTATGTATATGTATAGTACTGCATGGGCCTTTCATGAACCCTTTTGGTGCCTTTTAGCAGTAAACTTTGAAATTTTCTTCCACTCACCCCAAAACTTGTTTGACATTTACATAGGTTTGTATATGGACACGGGTTTGTGAGTAGTACATGGACACTTAGGTTTGTATATGGACACATGGCTTTGTGAGTAGTACATGGAAACTTAGGTTTGTATATGGACATATGGCTTTGTGAGTAGCACATGGACACTTAGGTTTGTATATGGACACATGGGTTTGTGAGTAGTACATGGACATTAAGGTTTGTATATGGACACATGTTTGTGAGTAGTACATGAACACATAGGTTTGTATACGGACACATGGCTTTGTGAGTAGTACATGGACACTTAGGTTTGTATATGGACACATGGCTTTGTGAGTAGTATATAGACACTTAGGTTTGTATATGGACACATGGGTTTGTGAGTAGTACATGAACACATAGGTTTGTATACGGACACGTGGCTTTGAGAGTATTATATGGACATATAGGCTTATTAGAAGTATATGGATAGGCCTACACAGGTTTGTGAGTATAGTATACGTTGTACCAACAATAAAGGGAAAATATCAATCTTATATTCCTATACCTGAAGAAACACTCTGGTACCTTCTCATAATTTCTAGAATATAAGGTTGTATACTTATACGGACGCATAGGTTTTATGAGTAGTATATGGACACATAGGTTTTATGAGTAGTATATGGACACATTGGTTTGTAAGTAGTATATGAACAGATAGCTTTGTATATGAACAAACGGGGTTGGAAGTAGTATATGGACACAATATATAGGTATATGGGCACAAAGGTTTGTGAGTAGGACATGGACACTTAGGTTTGTGAGTAGTGTATGGGCACGTAGGCGTGTGAGTAGCGCATGGACACATAGGTTTGTATATGGTCTGTAATTAGTATATGGAGACATGGGTCTGTAAGTAGTATATGGAGACATGGGTCTGTGCATAGTATAAGGAGACAAGGGTCTGTGAGTAGTATATGGAGACATGGGTCTGTGAGTAGTTTATGGAGACATGGGTCTGTGAGTAGTATATGGAGACAGGGGTCTGTGAATAGTATATGGAGACAGGGGTCTGTGAGTAGTATAATTATGGAGACATGGGTCTGTGAATAGTATATGGAGACATGGGTCTGTGAATAGTATATATGGAGACATGGGTCTGTGAGTAGTATATGGAGACACAGATCTGTGAGTAGTATATGGAGACATGGGTCTGTGAGTAATATATGGAGACATGGATCTGTGAGTAGTATGGACACATGGGTCTGTGAGTAGTATATGGACACATGGGTCTGTGAGTAGTATATGGACACATGGGTCTGTGAGTAGTATTTGGACACATGGGTCTGTGAGTAGTATATGGAGACATGGGTCTGTGAGTAGTATATGGACACATGGGTCTGTGAGTAGTATATGGAGGCATGGGTCTGTGAGTAGTATATGGAGACATGGGTCTGTGAGTAGTATATGGAGACATGGGTCTGTGAGTAGTATATGGACACATGGGTCTGTGAGTAGTATATGGAGGCATGGGTCTGTGAGTAGTATATGGAGACATGGGTCTGTGAGTAGTATATGGAGACATGGGTCTGTGAGTAGTATATGGACACATGGGTCTGTGAGTAGTATATGGAGGCATGGGTCTGTGAGTAGTATATGGAGACATGGGTCTGTGAGTAGTATATGGAGACATGGGTCTGTGAGTAGTATATGGAGGCATGGGTCTGTGAGTAGTATATGGACACAAAGTTTGCGACAGCATTGAGACTGGGGGGAAAAAGATTCTGCCCGTTTTTGACATGTCAATAAACTCAGAACTATTGAAACTAATTTACTCATAACCCCGTGGATCTCCCGAACCCTTTAACAATTGCAGAGCAGAGACAAGAACAGAAATGCCCTGGTGATCCTTTGTCTGAAGTGGCCCAAGTAGAATACGGAAGTATAGGTTTGGGCCTGTTTGTATGTTTTAACGTGTAGGCACTGTAGGTATACTGTCCTCGGCTATCCAGCATTGTCCCTACTGCGTTTCTCTCCTATAGACTATTAGATGGTCCCATCAGGAGCTTTGCACAATACCAAGTCTATGTTTGTTTTAATGCTACATCTATTGTGTCTCATCCCTGGGTCTCCTTAGACTCATAAGAAGACGTTTTTGGTTATTTCTTTCGACTTCGGACTATTGTATGCGTAGGGGCGTAGTACGATACTTCACAACACTTACTATACTTCACCACACATATTTCATCACACACCTATCATGTGGGAAGGTCCCAGTACATCTGTAGACCGGGTGAAGGTTACTGGAGCTGCCTGTGGATCGCGCAAAGATACTACCAGGACGATGATGTATATGACATTGTTGTCACTGTGGGAGGAGGTATATTTGAAGAGTTTAGATGCAAAACGACACAAATCCATCCCACAGTTGAAACATACCCCCGCTATAGTGGCTTTTGTAAATACACCCTAACGATTTGCGGATTATATTCAACTATCCCTAACCCAGACCGTTGACAAATATTTGTCTCCTTTTCGAAAATGACGTTTTTCTTCCAAACTCTTAATTTGTTGGTCACTCTATATTTACGAACTCAACTATTGAATTCAGTGTGTATTCCCTTTTCATCCAAGTACATTTTAAATTGATCGATTCCTGTGGTATTGTGTCTTTTACAGCAAGAATTATGTAATCAGATTTTACATGAATGGCAACAGAATGTAAAATGCATGTGTACATAAATTTAATACCGACATGCACGCCCCTATAGGGCTAAGTCTGCATGCCACATGCATTATCAGTAAAGGAGTGGTCGAGGCAATCTCATTGTACAGTATAACACCATGGTCTCTGATACTTCAAGGACACACTGCTAGATGTCAGCTTCACCTGTTACATCTGGCATCTTGCTCCGCTTAGGGAGTGGTTATTCTTTTAACAACGGAGGGGGGGGGGATTATTTTGACCCCTTAAAGGGGGGGGGACCAAAATAATTTAGACCCCTCTGGAGGGGGGGGGGGGACTAAAGGAATTGACCATTCCCTTATCGCTCCCTGTCACATTGGCACCTGACATGCGCACTGATACCCACTGGCGGCTTCCACTCGTGTCATTGCATCAGGTGAGTCAGGGTCACTGATGCCTCCATTGAGAAGTTGTTACCATCTTACTGGTCTTATTTTGCACAAAAGAAAAACATCATGAAGAGGTGCTTGGACAAGAGCATAATATATCCTAGACAAGCATACCGCCGTGATCTTAGACAGGTGGCGCCCCTATAAACCAGGCATACAATAATATTATGGTGTTAATGAACAAGCAGTGTTAATCTGAAATGGTTTCATATAATATGCTTATTCTAGACATGAACAAAGGGAGAACGTGCTGGCCCTATCTCTCCTATTCAACGTAGCCATTGAAAGATATACAGTTAAGTACGTGGCATGTATTATTAGCCAGGGTGGGGGCTCGGTGGATTAGCTGAAAGTAATCTTGACCCCCCCCCCCCCGTCCCCCCTCCAGTTCCTATCTTGAGAAATGCCCTCCCCCCACCACCAATAGAATACACTGAAAATCCATAGGTTGAAAGGGTTAGTCAGTACAGACTAACCGAGGTTGGTCATATGAGTGTTAGTCACAATGGCAAAGTTATATTCAAAAATGACCAAGGGGTCAGTCAGTAGTGGCTAACCTAGGTCCATCATTGGTGTGTTGTATTTGTATACCACTAGTTGGGGCCACCTGTGATGACCACTCAGTGGCTCCCCCTGGAACTAAAAAGACTAAGGTGGGTTGGTCAGTAGTGACCAACCTGACAATAATAACTAATCTAGGTTCGTCGTAAATCTAAATGCGATTTATGGTTATATAATAATCACGCAGGGTGTCTGTTCTATCTTAGAAAATATGCAATTCACATCAAACAAGGTAAATCCGACAATTCTGTGTCAGCAACATTTTGATATATGCAAAATGCAGCCATTTGATACTCCTCCCGTACTCCCCCGTCGGCTGTTTAAACCGTTCTCCCACTTTGGGTGGGGGAGCTGGTCGGCAGTAGTTGTATGTTTGTGCTGTAGGGGGCGCACCTGAGCTGGGCCTGGGTGCGGCTTAAATCAGATCGCCAGTGAGGCTTATAGGATCAGGATAAGATCAGGGTGCGGCTTATATGCGAGCATTTAGATTTATACTACAGTACTAAAGTCAACATAGTCAGACTCCCTGTGAGGTTTATAGGATGTTCCAAAAGTCTCGGCGTGGCTAATACTCGAGTTTTATTCCTCATCCATTTGAATTTGTAAATGTGTATTTATTCACAAATGACTTTCAAAGTATACAGTATTAATGCATCAGATAATATAATATGTCAATACATTATAGAATATAATAGATGTAGTTAAAGGCCTATTGGTCAAATATAACTCAATGTAGGAGACCCTGTTTCAATGCTCATGAGCTTATGCAAATGATGTGTGCAAAATTACATGAATAACTCAGTTTCTTATCTCTATTTCCTTGTAGATTCTGAAAATTTATTGGCAGCATCTGCAATGCAAATATGGAATCCAAAACTCAGAACTCAGTTAGGGGTGGAGGTCCATTAAGCCCCGGGGGTCCGTCTTGCCCCGGTCTCCCCTATGGTGTAAGGGCCTGCTGTCGTCTGGTTGTGTGACTCGGGTGACCTCCAGTATGCTGCAATATATGGTACATGTACATGTATTAATACATGTACTATATCACCGTAACATACCACACTGTCTGCCCAGCATGGTGTGCACGAGCTATAGCCACAAGGACCGAGCCATATACTTCAGTAGAAAGCACGGATAGCGGTTGGATTCAACATACTCTGTCAGCATTTTCATACATGCGGTACGATGCAACCAAGATGTCTTAAATAGTACCAAGTGGTTTGAGTTCCCCAGACATGAATCCTTAAGTAGTGTCTGCTTTATTCTCCCCATGTGAGCCGCAAGCACCGACCTTATAGATGAAGCCCCCACACCTTGCAGACGGACCTCCATCAGGAGGTGGTGTAGACGTTGTCGCCGTTTTACGTCAGCAGGGGGCAGTAGCATCTGCGGCCACTGCCGCGTTCCGCCCTGGAGGATGTTGCTGCCGTCCTGGAGGCCTGCCCCTCCCCCACCACCAACTACCACCACCACCACCACCACCTCCTCCTCCTCCTGTAGGTGAGCTGCAGCTACCGCCACCAGGCAATGTTGGAGCCGCTCCCCGTCCTCCCACAGTAGGCGCTGCTCCCAGCCCGAGCTGCTCCCCCAGCCTGCTGAGCTACTCCACACAGAGGGATAGAGGCAGACACGGTCCGCTGGCTGCATGCAGGCAGGCGGCAGGGAGAGGGACACTGCAGTTATCCCAGGTACCCTCACGTCGTCACACGGGTGGATGCTTCTTCAGTTTAACACCTCTGAGCTACAAAGCAAGCAAAAGGTGGAAAGTGTAATGCCAAGGAGTGGTTGTTGAATTAGTTGGTGCAGTGGGTGTTGGCTGTTTAGGGGCTGTGTGTGAGGGTGGGTATGAAGGGCCTTCGGCAGGCGCGCGCGGGACACCTATAAGGCTAGCAGCTCACAACCAACACAGGCCCCCAGCGCTTTCTGAGCTGCTCTGTGAGCTGCTCTCTGGCCTGCTGCTCCTCCTCAACAGTTGGGAGCAGGAGGTGGGAGTGGAGGCATGTACACCCAGATATTTGTACCTACCATCATCATCACCACCACTGGAGACTCACTTACACCTCGTTCTGAGTAGGAGCAGGGGATGTACTAACTACTTGACTTTAAACCATTGTTGTGCCATTCTAGTTGCTTTTGCCCAAGGATTTTTACAAATAACAATCTAGGAATGTTACTGAGAGAGAAGGAGGACGGCTGAGGGATACGACGCTGGATTTTTAACAGAGGCCCGTTTTGCAAAGAAGGTAGGGATATGTTCATGTCCAATATCCATAAACCTATTGCTATATGTCTGTTAATGTGGTCACATCACGAAGGGGGTGTTGCAGGGCTCAGATAACATTTATTTTGTGTGGATTATTACGTGTTTAGACATTGATATAGAATCATAAGCAGAGAGAACCAAGTATGTGGATGGGAGTGCTTGTATGCCTTGGATTGCGAACAAGCGGCGGGCCGCGGACGGATGGTGGATCGCCTTCATAGATTATGCGTGGTGGTAATGTATGAATCTGTGGCCACCAAAGTCGCACTGCCAGCCCTCCCTATAGGTGAAAGCAATCTAAAACAGCCCCAATCCACCCAGAGTGATACACCCAGCACACAATGCTGTAATCAGCCATTATGGTGGGCTCTTTCAGCAAATGCAGCGCTGCAAGACTTGCAAAGGCAATTGCAGGAGGCAGGCAATGGCCACTGCGGCTGGTATGTCAATTAGGGCGGGAAGGCCCTCCGCCCACATGTAGGGTTATGTCCACGTAATCCACACGTTCAGACTCTGCTAATGAGACCCCCTCACTAATGGTACCACCATTAGGCGTTTACAGGTATTAAAACACCAGAAAGAAAATAATATACATACAAGCACACGGTGTTGGGTGTTTTATCTCTTGCTGTCCTACGTTCTTTGTACGGTTCTCTATAGGGGAGCTTCTCTAACATGACAAACACTATAGCAATATGTAGATGTCTTATCTTACTGTCGTCCTATTATACAGTGTGTATACGTATTATATGCTCCATAGTATACTACTAGGGATATTGCAGTTTTACATTCAGGTAATGCCGTGTAGTATCGCAGCTATCCTTTTTATCCATTGAAATGTCTTTCTATCATATGCGTATATATATAAGGGCTGCAGCGATGAGGGCATTTCTCGCCTGAGTTTAGCCACACAGGCTGCACAACATTACCCCTGCTCAACGTCATGGACGAGGATACGTTAGACTTCTTCTGATTAAACTTTTCACTGATTTACCTCTTTTCTTTTTAATTTAGCAGTCCATATTGGAGCTATATACATGAATCTTACAGGATCAGTTTTTACAATACTTGCAATTCACTCCCTTAGCCTAGAAGTGTACACCTTATTTTTACTTAGTACTTGGGCTATAACTGTACGCTAAATAAAGAACTTAGCAAATGAATAATTTCAGCTAACTGAACATGTCAAGTCATACTATATGGACACATATAGGCCTAGTCTACACGCCCTTGCCCCGACTACTATATAATGAAGAGGTCCCCATTGGTGGACTAATCAGTAGGTTGTTGTATGGCAAGGCCTAGATCCCCCATCAATATGAAGCGGAGGTAGAGGCCGTGGTGTGTGGGGGTAGGGAGGGGGGGGGTAGTAGTTTGGTGGCTTTTCCTGCTGAGGACTTAGTCTCTCATTACCTACAGGAGGAGTGTGCGTACACAGGCCACTGTTTCAGCGCCAATTAAAGACACCGCCCCCTTCTATCCCAGCTCTTTTTGTGATTCCACAAACCACAGTCTTTTTGGGATGAAAAAAAGAAGAGACTATCCTTGCACCCATAAGAAGGTAAAGGCATCTCGACCCCCCCCCCCCCATCACCCTCATCCCCCACATCACCCACTCACCCCCCTCGCCCCGACACATAAGGCTACCTCCATTTTCTAAATCGGCGGCCGCAGCCCACCCATTGGGTGGACAGACGTCTCGACTGTAGGTACCGCCAATTAGTGCCGCAGACATGGGAGGAAAATAAATAAATCACACAGTCAAAAGGATAAATGATAAATGAGTAGAGTGCAGGAAAAAACAACAGGAAATCTCACAAAACACACACACACAAAGAAAGGCATCTTTGCTGGGGATTAGTGGGGTCATGGTAAAATGGGAAATAAGACTGATGCCTGAGGATGATGAAGAGATTTGTGGTTTTTGAGTTTGATTTCTGTGACCAGGACTCAAGTCCCCCGTCCTTAGCTCTTTAAGAGCAGCATAGGGCTTTAATAAACTATGCCTTTTCATCATAAATGCAGCACTATCCTGTAACTTGTTATACTACTGTAATTAAGCATCATACCGGGTTTGATGCACTTGGGAAGAGTTGGTACGATACACCAATGCAGCGGTTATGAGTTACTCGCCGACGCTGCATTTGCGCGTCATGAACACTGATGGACATGTTCAGGGTAAGCGCCTGCAGGGGAGGCCTGAGGTGGGGACAGGAGGACTGGGGGCCTGGGGTGGGACTGAGGACGGCAGGGGGCGGCGGCAGGCTGAGCAGCAGGCAGGGACGGGGGCTGCTCCCCGAGCTGCTCAGTGAGCTGCTCAGCAGGACGTCCACGGGGCGGGAGGGCGGGTGGCTGAGGGAGGGCTTGCTGGCGGAAGGAAGGGCAATGCATGGACGCGGCAGGGGAGGATCTGTAGGCGCACTAAGCCTAAGGATTTAGAATAGGAAAAACAGGGTCTAGGCCAAACTAGGATCCGGATTATCAAAAGAAGTTTAGACAAGATAGCTTTTCAGTTTAAAAGTCTTTACCTAATCCTACCTACGCTATCAAAGCATCACAGAATTGTTCCATACGAGAAAAAGGCCGTCCCTGGGTGGGCTCGAACCACCAACCTTTAGATTAACAGTCTAACGCGCTAGCCGATTGCGCCACAGAGACCTGCACGACCACGGGCAGACGGCACATGGAAAAATCTACAATCATCTGGCGAAGTTTCTGTCATATAATACACCATTTCGATCATTTGTAGTGAGCTTTATATTACCCGGGGAGCTTTAGTAAACTTCCTTTACCAAGCGTTCCGTAGCTTATCCCTCAGCCATTGCAACTGTACCTCTAGGCCTATATTCCAGTAAATATTTGGACCTAGAACCTAGAGTAATTAGCTTCCCCAGCTGTCTTCCTGCACAACACCACAGTATAGACCCTAAGGCATGGGCGAAAACATGATTTTAGAAAGGGGGCGGACAATTGTTAAAAATTCAAATTCCAAAAATACATTGCACATGGAGAGAACCCTAAAATTTTAGGCCATAGGCCCTAAAGGGATATAAAGCGGGGGGGGGGGGGGTGTAGTCTAGCCTATGGCGGGTCCTCCCTCCCCCCCCTAAATCCGCGCCTGATCTGAGTCAGTCTTGTTAATCGAAATGTTTGAGAAACATAGGCCTATCATGGTTACTATTGCAGAGGCCTACTGCATATATGGGTCTCCTCCAGGGTCCCCCGCTCCTCCCTGCACCTCCCGTCAGCATGGATTTCCGTTAATCAGCCTCCGGGGGAGGGGCGGATAGAGGATAATCTCCATTAGAGAAGGGGCACTGTGGTGGATGGTGGGCAGAGAAGGAGGGGTCAATGGGGCCCGCCGTGTAGACTGTCCACCCCACTCCTCCCCCACCGGGCGAGAACAGTGCCGGCTACTACTGGGTGTTATTGGGAAGGCAATGAGATGTTTCTGATGGCTGCTAGCTTCTTTAGATGTTAATTAAGCTGGTATAGTCTACCTATAGTGTGACCAGTGTATCAACCCCTTAAGGGCAGCATAGTGTTTTTTGTATTATGCTCCTTTATCGTCACGATGCATTCACGCAGCCCTGAGTGTTGAATAGCTGCATCATCCACGATTGATGCACTCATGAGGATCGGCAAGATGAGCCAATCCAGTGTCGGCGATTGTGTTCATCTCTCACCCATGTCTCACCCACAACACCCTCAGTGGTAGCGGCCCTGAGCTCTCCACGCGCAGTGCCTCACACTGAAAAAGTAAACTCGTCTCCAGACTTGTCAAAGTGACTGTCATAAAATAAACGAGTCAAAAGTTGTCTAATGTATCAGGTTACCATCCCACAAATAGAATCTGGAGCTGGCAAATGTCGGGTTTTGGGCTGGCACATACCAAGTGGGTCTTCTATCTCCAGCTAGAAGACCCGCTTCCTTGTCACTTAGACAAGTTTTTGACTCGTTTATTTTATGACCGTCACTTTGAAGAGTCTGGAGACAAGTTTATTTTTTGAGTGCACTGTACCTCACTCATCAGTGGGGCATGCATACTCTGCTAACAGCTTCTAATAGTTAACCCTTTAATGGCCACATGTTGCCTTATATCCACCACCACGACTGCATTGGTGCAGCAAATCAACCGTTCGGGAGTGTATCAAGCCTGTAGAGTCGTCATGATGCATAAAGTCATTAATGCACCATGGATGGTAGAGTAAGGGGAGCACTATATATATATAGGCCCTCACTGGTTGGTTCTACCTGAATCTACCTGCCTGTATGTTTTGTTAGATCCCGTTGACCCTGGACACGTGAACCCATTACCTCTGTGTAGCGCACTCAGACACATACTTCTACCTGACCCACAGACCTAGTGCCCACCATCCAAGAATTACAGAGTAAAAAAATGGCTGGACTAGTGTGGCTAGGATACGACAGGCTGCCCACATACACGGATCTACTCCCACATGTTGGGTGAAAGTAAGTATCAAAGGACGTTATTGAGACTGCGGTTTATTGAGGCTAAATGCATGGTTACCTTTTATAGACTTTTATATGAAAGGGTATATAGAATTAACCACAGCTTGCTGGTGGGGCCAGACGAGGGCGAAGCCCAAGTCGCCCTACCAGTAAACTGTGGTTAATCCTACTTAGCCTTTCATTACCATTGTTTATCTATTTTAAACCACGGTATGCAAAATAACCAATGTGTGAAGCCTTTGTCTTAGCCCTCCAATGTGGTTTAAGGTGAATGACTGTACATACGATGCACGTTTTGGATGCGTGCTAGGCCTGCTGGTGTCAGGCCTGAACCCCGTGTTCATTTGTCCTCACGTTACACCGATGCAGTCCTGTGTACATGTAGTAATTCACCGCTCACCGCACCTGCATTGGCACTGCATGTATGCATCATGGCCTCAAATAGACAGAGTCCATCAAAAGACTGTAGTCTGTAAATGTACTGCCTTCAACCCCCACCTCCCCTTCATAAGGCCCATAGTCCCGGTCCTTGCCCCACTCCGGCCTTGTAGAGAGTTAGTTTAGGCCGGCTGTGATAGCCTTCTATAATGGGGTGTAGACCAGGTACTTATCTGCCTCGTCCCTTTAGGCCTGAGTACTGCATGTATTTAGGCTGTATGCAGTCGGTGGATGGAGTCCGATTAGCCTACAGCCTATGGGCTGAGTTGCCTTAGTTTAGGTCGGCTATAACAGGCCTGCATACCTTGGTGTAGGGGTTTGTGGACGTCCAGTCTGCCTGCTAGCCTCCATCTGAGGGCCGCCATGTTGGTTATCTGCTGATTGCTTTAGGACAGCGCCGTCAGACGGCCGCTACCAAAACACAATAATCACAAGCAATCCTGCAAGTCATTACAAGCCATTCTGCAAGCTCAGCACAAACCAACGAATTACCTGCTCCCCTCCCCCCAGGATACCACAGCAGGACACATTATACCCCAACGGCACCACAGCAGGACACGCATTATGTTACCCTGCCCCCTCCCCCCAGTACCACTGCAGGATACATTATGTCCTCCAGGGTACCACTTCAGGACACACATTATACTTGTACTCCCCCTCCAGGATACATGTACCAACTGCAGGACACACATTACCCCCCCCCTCCAGGGTACCACTGCAGGACACACATTATGCTATCCAGGGTACCACTGCAGGACACACATTATACTCCCCCTCCAGGGTACCACTGCAGGGCACACATTATGCTATCCAGGGTACCAGTGCAGGACACACATTATACTCCCCCTCCAGGGTACCACTGCAGGGCACACATTATGCTATCCAGGGTACCACTTCAGGACACACATTATACTTGTACTCCCCCTCCAGGATACATGTACCAACTGCAGGACACATATTACCCCCCCCCCCCTCCAGGGTACCACTGCAGGACACACATTATGCTATCCAGGGTACCACTGCAGGACACACATTGTACTCCCCCTCCAGGGTACCACTGCAGGACACACATTATACTCCCCCTCCAGGGTACCACTGCAGGACACACATTATACTCCCCCTCCAGGGTACCACTGCAGGACACACATTATCCTCCCCCTCCAGGGTACCACTGCAGGACACACATTATACTCCCCCTCCAGGGTACCACTGCAGGACACACATTATACTCCCCCTCCAGGGTACCACTGCAGGACACACATTATCCCCCCCCCCACCTCTAGGGTACCACTGCAGGACACACATTATCCCCCCCCCCGCCTCTAGGGTACCGCTGCAGGACACACATTATGCTATCCAGGGTACCACTTCAGGACACACATTATACTTGTACTCCCCCTCCAGGATACATGTACCAACTGCAGGACACACATTACCCCCCCCCCCTCCAGCGTACCACTGCAGGACACACATTATGCTATCCAGGGTACCACTGCAGGACACACATTATACTCCCCCTCCAGGGTACCACTGCAGGACACACATTATACTCCCCCTCCAGGGTACCACTGCAGGACACACATATTACCCCAAAGGTCTCCCATCCCCTCCGGTGCCACATTCGACCAACTCTCAAGACGGCCAACCGTATAAATAGTTATGGTGAAAAGGGCAAAAAATGGTCAGAAACCTGCTATGCCTCAGCCCACTTTAAAACTGCTTGCCACGCCCCTGGGACCGGTGGAGGGCTGCCGTCTACCCTTCCCCAATCCATTGGAGATGGATCTTGCCACCTCTCCTACCAGGAACGTCTAACTCTAAGCTCCTCCCGAGAGCAGTGATGTTTCCGATACTAGCCTGTGCATCCTGACGTCTTTCCCCCTTTTATTTATTAGGCCTCCCCTGTGTGAGGTCCAACACTGCCACAACCAGACATACCGTTTAAATCAAAATTTGATTTCTAAATGGAATCACTGAGGGTTGGGATGCAATGCTCGGAGGGGCCTATAGATTAAACTAATCGTCCATCTGTCGCTCAGTCACCCAGGACGATCCGCTGTGTTTTACCCACCGACGGCTACCACGCCCCCGTGCGGACTTGTTGGGAAGCTTGTCGGTCCCTGCATCCTGGAAGGGTCGAATACTGCTTTACCGTGCTATGTCATTATAATGCTTAACTTCCCAGGGCTCCATTCATGCATCATGCATTTAATCCACCCGGATTGGCATGATGCATGGATGTCATCAGGGCTGCATTCATGCATCATGACGGTAAAGGGCAGAGCACATTAAAGCACTATGCGTCCCATGAAGGGGTAATCACATTTCCCATTACGACTGTGCGCCTCGTGTCTCCCAAAGTGAAACGAAATGTGATGGGCACCGCGTGGACTTGTCCCAAACAGCTGACCGGCGGCCGTGATCAAGGCGCCCGCCGCCTCCCGGGGGACCCTGGAGGACGGCTGTATGCTGGGGACCTGTACCTGGGTCTCGGCTCTAGGTACTCCGTACTGCTGTAATGGCTTGTAACGGGTAGATTCACCATAAGTCGGATACAAACACTGAGTCGGACACTTGAATGTTTAGTTATTTGTGTCCTCTCGTTGCATTCTGTTGGTTAGAATAACATTTGAAGAGAGACAGGGAGAGACAGGGAGCAAGACAGAGACAGAAAGAAAGATAGAGAGACAGAGACAGAGACAGAGACAGAGACAGAGAGACAGAGGGACAGAGGGACAGAGAGACAGAGAGACAGAGAGACAGAGAGACAGAGAGACAGAGAGAGAGAGAGAGAGAGAGACAGACAGACAGACAGACAGACAGACAGACAGACAGACAGACAGACAGACAGACAGACAGAGATAGAGGCAGAGAGAGAGAGACAGAAACAGTGAGAGAGAAGAGAATGTCATTTATTCCACAACATATATTCTGTGTGGAGGGGTTACATTGGGACACCTGTGGTTTAACCCATGTCATCCCGCCGACACATTAATGACTTAATGCGGGCTGTGGATGAAGGACATTGTAGTTAATACATGGAAAATGAGGGTTATAGTCCCCACAGTAAAGTAACTGGTAAATATAATAATTGTTTCGACATGGCATATTGAACTTAAAAATCTACTACTATCTCTTCATTGTATCATTTGAGATAGTAGGCAAGGGAAGGGCAAAGATTTTAGGGAAAGGGGAGGGATCATAGGTATGTCTACATATCATAGTTGATGTACCAGTAATAAACACCACCCCCTGTTTGGTGCATATTCTAAACTAGAAAACCCCTAAAATGTTAACGATTTACGAAGAGCATTAAACTCTTAACTACTAAAATGCCATTAGAATAATTCTATAATGGTCCTTATGTTATGCATGTATATACACGTTGTCTACATTGTCTTGTCGCTATTGTGGGACTAAGCTTTGCCACGTCTACCCCTCACTACTACCACCCACCCTTACCGCCGATGACGTCACAACATGGCGAGGTGCTAGAAGAGGCCTGCTGTGGCTGTGTGCCACCCCTGCAGTGGTGGACTAGGCTGTGTGGAGTACGCATTGGTTTGTTGTGCTGGATACGGGCATAGACGGTGTGCTTTGACCATAGTACATTTGATAATTGACAAATGTATATATAGCCAAAATATCATGTCACGGCCTCTTTAAGGGCCGCATAGTGCTGTGCTACGCGCTTTGTCGTCATGATCCATGAATTCAGCGATGCAGCCACGGCAAGTGACTTGTCAGGGCTGCATTCAGGTATCATGACAATATTGAGCCTATTGGAGATCTGATGCTTACATATAGCACCAGCCAGTTACTCGCCAGGGCTGCATACATTCGTCATGACGATCAAAGGTATATATATAGTGCATTAAAAGAACTATGCGGGGTGTAATAACTATGACGTGTGCCGGCAGGTGTACATATCTGGGTGCAGCCCTGTACGTAGATCCACAACTATATATAAACACATCCCACCCTACTTCATCAGGTGTTTCATCTATTTTTCTCAAATGTATTTGAACATCAATCTTCTTGAAGGCTGGTCGGGGAATCAAGGCGTGGTGGAATTTACGAAAAGGCTGTTACTAACAAGTCACTTTAGAGCAGCTGCCAGGGTCCCATCCTTCCAGTAGTAACCTTTTTCCCACATGCCTTCATCATATCATATACATCACATGTTTTCACACCCCCTACCTTGCCTTGCTAATCATTAACATTTTTTGGTCGGCATGATACCTCAAGGATCATGTTCATCTGTGACTCACCGGTCCTGCATTGATGCATCATGCCGACCATTTTGGGACGTAATACATGAATGCAACACTGGCGATGCATTAAAAGAAAAACAGTACATTAGTGCACTTTGCTGCTCTGATAGGGTTTAATGTAATATTGCCCATGTCAGTCACATACATCAATGTGGCGTTGCTCCAGCACTGTGGAGCCTGAATACCTTGTCTGCTCTGGCTAATCCCCGCCGCCCACGTCCCTCCAGGGTCCGGCAGTCTAACACAGCTCTGACGGATGGAACACTTTCTTACATAGCTATAGATCATGGCCAGAGGGATGTCTCAAATTAAGGCCGCCAATCGGCGCCAGCCCCACCCTACTGTGACGCCTATGCATCATGGACCCCCTCCCCCTTCTACTCCCTCTACTCCCCCCCCCCCCCCTGCAGCCTCCCTGGGGCAGCATACCCTGCCTCCACCTGGTGGTGATGGTGAGAAGCAGGGCCCATTGATGTGATGAGCGAAGACTGATAATCCATCATGTAGCAGCAATGTTAATCTGTAACGCCCGATTGGCCGTGTCGTCTTGTGATGCTGTGATGCGATACGATAATGGACGACTTGCTGTCCCGACTCCTGATGTTGTGCTGTTATAGCCAGCAGGTGGGGCTTTGCTGTCTTGACTTGTAATGTGGGACTTTTACAGCCTGATGGCCCTGAGTGTGGAACTTGCTTTCTCGATGTTTTGATACAGTATGCCTGTACCCGTAATCAACTATATCAAGCACATACAATATCTATATGGTTTGCACCTCACTAAAGATGTTCAGATCTGACTTTTGGAACTCAAATATTCCAAGTAGTGAGTAGAGATTTGTCAGTGTCAATGGGTGATGCTGAGATCTCAAGTAGTGAGTGTCAAAAAGATATTTATAGGTCTGACGGTATGTCTATCTGATTGTAGTCTATTAGATACCAATCACAAACAGTATATTATATGCACCGCTCTGGAGGTCTATTAGATACCAACCATAAACAGTACATACGCACCTCATTGTAGTCTATTAGATACCAACCACAAACAGTATATATGCACCTCATTGTATATATATTAGATACCAACCACAAACAGCATATATGCACCCCATTGGAGGTCTATTAGATACCAACCACAAACAGTATATGGTCAATTCCCACGAAAATGGATCACAGGGTCTAGGCGGGGCTAAAATCCAGAAATGAAAATATTGCTAAGATTTCTTTAGAGCGCATAAATGCTATACAAGGGAGAACCCTCATGAATTTGGGAACATTAATTCTATAAATTCCCTTATTTAGGCTCAATCAAAGTGGGACCTACGCACAGTGACGGGACCTACGCACGGTGATGGGAGCATTGCCCCTATTAAATTTATCAATGGCTTTTACAATAATTATTTTCCTGTTTTATTTAACATATCAATGGTCAAACTATTTATTCTCATTTGATTTGCACTCCCAAAAACGTTTTTTCCCATTGAAAAACATTTCATTGTTGGACCTACGTATGGTGATGGGACCTACGCACGGTGACGGGACCTACGCACGGTGATGGGATCTATGCATAGTTCTTACTTGTTATTGGCAACCTTCTACCTTATGTAAATGATCTTAAGTATTTACCCCAACTTTGGTAAGATATGTGTTGAAGAATATTGGTAATACTGACCATATCTTACCATTTTTTCAATGAGATTCTATTGTGGACCTACGCACGGTGATGGACCTACGCACAGTCACTATCTATGGTTTTTTGGTCCTTGTTATTAAAGGAAATGGCTTAAGCCTTAGTATAAGCATTTCTAATATTCCTCTATGATCTTGGTACTATGTGCAAAAATATTTTTCCTTAATTATATGGGATACCTTTGTATTTGCCCTTCATGTGGACCTACGCACGGTGATGTGAAAGCTACCCCACTATGATTCTCCAAATAGATGGATGTACAGAATAATTGCATGATGCTTTAATTATTTTCCTTTGGTATCACAATAAACCCAATGCTGAGTACTAAATATTGACATATTTTTATAACATTTACATTTATTCTTTCATTATGTGGTGGTAGCTAATGATGGACCTACGCACGGTGATGCCAAAACTACCCCACTTTCTTCTTTCTGTATAAATGATAAATTTCATACCAAGACAAACAATAACCTCCTGTAATTCCCCTGAATTTTTCGGCCATATTCCTCTGATCATTTACCTGTAAATATATATCATATACAATTAGTTTTGGTAGCATGATATTCATTTGAGGATAGAAATTTACAATTTCTCTTTTTGAAAATGAGCAAAAAACGGAGTAAAAACGTATATTTCCATCCCTAGATACATTAATAATTGAGTTAGATAGGCAAAGGTAGGTACCCATCAATAGGTCTTGGCAGGATCTATGTGGATATAACGAAAGAAGCAGACTTTAATGCTATATTACGATGATATTAGATTACGGGTTATTTCAGCCCTGTGATCCATTTTCGTGGGAATTGACCATATATGCACCTCATTGTATGTATATTAGATACCAACCACAAACAGTATATATGCACCCCATTGGAGGTCTATTAGATACCAACCACAAACAGTATATATGCACCTCATTGGAGGTCTATTAGATACCAACCCAAAACAGTATAATATATGCAACTTATTGCAGGTCTATTAGATACCAACCACAAACAGTGTAATTATATGCAACTCATTGGAGGTCTATTAGATACCAACCACAAACAGTTTGCACCTCATTGGAGGTCTATTAGATACCAAGCGCAAACAGTATAACTAATAGATAGACAATGGTTATTAAAAGGTATGTAGAATTAACCACAGCTTGCCGGTGGGGGCCAGACGAGGGCGAAGCCCAAGTCGCCCTACCAGCAAGCTGTGGTTAATCTACATACCTTTTCATAACCATTGTCTATCTGTTTTAAACCAGGGTATGCAACATAACCAAGGTGCGAACTCTATTGTTCTAAGCCACCACCGTGGTTTAAAACACGTTAGATGCCAGTCATACAATATACCTGCACCTCACGAGAGGTCTATGAGATGTTAATCATATACCAGCCGAGATCACAGGACTTGTGATATGGTGTGAGTCACAAGCTGTCAATTATTCAGTACACCAGGTCCAGCTTTATTTGTAATATTGCGCTTGCCAATTCAATAAAAGCCAGGCTGTCTATGGCCCATGTGCATATAGATAGAGCATACATAGTGTATACTAGTGCACTGATAGCAGGCCTGGGGAGACGACACCCCACTAATGTGATGGAGGTGGGGAGCACATTGAGTGCATTTGTCAGGATTCCATGCCTAGTCTGCAAAAAGGCTGCATAAAACATAACTGCTATGTTGCAACCGTCTGCCGATACAGCAGCATGCATTCTACATAATCAGGACACAATGTGATTTGTTAATCCTGCAATGTTGGAAAGCATATTTTGGAACAGCTTCTATTGTACTAGAGGTCATACAGCTTCTACTGTACTAGAGGCCATCAAGCTTCTATTGTACTAGAGGTGGTATAGATTATATTGACCTAGGGACCATACAGCTCCCATTGTACTATAGGGAGCATTAGGCGAATACCAGTACTGTTAGGGCATTGCCTACCTGCCCGTCATAGATACTAGATAGTGTGTCCTAGGGTGTAACGCCCCTTTCTCTTTCTCCCCCCAACACCACAGACAATTGGATCCACTCCCCTCTCGCCCCCCCCCCTCCCGCACTCGCCTCCGCTTGGCTGTTTGGGATGTGTAGGCGGAAGCATGTCTAGCCATTGATCGCTGTCGGATGGACAATACCCACATGTGGGGGTTTGTGGGGCAGGTAAATGTTAGACACATGGGCAGTGTGTCAGGTAGATCGCATGCTACTTGTTTAATAGACCACACACCACCGTTTGGATGGACTGCATGCCACTGGTCGGATAGAGTGCATGCCACTGGTCGGATAGAGTGCATGCCACTGGTCGGATAGAGTGCATGTCACTGGTCGGATAGAGTGCATGCCACTGGTTGGATGGAGTGCATACCACTGGTCGGATAGACTGCATGCCACTGGTCGGATAGAGTGCATGCCACTGGTCGGATAGAGTGCATGCCACTGGTCGGATAGACTGCATGCCACTGGTCGGATAGAGTACATGCCACTGGTCAGATAGAGTGCATGCTACTGGTCGGATAGACTGCATGCCACTGGTCGGATAGAGTGCATGCCACTGGTCGGATAGAGTGCACTCTACTGGTCGGATAGAGTGCATGCCACTGGTCGGATAGAGTGCATGCCACTAGTCGGATAGAGTGCATGCTACTGGTTGGATAGAGTGCATGCCACTGGTTGGATAGGCTACATGCCACTGGTCAGATAGGCTACATGCCACTGGTCTGATCTACTACATGCCACTGGTCGGATAGACTACATGCCACTGGTAAGATAGGCTACATGCCACTGGTCAGATAGGCTACATGCCACTGGTCTGATCTACTACATGCCACTGGCTGGGTAGACCACATATACAACTATATTGATATACTCCATGACTCCGGCTCAATAGATGACTTTGAATATCGAATTTTCCCAATTGTTTTAGTAAAAAGAAAGTACATTAAATCACTACCAATTATTTGTATGATCCCTACTCCTATTCTTTACTTCTGATACCTTGCCTGAGAACCTATATTACTACTATTTGGCGTTGGTTAGTTCACAATATAACTACAAGTGTGGCGCGTCTCGACAATCGTATACACTGTCGTTTGTAAAGTTGAAATGGTGAAAAAATCGAAAGTCCATTGCCAGTAACGGCACCAATAACTCAATCAACCGTGAAGCGTACAGTCTATACCGGATGTTGGAGCCGAGCCGACACGGCCAGAGATTACAGCCTGTAGGGTTGGGGTTGGTGCAGGTGTATGGGGGGGGGGGGGGGGGTGTTGGGAGATGGTATTCACAGGCTTTAACAGGAGAGCATGTTGGACTTGTTGGTGCATATGTATGTTATCCCTATCATCAACATATTAGATAGCACCACTGTGCATGTCCAAACATGCAACAGTAGCACCGTCTACTTATTAAATGTTGATAGATGATATGGCTCTTTCACTGTCATGCCCTCTGGTACATAGGCTACAAAACATACCCACCAGTCCAGCATGCTCTCCTGTTAAAGCTTGTGAGGGTGGTCGTTTGGGTTGAGGCATGGTGGATGGCTAAGAGTTGGGAGTTGCTCACTGAGGCAGAGGAAATGGAAATATTGAAGAGATGTTTTGTGAATACGTTGTTATGAGTTGATGTGATGCCGCTTATTACCTGCTTGTATATTTTAACTGTATAATAGGCTTATGATAACAAATCCTACCTACCGGTACACTGCAAAAAAGGTGCTTAGGTTTTAAACATGTTTAGGTCTAAACATGTTTAAAGTCTAAACATATTACTAGGTTTGTGTCTTTGAATCCTTCTGTTTAGGAATTAAACACTTTTATTCTAAACGCCTAAACAGTTATATTGAATATGTTTAGATGTTTAGTATTTAAACACTATGAAAAGTTGGTGTTTAGGATGTAAACATCTAGTGTTTAGATCATAGTATATCAAACACATACCAGATGGCAGCTCTGTGGTTGGCTGTAGTTTCAACAACCACTCAAACATTATTGAGGATCTAAAGGTGCTTAAACCTGAGTTAATTAATCTAAATTGCATGGGATACAAAAGGATAATAGTACACATAGCAGGATTCAAGGGTTGAATGCTTTATCACTATGATTATGATGCAATAAAGATACATCTGCTACATAGACACCTCTTTTAAGAACTTTAAGAATGGATAAAGTATTATCTCCCCTGCAGGTCTGTTGTATTGACTCAAGGATGTGGCTATGTTAAAATAGAGGCCTATGTGAAATAATGATGCACATATTGCCCTAAGGAGGGGGGGGGGGGTGTGTGCTAGAAGTCTCTTCAAGACACTATGTGGAAATAAAATCATTTATTCATCTAAACATAAATATCTAAACATAATAATAATATACATCTCTACGCACACCACTTTTATCCTTAAAAACTTGACAGATAAACACAATAATATGCTAAATTCTTGTATTCTAAACGCTTCATTGTCCTAAACACATTTCCTTAAACACATAAATGTCTAAGCACTGAGCTAAACATATTATTGGTCTAAACATGTTTAGGAAAATATGGTGTGGACAAAAACGGGGCAGGAATGTGTTTAGGATTGTGTTTAAGACCTAAACACCTTTTTTGCAGTGTAGCCGACCTATCATCTAGGGGTCTAATTTATTTGACCGCACAATTACCACAGCCATGAGGCGTTATATTCACTGATTCTGATGACTAGGGACTATAGAACATCGTAGCCTATCTTGGAAACTGCATGCATTTCCTCTCCTTGAAGCCCTCCATTTTTAGTAAGATTATTTACTCAAAATCTTCTCATGATACAATAAAATTTCCCTTGGTGCAGGAACAATGATACATACCAGGGACCAATAGATACTCATCAGATACAATATATAATAGATGCACAGTGTTTATCTAATGACAGGTCTCTCCTGATTTGCATATCACATGCGTCCCGATCCATTCAGCCTCGTACGTCATTGCTATTATTGAGATAGCATAATCATAGTGCCTGTGTTCCTTCATTTATCAATCAGGTATTTACATATATGGGAGAATCAGAACATTATTATTCATTACTTCTTGGAGGGAGGACCTGAATTGACATCGTCCATGATCATGATATATTACAACCGTGGTAACTACTGGTGCCTATCTTTGTAGCAATCTGTGTATTGCGTAATTATTAATGTGAATTGTAATTGGGACTCTTTGGTGGAATACGGAGGAAAACCTCCGAATGTGCATATAGTCACGTGTTCATGAGGTTTTCTATTTAATCTATGAGAAGATGATGTGCTATCCATATAACCTGACAACATTGTAAGGTTTTGTATACTCATGATACTGAGGCCCCTATACCTTCTCTACCCCCTCATCAGCACCGATATATACCCCCTCCTCCTCCACAGGTGGGCATATTTCACCCTACCTCCAGGCACAAGTACAATAGCCACTCATGATTAAAGACCCCGCCCTCTACTATATTCACTCCTACCCATGGTCATTCGCCCCTGGTTCCGCAACCCTCCATGGCTAGACTAATTGAAGCTCTTACTCTTGGCATTCAATTATTCATCAGATAGCATATCATAGCTACCACAATTACCACACGCAGCACTAGCTGGGTGCTATCTAATATAATAAGGGAGTATCCATTAGTTAATCACGGAGATAAGGGGGGGGGGGTCTAAAAAATGTCCACTCTCTATAGAGGGGTGTTCTCAAAAATGTCACCCATTTCAGTGAGAAAAGCGTGGTTGGGGTCACAGAAAAAATGTCTACCACCCCTCTCCCAGTTGACCATTCCCTAAGTGATGCCTATTATCACGAGGCAATACCAGATACATATGTAACTAGAATATGTTACATGCATCTCTTAGATCTGGATATCGGTATGCATATACATGTCAATGTGGCGTTTTCTGCATCTGGATATCCTGTTTCCTGAATGGATTAGTTTAGTAAACTAGGAACTGCCGCCTCAATGTATGTACTGCGATGAAATAATCCTTTTGGATAAAGGCCTTGGATTAAAATGGTGGACGATGAGGAATTTGTTCTTCGATAAAATCTCAACATTGATGGCTGAGCAGAGGACATTAATTGAGTTAAGTTTATGGTCTTACCAGAAGAGCAGCTAGATACCACCAGAGGACAATAATAGTACCTGGAATTTAGACTTTAAGCATTCACTCCAAATTATCTCTGTAAATTTGCTCACCGCTTGGTACTTTAATTACTGTTTAAGACCATGAATAGTTGTTTGCTGTGTGATTAACAAATTGATGAATAGGTGAATGCACTTTACTGGGAGATTGACCTGAATGCAATGTTTTAATCACATTAGAAGGCACCCACTGACGACTTTGTCCCAACAGTTTCGCCTCGCTGACAGCGGAAACCCGCCTTGTCTCTAGATAACATTACGTCTAATGTCATGGACACTGGAGGGGTAACCGCTGAAGTAATTTAGGCCCAACTACGGCTAGAGTGCGGAAATGTCAAGGCCATGGAAAGGACAAAGAAGGTCAGGATCATTAGAGGATATCTGAAGCAGACCTGATGAAATCTAGAGAAATGATTTTGCAGACACATTTGAAGAAGGATAGCCAAGAGGGTACAAGAGGGGTGAGGGTCGTTAAATTCACTGCTTATAGTTATACGTCATACACTGTAAAAGGTCAAAATCTATTGTAGTTTTACAGTCATATTGTAAATCCAGGGTTAGGACCACCATTAGTTTAAGTTAAGGGTTAAGGTATGGTGGCCTACATGGAACACATTATGGAGTAAATTTGAAAAAGAAGGTAATACTCGGGAACGATGAGGTAGGTGGGAGAAGTTGGTGGCGGAAAAGTACAGGGAAATAAACAGACACTAATTGCTGAAATTGTTGAGGAAGAGGATTTCTCACCACTAAAACAAGGGGGATCGAGCAACATGAGTTGTTGAATTGAAATGTTAACCACTAATTCAGAAAAACGCAGGAGGCGAGGGGGGGGGGGGGGGTAAGAGGGGAGTGTAGCAGGACACCGCAATTAGGACTGCCTAAATAAAGCTTTTGGTTAACCATCTAAGGGCTGTATAATGACGGTGATATGTCCTTTGTTGTGTTTACTCGCCAGGCCCGCATTCATGCATCATGTCGAGCTTTCGTGAGTGCCTCAAGCCAATATTGTCGGCATGAGTTAGAAACACTGAACTGAATTCATGCACCATAAGGATAAATGGAATACATACTTTTTAAGCATTATGCAGCCCGTAAAGGTTTAACATGAACTCCTGGTCAGCCGTCATCGTCATAATCATGTCTGCACTTTTCTAGAGTGACGGTGGTCATTAATTTTCATGACATTAGGAAATACTAGTGGTCAAATATAACAGTAAAATTAGCCATGCTTATTTGTACATTACAACCATCAGACAGACAATGAGACATCGAGCGGTCTCTAGAACCCACATATACAAAAAAACACAATCAGTACAGCCATATATGGCACTGGAAGATTTTTGGAGGAAACTTAAGAGTAAAGGGTAAAAAGTTAGGTTATTAGCTGGATATTAACGATGTACTATGACCTTTGTAGTTTTGAAGGAGGCCGTTGTAATGTATTGGCTACAGCCCACGTCTACACTCCTACGTTAAGTATTTACAGGAGGCGGAGGGCGTCTAAGAAGTCTGATCTACTGCTCTATGACGCCTCCTTCTTATGCCCCAGCCTGGGAAGAGATGGCTGCCAGAATAACAACTAAATAACATTGTCACCAATTATTCAAGAGAATCAGATTTAGCACCGGGAGATAAGGTAGTCACCTTTTGTCTCTAGACAGGTTTTATGTGCCATGGAGTCGAGGCCCACAGGAGGCAGGAGACCCTGGAGGAGGAGCAGCACAGCAGGACACGTGTGCACAGGGGGGGGGGGGAGGGGGGTCTTCCAAGGAAAAAGGTCAATTTTCCAATTTTCAAACGGAGCTTAAAAGTGATATATTTCATTAGCAGATATCACTTCTAGAACTGACTGCTCGAATGGGCTCTGTCTCATGCTAAATGCTAATCAGCTCCATGTTTCTTTATTTTTTTAGAGATCTCTATATAATTATCATAATTATGTTGATCATCAAATGGCCAAATGTTTTCAATTCAGCCCAGCCAGGGCTTATGATTTTGAAACTGTGACGATCCAGAACAGTATGGGAAAGGGGACCTATGACATTAGTCACCTAGTGATCCGAAGCAGGTCCGAAGTGCGTTTACCTGATCCGAAAGTAGGATTCGCGAGTGTCCGAAATCGTATGCCTCTATGACACGACAACTGTTGTCCAACATCGACTCGAACTCCGGCCCACTCAGTAGGCAGGGTGACACAGTAACCACTAAACATCCCATGTGTCTTACATAGTTAATAGTCATGGTGCTACAGCCCCCACCTCACGTGCTGCATCATGCAGCTCCCATGACACATGGCACTAACGATGACCATTTTACATCTGCAATAAGACTACATAATGCACATAGTGCTGTCCAGCATACGCCACATTGTTTAACCCTTTAAGGACCATACAGTGCTTTATTGCTCTATGCCCTTTGTCGTTGTGATACATGATCCGGGGGGGGGGCAAGGGGCGCGCCCCCCCCTATTTTTTTGGTAAATTTTAATTTAGATGGTTCAACCCCCCCAATCCTGTAGGTATTGCGGCGCCCCCCCCCCCCCCCCCCCCCCATTCCCAAATTCCTGGATCCGCCCCTGAACCCATAAGGTCAGCATGATGCTTGAATGCAGCGCTTCATCCGAAGGCAATATATATTAGCCCTTTAATGACGAATGTCGCTAAAAGATGACATTTGTCATCATGATGCACCAACGCAGCCCTCACCCGTGCTACATTGGTGCATCATGCCGACCCTCCGGGAGTGTCTTAACTCCCATAGGGTCAGCATGATGCTTGAATGCAGCATCGGCAACTGCAGTCATGCGTCATGACGACCAAGGGCATGATGCATTAAGGCATGATGCCGTCCTTCAAGTGTTAAAGCACCATGCGGCCCTTATTGTGTTACGTTAAGGACATCCTTCTCAGGTCAGGAAGCAGCTCCCTGCTGGCTGCATGAGCAATGTGCCACCTGAGATGGACGGCTCCGTGACCTGGTAGTGGGGCTCAATAATGAAGCATATGAGGCCTATTGCCAGGACAGGCTCCCCAAGAAAGTTGACTTATGCCAGAGCAAGTGAGAAAACCTATTTTGCAAATGGCTTCATCCAATGTAGTCTGTCGTATATAAGTCTCTGAGAAGAACCATCATTAAGCTGGAACTCAGTGAATTGAATATAAGGGATGCTTCTCAGGTGTGGCACAATGACTGAAGGCACAGGATGGGGACAGGTGTGGGAAGGTGTGGGTATGTGAGCTGTAAATCAGTGTGGGCTGGTGTAAAGTAGATGTGGCACTTTGAGCTGATGAGAGTTGGAGAACAACACTTAGTGAAGTAACATATTCATTGAGCTGATGAGAGTTAAAGGTGCACACTAGGAGCTGCTCACCTTAGCCTACTTTGTTAGCTCCTCCCCACCCCTAACCTGATGCAGTATTCACAGCAGCACAGCCTGATTCAGTGCCAGGCCAGCAGGCTGTCCTAGCAGGGCAGGGGGAGGCAGTTTATGGGCATCCCCAGTAGGTACTCACCCCAGCATATCTCCTTAACCATTTAAGGACAACATAGTGCTTTAATATACGTTTGTTGTCATGGTGCATTAATGCAGCAGCGGTGAGTGACGGGTGATGCATTCGTGCATAATGCTGACACCAAGGAGTTTCCCTCCAATGTGAGTTGCACGCCACTGCTGCATTGATGTATCAGCCAATGCATCATGATGACACATGTAGGCCTATACGAAGGGTCTTACAAGGGTTAAGGTCCTTAATGCTGCTTTTGTAGTTTGCAGATAACGTGTATGGCACATTCTGTGTGAAACCTGAGAGGCACATTACTCACCTCACACTGAGGGGTAGTATTACTGCCATGCCAGTGGTGTCACTCTGATGCCAGTCATCAACTTTGTAAAGGGACACTGATGACACTGAAGGCGTGATAACTAATACTTTAGGGAGATGTCATCGTACACTGTATATAAGATTATATAACCATTGAGGCCAAGTGCAAGTTCGCAAAGGTAGTACATGTGTCTAATGGCCATTGTGATAATAGTGTGTCTAGAAGCAGGTTATTTTGGGGGTTGAGACTTATGAAGAGTCAGAGACACGTATATATATAGAGCGAGAGACAGCCAGAGACAGAGAAGGATAGAGATACAATAAGTAAGAGAGATAAGTCCCAATTACTGAATTCAATGTTATTTAGGTATTAGTGTGTTAAAAAGAGTTAAGTACTAGTTCGTTATAATCCAAATAGAATTTCTAACCTCCCTCCAAATGCTAGATCACTAACTACAGATATTCTTTAATCTGACAAAAACTTACTCTCAACACAATACTTTTCACTAAGGACAAATCAAATCTCAATAACATGATGGACTGAGACCCAGAACACCATTCTAATTCTACATCAATCCTCTTATAATGGTGCTCATTGAATCATGATTGACGTCCATACATTACCACTTTAACCCTTTAAGGGCCGGGCAGTGCTTTGGTGCTTTGTACCCTTAACACCATGATGCAGGAATGCAGCCCTAGTGAGTAACTTGCAGGTGCTGCATTCAAGCAGCATGTTGACCATAATGGGTTGATACATTCTCAAAGGGCCAGTATGATGCATTTATGTATCATGACGATAAAGGGGATACCCCTAAAGGGTTAAGGGTATAATGTCATGAGGCATATAAGAACTCAAGAATGAGATGGGCCAAATGGAACTCTCAAAAGAGGGTCCTGATCACTTAATGGGCTCAGTAAATGAAGGGAGTTATGAGTGTGGGAACGAGTGGAGCTGCAACATCTGTTCATTGATGACTACTATTGGTGGAGGGGTAGACACCAAAGTAACAGTTAGGAACACAACATAATGCACCAAAGCAGCAACAAACGGCACAGACAAACACATTGGATAACACAGAGCAGCGACCACAGTACACAGTATCAACTCTGATAAAAAGCAGCATCTTTACAAACGGAGCACCAAACAACATATCACAGCACATAACAAAGTGATAGATCCAAAGCAAATGGATTACTCTGACAATACTTTCCTCCTGCCAAAAGATGTATATATACATAGATTGTAGTGCCCACCCCATTGTATTGATGCCATCATCCATACGTTTATATATGTCTGTCTCCAATTTTGCTTTCCTAGAGTTTTGTAATTGCTCCTCTATGCATTGTGAGCAAAGCAACAAAGAGCAGAAATAGGCTCAACAAAGTAACAACTTTATAGCTGCCCTGAAAGTCTCAAAGAGTGCCACAAAATAACAAATAACAAAGGGTGTCATATAGTAAACTCGATATGATACATGTGCAAAATTACCTGGAGAAGAAATATCAGGATGTTCAAAGATCACTTAGCTGTATTCGGTCCCTCAAAGGCTTTGATGTGAAGGCAGCACATAGCAGGGCATGTATAACGTAATCAGCAAAGAGCAGCAAAAGTAACAGAAAGTAAAAAAGGGGCAACAAGTTAGAGAAAACAGCAAGGAACAGCATGCAGTGACAGAAATTAGTCAATAGCAGCACGCAGCAATAGTAATTACAAAAGAGCAGAAAGAATGACACTGAAGGTGTGATAACTAGTATCTGAAGGAGGTATCATGGTATCTTTATAAATCTAAAAGTAAATTGTTACAACACACAGTATGACTTAATATAATGACTCTTGTCATAATGTCCAGAAGCAAGTTTGGGACAGGAATAGGCTACATAGAGGCAGTAAAAGAGAGACAGAGAGAGAGAGAGAAACTGAGAGATTGTGATATGGATTGCAACATAGAGAGACAGAAGACATGCTTAACAATACAGAATTCAATACTAGTGGATAAGTGTTTAAATATGTTAATGTTAGTTACTATTTTAACAAATAGTACAAGAAATATGTGAAATGGTTTGGCACTTCCGGCAGAAAGCATGAAATTTGGTATACAGGAGTTTTAAGACATGCTGAACCCGATTCTAAGAGGATACATTCATTTTTATTAATGTGACTACATGTAAAATTACATTGAAAAAATAAAGTAAAAAATCTACTTTTAATTCTTTAAAAATATATATTATTCATTTTAGAATGGAATAAAATTCAAAGGATAATTCTAATGATAGAAACCAATATGTACATGTATTTATTGCATGTGAAATCTAGTGTTCAGATGGATGGCTATGCATAATAAGGTGGTAATTTGCATATATTCATTACTGCTTTCTACTAACCAAAAAAGTCATTTGATCAAACCTGTTGTACATAAAAGGTCAACAAACCCTCATCATAATAACAGATCTTGGTTGTTTAAACCTTTCCACGTGACATAAATCATAAACTACCACTCCTAATGGCATAATTCATTCCATTTAGTCCTTAACCATTGTCCTTAATGCATGTACATACTCAGCAATCCTTGGAGAAAGACAGGATAATACTGCGCACATGGATGTTGGTGCTTGGTCATGTAAATGTAAACATACATGTATGTCATATATATTACTGGTTATTGGGTAGATATGTTTTGCATACTCTCTAGGGCAGAGTAAGGCAGAGCAGAGTAATGTAGAATAGAACCAGGCAGAGGAAGGCAGGACAAAGCAGAGCAGAGTAATATAGAGTAGAACAGGGCAGATCAAGGCAGAGCACAGTAATGTAGAGTAGAGCAAGGCAGAGCAGGACAGGGTAAAGCAGAGCTGAGTAATGTAAAGCAGAGAAGGGCAAAGCAAGGCAGAGAAGTGTAATGTAAAGCAGGGCAGATTAAGGCAGAGCAGAGAAATGTAGAATAGAGCCAGGCAGAGTAGCGCAGGGCAAGGCAAGGCAGAGCAGCAGAGAAATGTAGAGTAGAGCAGTGTAGAAAAAGGCAGAGTAATGCAGGGTAAGGCAGAGGAAGGCAAAGCATAGTAATATAAAGAAGAGCAGGGCAGTGCAAGGTAGAGTGATGCAGGGTAAGGCAATGTCAGGTAGAGTAAGGCAGAGCATAGTCATGTTGAATAGAGCCAGGCAGAGAAAGGCAGAATAGGCAGAGTAGAGTAAAATAGAGTACAGCAGAGTAGAGCAAGGCAGGACAAGGTCGGGTGTGGCAAAGCAGGGTATTACAGTACTTTGGAGTGCACCGGAAGGCTGTCGGGGCAAGGATCCCCTTAGAGTCTACCCCTTAGAATCTACCCCAGGGCCTACCATCTACCCCCTAGGGCATCTACTCCCTAGGATATCTATCCCATAGGATTTATACCCCTTTGGCCTTCTAACCCTTGGACTTAACCCCCTCAGGCCTTTTACCCCCTAGGACCTCTACCCCTTAGGACATCTACTCCCTTGCACATCTACCCCCTGAACCTTTACTCTCTAGGACTTCTATCCCTGGAGAAATCTACCCCCTCGCACCTCACCTCCACATAATATGACTCAACCATATGGGCAAGTGCAGGGGCTTGATGTCCCCAGGTATAAGTCCTAGAGGGTAAAGGGGGTAGATGTCCCAGGGGGGAGATGTCCAGAGGTAGGTGTCCAAGGGGGTGGATGTCCTAGGGGGTAGAAGTTGTAATGGGATAAATGCCCAGGGGATAGATGTCCAAGGGGTTGAAAGTCCAGGGGGGTCGATGTCCTATGGGGTAGATATCGCAGGGGCTAGATGTCCAGGGGGTTGATGTCCAGGGGTAGGTGTCCCAGGGGGTGGATGCCCCAGGGGCTAGGTGTCCAAGGGGTTGGAATTACAGGGAATAGATGTGCAAGGGGATAAAAGTTCTAGGGGGTAGATGTCCAGGGGTAGATGTCCAGGGGTACCTGTCCTAGCACCACTGTAAGAGGTAGATGAGGATGGGGCATAGGCCTAGCACACTATGACCCTTTATCCAGTCAACTTCTGTATATCCTAGTCCGGATGCCTAGAGATCCACCATTACATGATCAGAATTTGTGACCATCCATGCCAATACATGGCTTATGGGTCTGAAAATCGATTTTCTTTTTTTTTGTCTATTCTCAAAGAGGACTGTTCTTGCTTTCCAGAACAGGCTTAATCTTAAGAATTTGACTAGTATTTGCTGATATATGAGGCCTTTTATGAGCATAATTATAAGGTGTTCTGTACTGCTGCCACTTTTTGACACTCGTTGAGACTTGATTCCAGATAAACTCAAACATTTTCTCTCATTGGGCCAGACAAAATGGCACACACACGCAAGGCATTGCCTTTTAACCAGGAAGGCAACTATGAAACCATTTGACAAGAGACATGCTTAGGATCACCACTCTCCACAAATTGGTCAACATAACAGGCCATTAGCCCTTGTGACTAGCTTTGCACCCACTCCCATGTCTCTAACCCTAGCGGTTCACGAGCTAGAATTTAATGTGTTCTAGGCCAATCGAGTGAGCGAAGAAAATTCACTGCCTCTTGCAAAATGAAATAGCTCAGCAACCGCGGGTCCGATTGACTTGATTCTTGAAGCATTTGCAAGCTAAACCCGGGCACCTCACAACTAGCTACATGAAGAAGAGCATTTCCAAAGGGGGGGTGAACAGATGGATGGGGGGGGGTACGATACAAAGTGGGGGGGGGAAAGAAATGATCCTTTTCTGAGCCTTTTGGCACAGACCCATAAGCCCCAAAGTCACTGGTTGGGTCACACTTGTCTTTAACCATCAGCAAATGGGAGCAGTCAGAATGGGAGAGAAGCTACTTGCTACTTATGCTTCATGAAGCAGAGGGCCTAGGCTTTCCAGAAATCGGTTGAATATTCACTGATTTATGAGGCTAAACGCGAACTTTAGAGACACATTTTTTGCCCCGTGAAGTTTAAACAGCCTTTTCTGGGCTTTTAGGCACAGACCCATAAGCTATAAAGTCGCTGGTTGTGTCACATTTGGACAAAAGCACATGCTAATTTTAACTTGAGAATCTATGTGTTCTATGATGTAAGCGTGCTCAACATTAACACACAATCTAATGCACAGGGAAATGTGTAAAGGAGTGATTTAGATGAATAGAAGTGCCTACCTGAAGTCAGTTGAGCATTCAATTTTGAATCCTAACTGTTTCTTGTGCACACATTCCAGTGACATCATCAATTTGTGTGATCCAAATATAGTCACTCCTGTCTATTCTTATAACTGATATGTGGCTAAGTTGTATAGTCCCCTGACTACAGGAGCCAAAATATTGTGGTATAGTCACTACTGACTATGGGTAGATGGGTATTGTTATCAGTGAAGGGACACACAAACAGACACATAGACAGACACACACACAGACAGGCAGACACCCAAAGAGCAGATGACCATGCTAGTGTTTTCTTATACATGTATTGATGTTTAGTGGATTTCTGACCTTTGACCTTGATTCTGACCTGGATCATTTCTAGATACCATCATACAGATAGCATATTTGGAATCAGCATAATCATATCACCCTAGTTCAGCCCTATTATAAGGTGTAAGCCCTTCTAATTAAGATGTGTGATATTTTATTCGTTTATACTTCATTTTCATACTTTTTGAGTTTAATGTTTATTTTCATGTGGAAATACTCGTCAAAAATCATGTATCCTCTTTGATATGAGTTCAGTATTATGTAAAGACCCTGTGTGCAACTTTTCATGTTTTCTGCCAGAGGTGCCAAAAACCTGCTGAAATTGTTACATATTTACTCTACTAAAAGTTTCAAATGTCCTTCCAAATTCTAGATCCCTTATTACGTATACTTTAATCTGATGGAAACTCATTCTCAGCATTGTAGTTTCTACCCAGGACATAATATTATTAAATCTCAATAACATAATGTGCTGAGCCCCAGAGCACTATTCTAATTCTGCATCAATCCACTTATAATGGTGCTCGTTGAATCCTGATAGACACCTCTCCATCACTGCATTGCCAGTGAAAGGGTATAATGTATGAAGCATGTAAGAACTCCAGGATGAGATGGCCCAAATGGAACTCTCAAAGGAGGGTCCTGATCATTTAATGGGCTCAGTATTAAAATGAAGATGAGAGTGTGGGAAGGAGTGGAGCTGGGACATGTGTTCATTGACAGCTACTATTGGTGGAGGGGTAGACACCAAAGTAACAGCAAGGAACACAACATAACGCACCAAAGCAGCAGCAAACAGCACAGAAAAACAGAGTGGGTATCACAGAGCAGCAACCACAGTACACAGTATCAACTCTGATAAAAAGCACCATGTTTACAAACGGAGCACTGAAGAACGTATCACAGCACTTAATAAAGCAATAGATCTAAACCAAATAATTTGTAAAAGAAAGGGTATACCTTGTTCGGTTTATACTGAACAGAATACCTCCTTTCTGCCAAAAGCTGTATAGAGTATATGTGGTGTAGTATCCAACCCATGTATTGATGCCGTCTTCCATACATTTATCGAGCCTTTGCAACTGTCTTTTCATGCACATAACAAAAGTAGCCGATGGCAGAAAGAGCTTAAGAATATAACAACTTTATCAATTATCAATGCTAGATACAGCGTAACAAAGAGTCCCAGTAAACAAAAACGTTATACAACATTTTATAACGTTATATAACGTTTCTCTAAGGCTCCTTCCTATGGCGTAACGTTATATAAAGTTTAAAACCCTTATTTTGACGTAAAAAAAGTTTTCTTGTTAGAGTGGGTACCTCAAAGATAACAGGTAAGTTACAACAAGGGGAACCATGGAGCAATTAAATGTAATCAACTTGTGCACAGCTTGCCTGAAGAAGACATGTTAGTTTTGTCTCAAAAAAGGCCAGCATACGAAAGAAAAGGCATGGGGCATTAAGAATGAGAAATGGCCAGAAAGAACCCCAGATTAAGTAGCAAATGATAGAAAAAAGCAGCATCGTGTTTTAATGCACAATATCTATATAGCGCCTTTCCCTCTTTTGTTGTCATGATGCACAACAGAGTTGATACACTCCCGACGGGTTGGCACGGGCATCGCTACAGTGTCAGTGAGAAACCCGCCATCGATGCATTTGTATATTATGGTCACAAATGTATTGAGCGTCACACGGTCCCTAAACGGTTAAAACAAGATGACCATGAAAGTCATCTTAAAGCCAACCCTGGTCTCAGATGGAAAAAAGGCGAGACCCTTACAAAGGAATAACTCACTACGTATATACTTGATACCAGCTACTCAAGTACATAGGAACACACACTAGACCAACATTATCTTAATCTAACGTCCTTCAAGACATCAAATCCTACCCCTCCTCCAGCCCCTTTTATTAGTGGTGTTATGTCTCTGGAACAGCTCTGGTGATTCTATAGGGACTGAGTAACAGAGAACTCTCTAGCTCATAACGTGGAGAAAATCAGATGATATCAGTGATGAATAAGACGTTCTGCTCTATCACTGGGAGTCTACATGCCCGCCCAATCATGGTTTAATCATGGTATCAGGGAATCTGCTCATTCAATAGCTCAGACCGACTCGAGTTATAAGAAGCTTTGGCAACTGTCGTAGATATAGGATTGAATCCGGAGGGTCTCCCATAGAGGAGCAATCTGATGGGCACCTTATAATATGGAGGTATCTCCGAGCAGAATAGAGCAGAATATGAGCTGAATGACTAATTAAATACGACGAGCAGCTCACTGCCTGCACCCCTCTGGTAGTAATAAACCACACCCCTTTCTCCCCACGCAGCACCCCCTGAGTAGAGGACTACAGGATGGGCGGGGGTCCATTCAGGACGGGGGGACTTGACTTCAAAAGAGTGAGCAGCTCCCTTTATGGTGGGGAGGGGAGCTGCTACCATTGCCTACGTGACTGAGGATCGTAAAGACAGTTAGCTGACAAGGCTGTGAAGGGCAGATGACAGTCCACCCGCAGACAATGAGCCGCAGTAATTGCTTTATATCGGAGCTGCTCGCCGAGCTGCTCACCCGCCCATGGTCATCTCTCTATATTACCGGTCGGCGAGGGAAAAATGAAACCGCAGGAGGTGAGAGGAAGGGACAGGCGGGAGGGGTGAGGATATGAGGGAGGGCAGAATGAGGGATTCACTTAGGTCACGAAAAATGCATGTTTCAGGCAATCCGACTCCAGCTGCAAAAACAGGGCCGGGTCTAGCATTTCACCCCCGAGTGTTGGAGTTCTTTTCATTAATTATAATCTTTTCTTTCATGGAAAATACTAAATAATAAATAAGATGCACACTTTTAAAAGTCTCTAGTTGATCCAGCTGAAGCCTTGTGACAAGCTGCGAGTTGATGTAACGATTGGCGACTCTCACAGTATTCTCAAAAAAATCCTACAACCTACATTTATATTTATGTAAACACACCTTTATATTGGGCTCATATGTATAGAAGGGATCCCTGGATCTTTTACATGAAACAATGGCGAATTAAGGGAAGCAAGTTGAGCAACGTCAGGCAGAAACATGATGTAAAATGCTACATGGGTCAGCATGCTTGGCTAGGAATGGTGGATGTGTTTTTGTTCCTTGTTATCCAGAAGATTGGCGGGCTGGCCAGCTCGTGGATTTGCGCAGCACCTCTATGAACAAGTAAAACATATATGCTAGAAAACGTTCCAATAGACTTTTTCTCAAAATTGGATAGCAGCAAGAAGAGGTAGATTCAGGTGACCTGAAACACACATAGGGAGGTATTTAGTGGGGAATGAGATGGGGGGGGGGGACTACCTCGGGGTACGGGGTGTATCATGAGACATATGGCAGACATGGTGTAGCTATTGTTAGATGGGTATAAGGGATAGAGGAGAATCAATGCGGCTTGCATGTTCTGTAATACTGCTCGTGTCAGGCCGTCAGTGCATCTTTTTGTCGGCAGATTCTTTTGTCGAACATGTTACAGAATTGTTGATTGTTGCTGCGTGCATAGTTTAACCCTTTAAGGGCAGCATTAGTGCTTTAATGCACTACACCATTTTTGTTGGACGTGTTTATTTGCATTAATCCGTAGTAACATGGATTTAAATAATGCTTACAAACATACCAAGTTTTGAGGGTATATATCGCATAAACATTTGCGACCAAATATGTGAAACATTGAGTATCAAAAGATATTAATAATACAATATGAGTGTGTTTGTGTGTATGTATGTATTTCGCGGGCCATATGTAACCCCTGCTGCAATTTTGCATCAACCATAATGTTGGTACACTCTAGAAGGGTCTGGATGATGCATCTAGTTCTGGCTGCCACGAGTTACTTTCTGACACTGCATTTGGTCACTTTGTGTATCACAAAGGCAAATGAACATCTTTAGTGGTTATATTATTACGACATTGTTGCTGTAGCCATACACGTGGGCTGCAGCCTTCCAGCCGAGTGGGATGAGGATTGCATTTCTCTGTTACTAATATCAAATGTAGGCCCTACTAACACGCACGCTCCAGATAAAATACTGTTGAATGTAAACAGCCTATGTCAAACGGCTAAACCATATTCTGAAGCAGATACCAAACAGCCATACATTAAGCATATTGAATGAAATCACCATTGTGCAATATGCAGCCCTTAAATGGTTACCCGGTACTAGTAATGATACTCATGTCGGCCTAACAGTCTAGGTTCTAGAAGCCAATTGTTAGACTGCAGATTAATCCATCCACATGCGCCACCATTTGTCACGAGTACTTAATAGCAAAACTTGCAGCGTGTCAACCATAATTCATTGAAAACACCAAAACATAAACCACCCAAACGACAGAACGAGGGGAAGCCGATTTTGTTTGCAAGCAATGGCCGGATGTTACCAATGGAAACAAGTTAATGCATCAGAGTCGGCCGTGCTTGTCCGAGGTGCATAAATTACATTTGATCGCAACTTTGATATATAGAGCCTCATACAAAATTCTTTCCATGGAAATAGCTTCCATATCAATATCTGCAATCATCGGTTCCCGCTCGGCATCCCTTTGGCATTATTGCGCTTACCAGAGTTTCCCGCCCAGTTCACAATGAGCAGATGGTATTAATGCTCTATTCTTGTATTGTAACAGCTGCTTGATCCCCTCCCTGCTAGGTGTCTCACATCGAGAACATGATACGCACCATATTGAATACGTTAACAACTACACAGTATTCTGAACACCCCATTTCAAGCAGTTGTATTATATACCGTTCAGATTACCCTTATTATTTACCTAGAATTGTCACTCGCGGACAAGGTATATCGTACCCATCGTGATATACCGGTTACAGTATAGTAATATTGTAGTCATAATTCACTGACTTATAGTCGTAGACTTATTTCTAATGCTCCTAACCATGGAAACAGCCGTGGGTCGTCATTCTCCGCAGTTTCCGGTGGGTATATTCATTTTGCTGTCCCATAAAGCCAAGAACCATTGTTTATCAGAACAATAGGGGGTCAGGGTTTACTGCGCATGCTCGTGCCGTAGCCTGCAGGTGCGGTTGGATATCGGACTTGCCTGCAGGTCGGCTGTGGATCAAATTTCTTGATGGATAATTTTTTGTAGGCGTGCAGATCGTAATAAAGTGCAGAAAACAGAGACGTGTGTACATTAACCCTGTAAGGGCCGCAGCGTACTTTAATGTACTGTGTCATTTGTGGTCAGGATGCATCGATGCGTCTACTCCCTGCAGCTGAGAGTGTATCATGCCGATTCCTGGGGAGTGTATCAACCCGGTAGTGTCTGCCTGATGCTTGAATGATGTACACGTGAGGTACTCGGCAGAGCGGCAGTCATGCATCATAACGATAAAAAGGGCACACTACCTTAAAGCACTATTCTGCCCTCGGACTCGTACAGCCATGAGCTGTGTTATTCAGGGGACACTCCGTGTGAGTTGTGTGACTGTATGTACTGTTAGAAACTGGGAGGTTATTACAGCACCTTATTATATTCATCATCACATAGCCAAGGCTTTCACCTCAAATCAAACCACCCATACTGTGGTTTTATGCTTGACGCAACTGTACAAAACACTTTTTTTCCAGCAAATGTAAATGCATGCATGAATATTGTATTGCAATGCAAAATGAATATAACCAGAGCCGTGCGTTGGACTTTCCATGTGGTCCACTGACATGTTATAAAAGACACGTTTATTTTGCTTGTGATAGAATTTGGTTCATTCATCCCCCCCCCCCCCCCGCCGGGTGACAGCGAGGCAAAATCAGCACACCGTAATTATTCATCAGGGGACATGTATCTAGTGTGGGAGCACTTATCATTGCTTATCTGCGCACTGAGTGAAAACCAAAATGGCCGCAAAACACACTTAAGTTTAAATTTCAGCAGAATAATAAATGTGTACCTCATCTTCCCTGTTATACCGTACCATGGGGTCTTAGCGCCTGATGATAAGTTCGGAGGAGTTATTAAATCCGACACTGTCACTTTAATATTTGAGAATATTTTAATATCCTTCTAGTAGCCACGGCGTTTATATCTGACGCGGCGCCTAAAGGGGACAGTACGTTAAAGGCGCACATCTCGGTACCCCTCCAGCGACAGTCGGAGTGGAACTGTGACAGGTACTCAGCCCTATATATATATAAGGGCGCTGGGGCTTTAATGCCACCAACCGGTCATATATATGCATGATACAGACAATGGCCATGCTGTTTAACCGGCAGCTCCTACAAATGACTGACACCAGAACACATTGGTTCATCCCACAGCAGACGACATTTCCCACTTAGGCAGATGGGCGTCAACACACACACAGCGCCCTCTAAAGTGATTAATGACAGCAGACGACCAGTTTACTCTTTAGCTGGTTCTCGGCGAGCCCCTTAAAGCTCTGTAAGCCATGTTTGGGAGAGGCGGACACCAGCTCGTTAGTCCTTTATGTACACAGCCCCCAACGTGTTGCCCCCCGCACGGCAGCTGTAGAGGCGGCCTGGGGTGGAGGCATGTAGCACTGTGTAGACACACACAAGGTGATCACATGGGCCGAGGGGGGTCTCAACCCTTTAAGGGCCGCACACTGCTTTAATGTGCTATTCCCTTCCCTAACATAGTGGATGCGTGAATGTAGCTCATGTCATGTCATCGGGAGTGTACCAGCCCTAGAGGTTCGGCATGGTGCTTAAATGCAGCACTGGCTTGTCACTTGTCAGGCCTGCATTCATGCATCATGACGGCAAAGAGCTCAACGCATCAAAGTTTATGCCGTCCTCAAAGGTTGTAAGAAATGTGGGGATTGGAAGAAGGGTAAACATAAAGGGGTGGAGAGGAAAAAAGACACACCCGTATTTGGTTTTTGATCAGGGGATGGGGGGTTGTTCAAAGACATTATTTCTCTTTTGGGGTATTTTAATTAGCAGCCAATTGCGTATTACGTAAACATGTGGCTTCCGTAAACAGGTGGCTTCCGCCACTTATCCCTCAGGTTAATGAGCATCATGCCCATGTCCTTATTATGGAGCATCAGAACATCAGAACCTCTGGTTGTTTACTGGATATAACCCGCTTGCCAGGAATGTTCCTCTATACTACTTACAGTGGGACTGTTTCTCTATACTACTTACAGTGAGACTGTTTCTCTATACTACTTAGAGTGGGACTGTTTCTCTATACTACTTAGAGTGGGACTGTCTCTCTATACTACTTAGAGTGCCACTGTTTCTGTATACTACTTAGAGTGGGACTGTTTCTCTATACTACTTAGAGTGGGACTGTTTCTCTATACTACTTAGAGTGGGACTGTCTCTCTATACTACTTAGAGTGGGACTGTCTTTCTATACTACTTACAGTGGGACTGTCTCTCTATACTACTTAGAGTGGGACTGTTTCTCTATACTACTTAGAGTGGCACTGTCTCTCTATACTACTTAGAGTGGGACTGTTTCTCTATACTACTTAGAGTGGGACTGTCTCTCTATACTACTTAGAGTGGGACTGTCTCTCTATACTACTTAGAGTGGGACTGTTCCTCTATACTACTTAGAGTGGCACTGTTTCTCTAAACTACTTAGAGTGGCACTGTTTATTTTTACTATTAATTTTACAGTGGGACTGTTTCTGTATACTACTTACAGTGGGTCTGTTTCTGTATACTACTTACAGTGGGACGTAATTTGGAATTCGTTTTGTGGGATTGGAGTCGGCGAGCTGTACCTGCAAACTTACGTAGCATTAGAAAAAAGGGGTTGGGGCGGGGGGTGGGGCCCGGGGTGGGCTGTTACTGACCGAAAAGCCATGAATCAGGCGGTTGTTGGAAGATGCATGGCTGTTGTTACTGTGTCTTTCCCGGCTCAAAAACACCTGTACAAATGTCGATTTCCTGAATCAAGCTTCCCAAATCTTTTTATGTTAAGATATCATAGCCTAGTCGGAAACTGTCAGCTTTTATTTTGAGAAAAGGTTGGCTGTTACTTGTACATACATGAGAGCCATTCACATGTGTTTACATATATGAAACATACAAAGCCCTCCCTCCATCCCACTGGGATATCATTGCGCTGATGGCCTTCATGGAGGGGCGCCATAGTCATCCTGACTAAATGACTAGCTTGGTGACTAGCTGTGCTGCCTATCAGACGTACCACATTTACTGGACGGATTACGTTAATAGGTGGCGCTACGGGCGCGATATGAGGCCGCTACAGATGTAGATAATACACTTTAGTCATAGGCGATAATAATGGGCCCATACATCAATAGAAGTAATCTAATGTCTGTGTGGGACATTAGACCAGCAACAAGTGCTAAATTCCGCAATGGCCACTAGTGTGGAGATTTGCTTCAAACTGTGAGAGTGGCCACTAGCTTTACAACAAGGACATATTACGAGCAGCCCACGATATCTCTGGGCCCAAGATATCTCTGAATCCATAGTTATATTTCATGAAGGGCGGCTCCACTACAATAGCACCTTTATCGAATTAAACCAAAAACTAGAATATAAATATAATGAAGTATATTTTACTTCCTTCATTTCTTGCTTCTTCCTTTCCTCGGTCCTCCATTCCTGCCCATAGGACATCCTTAGTGATACTATGTCGCTCCTGCTTCGGCATGACCTTAGCTATTTGCTAATACACGTCTGACTACTGCCCGATTGCAGGAGGCGTTGTAAACTGATAGTGGCAACACCCGTAGGATGGCTGTACACTGAGTGACATAGATTAAAAAGGTGGCAGGCGCGGGTCTCACACGGTATACCGCAAGGGGCTCTTATTAACCCGTTAAGGACCGCACGGTGTATTAAAGCAGTATCCCCTTCAACGTGATGCTGCATAAATGCAGCCCTGGTTAATAACTCTCCAGCGCTGTATTCCTGCCTCATGCCGGGATCCTATAGGGTTGATAGACTCCAGAGGAATCGGCATTATGCATAAATACACAGTCCAGTGCTGAATAAAATAAAGCACCAAATGTTACTTTACCTGACATGGCAGATTAAAGTAGTACACCGTGTTTAAAGGGACAGGCTGATCCATGTATTATGTTACAGCAGCATACAGTGTGACGTTTTTGTACAGCAGTATGGGACGTACCCACCCATACTGCAGCTGCTGAATTATTCATGCAGCATAGACCATGTGCTGTACACAACACCCATCCCTGTGATAACCTCCATGTGTGTGTCGTTGTATCATATGCCACTACCTGTGTGGATTTGTTATTACTTATTACTATTATATTATACCAAAATAGACAATCAGAGCAGAATTTGATGTGATTTGAAGCATTCAAATGCACCATGAGGACAAAGGGACACAGTGCATTAAATCCCTATACCGTCCTTAAAGGGTTCATGTACAGCCAGGGGGAGTCACTTCAGGACAACAGATCGTGTTCTCTAGGTATCTGCATGATTAAAATGCTGTAGGGCATAATCTTTCAACTTTTTGTCTCATTTTAATCGGTGTCATTTATCCTTGCTTCAAGTATCATTATTAATAGCTATTTGCTCCACTTGCACTGAGCTTCTGTAGGGATCTCCCATCCCCTCCCGGTCCCACCACCCACCGGCTCATCATTCATGTTATTCATTAATATCTCCCACGGCCAGCATCCATCCCACCCTGTTGTACTTTTTGTCTCTTAAAATTATTACTCTGTAAGGAACAGGAAAAAAACATATGATTGTTTATATCCCGATGTTGATTTCTTTTTGTCCCCAATATGTGCTCTGCTGGTTTAAATTGGAGATCAATGATTACTTTATTGCTTTACGAAGCCAGCTGTGATTAAGGGCCGATGCCGCCTACATTACAGCTACTTGTACAATGCAGTCATACCTAGCCCTTTAAGAACTACATGCTGCCAAAATGCACCATTTGTTGTCATAATGCAGTAGTGCAATGTTGACCCTTGGGTTGACATGATACATGAATGCAGCGTTGGCGAATTACTCATCAGGCATGCATCATGACGACAAACGGCATACCAGCACTATATATGACGTCCTTTAAAGCTTAAGGATTACCAGCCTTCAACGACCTAAACTCAAACCTTTTTAAAACCCTCCCCATCCCAGTCCTCCCCCATCGCGCCAGGGGCAACCCCTTGATGGGCACCAGGAAAGAAGGGTCAACACACCCTTTGTGAGCGGGATAATATCAGTATGGGGGGCGGACGGGTTTCCTTTCGGCGGAGACACCCAGGATTTCCGGTTGAAAAGTAGACACAGCACTGGGGTGGCTTCGTTGGGTTGAATTGCCTGTCAGGTTCCAAAAGGGCCTGACTCGGGCAGGTCGGGGCCTTTGTAGTGGGGTTAATGGTTGGGAGGAGGCGGGAGGACGGGGTCCCCTCATCCCTCCCTCCCGGGTCATGGTCAGGCCATATGACGATGCAGTGGCTGACAATTTGGCTTATTATCCAGCATCGCTCCCGTATCTAGCCGCATCTAAAGCTAACAACGCGAACCCATCTCTGTGTGGCTTCTCCCGACCCTGACCCAGCTCTCTGCTGCTTCTTGTCAAACTAGTTCTACCAGAAACACGTAAATACCTACAGACAGCTAAGGGTGGTTCAGTTCAAAGAAGGATCGTGTAGGCCCTATGTCTACCCCAAACACAGCAGCTGCCGACAGCATTCCTTAGATATCCGACAATGGTAATGGACACAATTATGTATCAAATACCAAACTGATCCCTCAATTGCGTAGAAAACCGTTTAAAAATAAATGATCACATATATAGGTCCTATGATGTGATTTCGTCCAGATTAATATGTTAAAGTATAGCAAACTATAAGAGTTCCATCAGTGATCCATGCAGTCACGTTGACTTTGCTGGTTAGTCTGGTTAATACCCCTCCGGCCCATTCCAGGAAGAAACACAGGGATGCACTTCACCAGACAGATTTGCTGAGCCAGCATTTTCTGGCATGACACCTGGATATGGTGGAGGTGGCTCTCCCCTCCCCCAATTCAGCCACTGACCCATCCACCCCCTCCGCCTCCCACCCATCCCGCCCCGGCCCTGGAGCTCTTACATGGAAATCCATTTTGGCCCAAACTAGCTTTGTCAAACCTTTGGTGTTTCTACTGAGACCACTGCGGGGTCTGTCAGTATCGGGGACAGGGTCTAGAAAGGAACGAGAGCCTGCCCTGGGGACGGCTGTAATGTAGTGGGGGTCTGTATGTGGGTGGGTGGGGGGGGTCATGACATGTCTTGTTCACACGGCATTCTAGTAACCTTAGAGAGAGGGCCAGAGGTTAAAGGTCAATCGACATAAAGGAAGCTAACTCTAACTGCACTGTGGCCACTGGCCCCCGCGGCCATCTTGTTTCCGTCATTCATGCTACCCATGGTGAACATAGAGATAGGGTTACATCGCTGTATAGGCGCACATTGTTAACCATCTAAGGGCCGCATAGTGCTCTAATGTGCGGTGTCCTTGTCGTCATGATGCATGGTGATTTAATGCATGCTCAGCATTTGATAAAACATGACTTGAATGAAGATGTCCTATGATATTTTTCATGGCTTGATAGATATGTTTTGAGTGGCATTCAATTGGTTAAAATGTTCCATAAGCTACATATCTTGTAATACCAGTAGATGTTTTCTGAGCATGGCATTCAAACCAATGGAAATGATTATGCTGGGGATTAAAACGCTGTTATATGAATTCTGGCTTGTTAAAGGGCAGGGATTTCTCCAACTGAGGGTGCCAAATATTCCTGCTACTGTGAAATAAAGTATCAACATTTTTAGCCTACCCGATCTCCCTATTCCCCACATATTCACTCTCCAGGTAAGTGTTGTGCCTCCCGACTACAAGCCAACTTTATGGGTTGACAACCAAGTGAGGGTCAGTGTTGATTAATGAAGGGTTCAGGGTTCATGCAGCCCTAATTAGCATGATTTAAGTGATGCATGGGGGAGCGGGCAGAGAGGGGACATGTGGCCATACATCATTTATAAATCACTGTAAGAGCGGTTGTGTAAACACTACACACAGAAGGGATAAGCATTTATGGTAGCATGATACCTCAATGTAGACTGTCTATATAGACTGTTTGGGAGTGTATCAACCCCATAGAATCAGCATGCATACAGCAGGCCAAAACGTGCACAATACTAGCCAATGGGGGTGAACGATTTCTTTTTCGGTTTGACAAATTTACTGTAAAACTAAAAGTCAAACACCAAGAGAAAAAGCACATAGGCTTTCATGCAAAGTTATCGTATATTCCTCCCATAATACTCAGGAAGCACAACCGCAATTATTATGATTGTTGGTCCGGACTCATCATTCCCATGGCTTAACAGCACACTATATGTGAGCAGATACACTGCTGTTTCATATTGCCTGGATTGGCGGGGATCCCACTATATTACAGCAGATATATAAGATAACCTACGAGTGGCACAGTGTATTTGATATTGGCTTGACCCTTCCCAGTCTACAATACCGGTAGTTACTTTACATACACTGGGCACACGTACTGTTTTCTGGACACCAGGTGTGACATCCTTTGTTCTCGGCCACCTGTGGGTGTAAACGGGGGACCAGGTGGTCACAAATATCGTATGTTTCTTAGCATCTTATCTCATCCACAAATAGTCGTAGAACCACAAGGTGCAACCAGTTCTCCTTGTTTTGACCATTGACCTTATGATGTCCACACAATTGGCTGATACACAGCATTTAGGCACGTTGTTACAGACGGTGTCTGGTGGAGCAGACTGGTCCTCTGAGCGTATCATAGCCGCCCAGCAGCTATGGATAGAGCTGACTTGTCGAAATGGAAAAATAAGAAGGGAGAAAATAGAAAAATGGAAACGCCACTGACCACAGCGTGACCACGCCAACCTGCCGGGTCCACTCCTGGCCCGACCTCGTCATCGTAGCCACTGACATTTAACCACAGGGAGGAGATCCTAAATGGTATCAGCTGTGGCAGAAGGAGTATGATAGAGATGAGGATTTAGGACCCTGTCTGTGGTGGCAAGGCCTGGCTGGTCACTGGAAGCTGCCCTCGATATAAAATAACCAGCATCTACTGTGGATAATGTTGCGATGTAGGAGGGGGGGAGGACTGGACGGGGCCTACTCAATAATCATGACTCAGTATATATAGGGCTCTATTGGTAGAGATGCTAGATTGTGTCAGCTTGCAGGAAGCACAGGCAGCCACAATAGAATCGTAATTGTTTAAATGTTTTATGGAACACAATTGATAGCTAAACTTGGTTGCAGACAAGGTATAAATTTAGCTTTTTAAACTATTGAATTGAAATTGATTGGAATCGATCATGGCCATTGCCATAAGATATTCTCGATGCGACCACGTCTGTTATAAAATCCATGTGAATTGACAGTTATACGAATCCAATGGTAACTAAAATATAGTTTACTTTACAACGAGAAGGCAGAACAAGAGAACAGGAGAAGGCTTTGTTGAGCTCCCTGAACACTAAACACTAAACTATAACATTGGAGTTACATTGGAGGCCGCCATGATATTTGCATTGCCAAGGAGTCCAGCATGAAATGTAGCCACACTGGTAACACTGGGCAATTGAGCTGCTCAACATGGCGGAAACGATGGTCAGGGAGTAAGAGCAGATTCTTGTAAGGCTACTCACTACCACATCCTTCACATAAAAAGATAACTCCTGATCCTTCAGGCAGGGGAACGCTTCCTCCTGCGGCATTACAACCGGTTAAGGACCGCAAAGTTCTTTAGAATGTGCTATTCCCGTTGTCGTCACGATAATTGAATGCAGCCTGGCGAGTTACTCACCAGGCCTGCATTCAAACACACTGCCGAAGGGTCGGCATGTGCAGAAATAGACTCGACAAGGCTGCACTCATGTTTGAATTTCCATGAGTAAATGCATAGCATATCAAATTGCTTTGCTGCCTTTAAAGGGTTAACAGTTGCTGTGAAGGGGCTGTGAGCTGTTGGGAGGTGTGAAGTGGGCTGGGAGCAGGTTATGAGGGAGGGTATTAATTATATGTGAGGAGATGAGGTGCTGGTGATGTTGTAGTTACCAGGGGCCAGTCTGGCCGTGAGTAGCTCGTCAAGAGAGCTGCCAGACCTGAGAGCAGCTCTGAGGTGCTCAGCAAACTACCGCAGTATGGGGCTTCTAGTGTTGAACACTTTAAAGGCTGCAAGAGTCTTTCAATGCGCCAAACTGCATATGGCATTGTTCATTCCCTATGTAGCATGGAAACTGTGCACTCTGGGGGTCGACCCTGGATGTCGACTGTCCCAGATCCCGCAGCCTTACAGCAAGAATTAACCTTTCAAAGCGTCGGTTCATTTGTCGCCACGGTCCAGAGAGGCATTGATGCATCACGCCAACCCTCATCGAATGTTTCAACTCCATACACAGGATCAGCATGATGCATGAGTGCAGCCTTGGTGACTAGACGTCATGGTGACAAAGGGCATTGTACATTACAGTAAAGGCCCTTAAAGGGTTAACCCCACACTTGGCTCCACATAATGAGTAGCATCCCAGCTGAGTAGCTCAGTCTGCATGGTGCCTCCTACAAAGCGGCTGCTGAGCAGTTAGCACTTACATCTCTCAGGTAAAAACCCCACACCTGCCTGCTTCATTTAACCCTTTAAGGATGGCATGTTGCATTATAGCAACGGTTGCCACTATGACCCAGTAGCTCACGCGTGCAACATTGGTGCATCATACCAGTCATTCGGGAGTGTACCAACTCCGTAGGATTGGCATGATGCAGGGGTAATCAGTGCAATATGCACCACTTTCAATGCGTTGTCTTCTTGATGCTCAAATGCAGCCCGGCAAGTAAAAACTATATGCTTCCCTTAAAGGCTTAATACGTGTGAAGTGCAATTATTCAGCTAAGTAACCACACTCCTCCGTCTCATCCTACACCATGTACCCCTCTCAATGCCTCACGGATATAAAGTAAGGATTACTTTAAGCCGAATGTATTGTTTGAAGTTTTGTCTCAAGAAAATAGGAATACATTCCGATTAAACGTTTCTTTCTTTCCACAAGTGGAGAAAAGTTCATCAACGCACTTATGCTGCAGCATCATCTTTTTGTTGTTACCGGGTATTTATCTCATGGACTTTATTTTGATTCATTTCAAACTTAAATGCAGCACAAACACACACACAACCAACTTCACAAAGGTGAAGATTTTTCATCTATATATATTTACATTACCATTCGTTCCGGGAATGCTCTGCATCCTGTTCCAAGGTTACACCAATTCCTTATCTGAACACTGAGAATCTCTTTCCTACATCACAGTGCCCTTTTTATATAGGATGCTGGCGACAGGAGACATACACATTCTACCGGTTAACATGTACAATACTGGCATAGACCTGAAGGCATTTGAAGTAGGGACTGTCTCAGTAAGGAGGTGGCCTGTTAGTCCTTCAAGGCCCGCAAAGTATTTGTCGCCATGGTGCATCAGTGCAGATCTCCTCACCAGGACTGGGGTAGCAACCCTGTAAGATCGCCATGATGCTTTCATGTATCATGACGACAGATGGCATAGCGCTTTAAAGCACAATGCCGTCCTTAAGGTGGTAGCAGAGCTGATTGGCAAACAGCCTGTACCAGGGGGAGTAAGTTGATAGGCCCTGTCTGTGGTGCGCCTCCACAGCTCGTGTGTCCCACACGGCGGACTAACACGTCACAGCCTGTTTGTAGACCGCCCTCTGTACAGGGGCACCTGAGCGGGGATGAGAGGGACTTAGCACAGGCCCTGGAGGAGAGGGGTAGACTTCACTTAGTGTCTGAGTGTGTGCTGTGTCTTACTGGTATCGGCACCAGCCACCACAAAGACACTCAACACACGCCATGGCACAAGCCCTGGGAAAATGCAATCAATCGCTCAGCGCCTGCCAACTTCATTTCTTTGTAATGTAATCAATTTGGCAGTGTTGCTGCCGCAATTGTGGCACAGGGTGCATTGTGTTGCTGTAGTTCTGTAAATGGGCGAATTTTACAACATATCGACCATCAGGGAACCGTGAGTTGTTTAAAAGGGTGGCAGGTTCAAAGCCATCAAGTGCTGTTAGGTTAGGACTTTGGTGTACATGTATAACCGCCCTACATCCAACTTGCATAAAGAGCCTACTCTGTGATATAAAGCAATTCGGTACTGTCAAAATTGTTGTACTTTCTAGAGCTATCTGCGTGGTAATTGTAAACTATGGTGGCACAGGATGAAGCACGGTGATCTTAAACTCAGTACATAATATCATTCTGGTGGTGTATTCCATTCACAATATGTACTAGCGTAGTACTACATGGTACGTACATTCACTTGGCCAGCTTCTGTGTAATGACGTCTGTACTTGATATCCTTAAACTAAGCTACCTCATGAAAATCACTCATTGGTGCAATAAAGGAATTAAAAAATAGTACACCATAAATCTCTGGCAAGGAAATGCCTGCTCTGGTACCGGTATTCATTTTTCAGTGCATTCTCCATGTCTCAGACCCTGGTCTCAGGTCAAGCATAAGCACATGTGAGGGGTGTGGCTGGGGGTGAAAACATTGGTGAATGACACAAAAGGACATGCCTGGGGGCAGTGGCCTGGTTAATGCGGACTTGGACTGCCCCCATTCACCTCCCAGTGCCCCATAACTCCCACTAATCTGATGAAATCCCTGTTTTAAAGCCGTAATCAGTTGAGGCCATACCGAAATCATAAGGGAATAATTCAGAATTCAATAACCACAATGTTTCTTTTTCCATAATACAAGCCCCACAGCAGGAACATGAATGAGGAGGACCCCGTCCTTAAAACCCTTTAAAGGCAGCATAGTACTTTTGTTGGCATGATGCATGGATGCAAAACTATTGGGTTTACCCTGTAGTTTCGACATGGTGCTATCAAAGCACTATGCGGCCCTTAACGAGTTAACATGTAGTAATGTCTGGAGGTCCTTAAAGGGTTAGATGAAGCTTATTACCTAGACATGGTGCAAACACCATCTATTGGCTGTGCACGGCTCTGACACCCAACTTGTGTCTCCTCATCAATACTCTTGTTCTCCTACCTTCCGCCAGACGGCGTCTACAGCAGGAAGTGACGTCACAGAGCTGACTTAAAACACTTCCGGTGCTGAGAAGACCAGAGGCTGGGTACGGTTGGCATCAGTGACTCTAGTCACAGAGGATGCTGGTATTTGTGTGAGGCGCCTTCTCTCCAGGCTGCATGCAACTGTAACCAGCAGAAGTCAAAGCTGTTGTGAGATAAGCCCTTTAACCCTTTACGGATGGCAGCGGTGAGCACCAGCGGGGCCCACTGAGGGAATGCCGTTCTTGTATGCCGTTACATTGCGTTAGGGTCGATATTATGATTGTAAACTATTGAGACAGCTTAGTGTAAGGAGATGTGCAGGTGGTGGGATGCAATAGTCTGTGGTAGCCCCATTTAGGTTCATAGATCATGAATGGTGAGCGGAGGTGCGGCTGTCCCATCCGACCTACCATATGTTCTAACCCTTTAAGGGCCGTATACTGCTTTAATGTCATTTGTCGTTGTAATGATATTATATGAATGTGTACATCCCTATCTCACCAACCTTAGCACACATAGACACACACATGTTTTTGCAACAGGTAGGGGAAAATGAATTTTCGCTTGAGTGCGCTGAGAAATCTTTCAGTCTGCTCAGGAAATTTCTTCCACCCTCCCCACCCCAGCAGAGCTCAAATTTATCGTGCCAACCTCTATCAGATTTAGTGATAACTTAACAAGGGTGACTTTCCCCCCGCCAATGGTTATACTTAGAAGTCGGGTGAACATTAGCGAGGTTTAGATCACGACGTGCACGGCAACGTGTAGATCTACAGTGATGCTAGAGGATGGGCTAGACGTTGCCGTATACGTTACAAGTAGGCAGATCCAAACCTCTCTAATAGTAATAATGTATCAGTTGTGGTACTATGGAGAAGCGAAACAGGAAATGTACATTTAATGCTAATGACAGTAGCATATATAGTCTTACATTAAGCAGGTAGTCATCTGTCATCCCTGTCCTTATTCATTGTCTGCTGGATTAAGGTGTCAGAGTGTCAAAGGCCTGCCAATCACCGTGCCTCCCAGGGGCACAGTGGCAAAATCAACCTGGTGTCAAAAATTGACACCAATAACATTATCACGCTCCTGTCGTTTTGCCAATTAATTTGTGGTCAGGTGTCACCCATTTTGCAACACCCTTCCTGAACTCATTTATGCAAAGGGCACATTCTCGCTAAAGTCTATCTTTTGGGGGTGTCAAAAAGTGAAAATTAGATCCTAATAGTTTATCTAAATCTATGCCAATTATTGTTTTCCATGTTATAAAGAGTATGTACACCAATTTTCAGCACTTGGGCATCCTTATTTCATTACTTAAGAAGCTTTGAAGTCTAGGTGATGGAATTCCCATGTGGATTATTGTCCTTTCCAAACGTTTAATTACCAGTGCACTAAAGTTGTAATGTATTAGTAGATCTCTTGGATGTAACCTTGATATTAGCTATTTATGATACTAGAGGGCCCATTCTATTATTTTCATTGTTTTTTGTGGAATCAGTATGCATTTTTGTGAATACAACAGATAGTTGAGGTTTTTAGGTATAAATGAATTTCTGGGCCCTTGTCTACCTGAACTCCTGGCTATAAGTTTAGAAAATCATAATTAGTATGGTTTATTCTATTTGGCCATAAAACTACATTATTTGCACTAACTATTCAACTAAGTACCTGTGCATGTAGCTGCCTATACCAGAATATGTATAAATTAGCTGCAGCTTATATCATAGATAACAGTGATTAAACGTTTGGAAAGGACAATTGGTAATTGTCCTTTCCAAACGTTTAATTACCAGTGCACTAAAGTTGCAATATATTAATAAATCTCATGAATGTAGCCTTTATATTAGCCATTTATGATACTAGAGGACACATTCTATTATTTTCGTTGTTTTGTTGTACAGTGAAATCTCGTTATTACGAGGACGGTTATAAGGAGCAGACGGTTATAAGGAGCAAATTTGCTCTGCCAGGATTTTTTCTATACATTTCTATAGTAATAAAACCTCATTATAACGAGCATTTCTAGCCAAAAATCGTTTATAAGGAGCACATTTTAGGGCTTTGCCAGGACTTCCCTGTGAGGTGGGCGGCCTACAGGGGTGTAGGTACAGACCTGTGAGGGGGGGGGAGGCCTTTGTAAGGACTTCCCCTGTAATGTGGGTGGCCTACAGGGGTGTAGATGCGAACCTGTGAGGCGGGGGGCTTTGTAAGGACTTCCCCTGTGATGTGGGCGGCCTACAGGGGTGTAGGTGCGGACCTGTGAGGGGGGGGGGCTTTGTAAGGACTTCCCCTGTGATGTGGACTGCCTACAGGAATGTAGATACGGACCTGTGAGGGGGGGGGGCAAGGGGGGGGGTTAGGGCCAGTCTAGGTTGTTCCAACAGTGTTTCTTGTAAAGGAGAAGAACAGGATATGACGTAGCCATGCTCATGATAACCAAGTTTTACTGTGTATATATACATATGTGTGTATAATATGTATATAATGTTATATATATATATGTATCTGTATATCATATGAAAATCAGTTATAAGGAAGGTTGGTTACAAGGAGAAAATTTCCCTTGCCAAAAGGTGCTCCTTATAACGAGATTTTACTGTACAATCATAATACATTGTTTTGGATACAACAGATAGTTGAAGTTCTCAGGAATAAATGGATTTCTGGGCGCTTGTCTGAACTACCGGATCTACTTTTAGAAAATCATAATTAGTATTGTTTATTACATTTTGCCATAAACTACATTATGTGCACTGAATAGTCTTTTAAGTACCTATGCATGCAGCTCCACAAAATGTGTATATTAGATGCAGCTTATATAATAGATAATAGTCATTAACCGTTTCAAAAGGACAATTGGTAGTTGTCCTTTCCAAACATTTAATTACCAATGCACTAAAGTTGTAATATATTAATAGATACCATACAAAACACCAACAATAATTGTAATTTCAGTTAATTTGATCATTTTCTGGTAAAAAAACTGAGTCTGTCCTGGCACCCAGGTGGGTGGACATGAGGCACTGGCTGGGGTAGGTGGCCAGGTGACCCAGGTAGCAGGTGAGAGTGGTGCCACCTGGCGAGTTCTTCCGTCAATACCCCAGCCAATCCTGTATAACACATATTGGATGGATCCTTTAACGGTTTCTATGGGGAAGAAATTTGGAAAATTATGATTATTATTCTTACTTCTTTTAAACTTAAAAACTTATGCTTAAACAAATATGCACTCAATACCAAGTCAGCATTGTTTTCTGGGTCTAAAGGTGGGCCATTAGGTGGGACCAATGTCACTTAGTCCATATGGGGCCCACTACATATTGTCCTGGGCTATGTTCTGGGACCAAGATGAGCTAGCCCATATTTGAAGCAAGGGTATCCACATGGGCTTAGGATAGCGCCCACATGGGCTTTGGGGGGGGGTGATATAGGGTTGTGAAACTCTACTGTAGTTGTTTGCCATTATTTGATATCCCAATGTTATGGCCCGTGTCCCAACTAAGTTAGTTCCTCCATATAGGTAGGAATCTATTCCTCTACCATTCAGAGGGAGGACAGATGCATCCTTTATATGACGTACATTTGGGCTGGACACATTTCTTAACTGGTGTGATGCAGTCAGCAAGTGAGCAGTCTGTGTGTGATAAGTCAGTCAGTGGCAGGATTAAATGTAGTTATGACATTCAGGGAACAGCTGTTTGTATCAGGGTGCTGCTTGTTTCTACATTCATATGTAGAATGGGGTTATAAAACATGGCATTTCAAGAACCTAGTATGAAATCTATTATATTCCTAGCCATTCTGGAATTATTGAGAATCATAAACTTTTGTAATCTAGATATAAATAGCTCTGTTAAACATAAATGTAGTATTAACTTTGACAAGGACATCTAGTGGTTTGTTTAAAAACTTCCCAGTCAACATTGCTTTATGCATGGGCCCATATGTGTTTTTACTAGGGCAAGCTGATTTGCGCACCCTGGGTTTTGGTCCATTTTGTCCAGGGCTACCAGTGTGAGCCCAGATGGGTCAGCCCAGATTCAAAGTATCCAGCTCTAGCCCAGATTTAGCACAGGCTATAAATATGTACAATAAATGGTAATTTCTGAAGGGAAATCAGATGTCAGTATGTTTCGAAATATATAAAATGTATTTATGGAAAAAAGTTTTCGTGGGCTGGACCATCTGGGCTCCCACTGGTAGCCCTGGACAAAAATGACCAAAACCCATATATGGGCAAGCCCAGCTGGCCCAAGTAAAACACATATGGAACCCAGGGACCAATGTTATCTGGGTATTCACTATAACTACTTTCATATTTAGGTGCCCATACCATGAAATGCTAATATTAGTTGCAATGTGCCATAGATATGTGTAATTAAACGTTTGGAAAGTACAATCATTGTTTGTTCCAAACTCTTAGAATGTACAATAGGGAGGATCAAGGATAGACGGCAAAACATGCAATTTACAACAGATATGGGTGTGACATGTATTTGTGTGATTATTTAATTTGACACTCAGTAGCACCAGCACAAGTTTGTATGTGTTGCTGAGAAAAGTTCTTGACAATTATTTTGAGGGTGGTTTTGTCAGAAATAGGAAAGGAGATATGGCTGAAAGTCAATGATTAGTCAGTAGGGTAATTTCATATTATAGCATAGGTGGTGGCCACCTAGTGGTTGTTTATGACACTAATTCCCACAAAAAAAAACATGTTTTGCCCTGTTGTGTCACATATCAGTAGAGAATCATAATCCTCTAGCAGATTTTGGCCATTACTGTGTTTCCCTATAATATTTCCGTTTATAAGCTGGACCTCATGTATCACAATTAAACATAATATACTTTGAATAGCACTCCATACATCTAGTATTAATTAAAGTACCTATATATGCAGTTTTTCATACTATAATATCTACATAGTAACTATGGAAGATATCACAGATAGCTGTTATTAAAGGTTTGCAAAGGATTTTTAACCATTGTCCTTTCCAAACGTTTAATTACTACCTATTAAGATTTGAGATTAATCAATAGATATCCTAGATATGACCCACTAATGAACCCATTTGATATCACAGGGCTTGGCTTGAGTTTTCTACTGTTTCTTTTAGAAAAATATGCCATTTTCTAGGATGTTTGACATATATCATCTCCAACCACTGAATCTCATTTTCTAAAATCTTCACAATGTGAGTTATCCTGAGACTCAATCACATGGACTCACACAATTTAGTCAATGACTCAATGAGCCAATTCATGCTTGAAAGTGATCAGCAGACCTCTAGGATTATCTTACCCACAACTCAATCTGCTGTTATGCTGACAGGAATATTCTGTGTCAGATCTTATCAACTATATCCCTGACCAGCTACCAAGCCCCAAAACAATTAAACGTTTGGAAAGGACCGTTTGGAAAGGACATTTCCATCTGGAAACTGAAAAGAATCATTTTAAAGTCATCATACCATCTCGAATTTTTTTTTCCTGGTTCATATTACAAAGTTCTAAATATCATATGATGTTTGCAATCATAACTCCAGTATAAGTACCTCTAATTAACCGTTTGGAAAGGACACCCTTAAAAAATCTCAATTTGTTCACAACTTTCAGATCCCATATTGTGCATTTAGATATCTTTGATGTCATATACTGCTGTTTCTAGAGTTAAAACCTTTTGAAATCTTATATTCTGACCAGAAACATTCAGCTATGGGTGAATAGGTTTAGCTGTAGATCGATTTTTAATTAATCGTTTGGAAAGGACAGATATTCAGGGACATTATATAAAAAATCATATTAAATAGATATACACACATAAAGCTGAAATGCACTTTCTATACACAAGAAGACATACTAATGAAAAGATCCACATCAACTTTTTAAGTGTTACTCTGGAAAATCATTTTAAAATGATAGTGTGAAAAAGGAAATTTGGGTTGAGGACAGCCATTTTTGACCACTTTCCACTAATCAGATACTTTAATCGTATAGATAATGTACATATAGACACATTAACCTTTTATGATATAATTGCAAGGATGTCTGGCTTCTACTGATACACAATTATATTGAGCAATGAGCATTATATGCATTCCTTAGAACCAAAATGATTCTGAGGACATGGAAAGATATACTTAAGCGAGAATGTGCCAAGGGGAGTTTTGCGTCAAAAGCCTCAGGAGAACATCCGTTCTTGACCAAGCAGAGAGGATGTTACACAATCGTCAGAAGAAACAATAGTATTATAATTATTATACTTCAATGGTTGAGCAATGGTTACACGGATATTGCAAGGAAAGGAATGCAGTACCAGCACTGGCCCATCACCGGGGGGGGGGGGGGGGTAGTGGGGTCGAATGAAGCGGGGTAGGCTACTTCGGAGGCTATGACATTTCACTCTTGACACTGAATATACAGTGAAGGCTACATTTTTGTCACGTCAGCACATATCTCTTTATCCAAATGCTGCTGTGCAATAAGGTTATATACACGCGTGTACGCGTCGAAAAAAGCATCAGCGTTTCCAATTGATGTGAAATCAGCTGCCTTATCCCACCACATGCCTTGCTCTCTTTTCACAAGCTGTCATCCTTCCTCTTCAGACCGGCTTCCACAAGCAGGACGGCTTCCTACAAGGCACCCACGGCACATGGTCTGTCAACGTCATGGCCTAGTAGACATGCGCTAAGGGAAATGCAGGCAATGACAACTTCCGGTCATCTCGTCCAAGCTGACGACTGACTTCCGGTGGCGGCGTGATATTTGTGACATCATCTGCGACGAACAAGGTAAGATTCTGTAATACACAGTTAATTGATGTATGGTGCCATATGTTTTTCGGGGGCGGGGGCGGGGGGCTGTGGACCTGATGGGTTGGGGTGCTTTATATTTACGTTTACAGGTAAGTATCACATATTCATTATAACTGTGTGTCGCAGAAAGAATGCATCGATACTCACCTCTCTCCTCTGACGCAATACCACATGCATTGTTAAGCGAAACACAGATTAAATAGAGTCTTTTATCGTTGTTCTGACATAAAACATTGCAAAAACAATGCGAGAATCGGACTATAACAAAGACGTGTGCAGTGCGCATGCTCAGAGTGCATGGGTCCCCTCACCCCCAACAAAATGGTGCACCCATGCTTAGCCAACCAGCTTGCAGGAACGCAGACCCATAGGGACCGGAGTGTTAAAAAGGTATTCTTGGAATTATTTAGGGAATTATTGTATCAACAGCAGGGCCTGGGATTCGCGTTTACTGAATTTCACACTGTTTGTCATGTGTTCTTCATACTAAGGATGCTACTACTTAGATTGTCCATTATTTTGTAACGTAATTATTACTCATTTGGCCCATATATCATTGCACTTTATGACCAATGACAGACACTGTACGTCAGTATAGAGGACACAGTTGTTTTGTGTTCTGTCCTTGGATTGTCGATACATGCACATGGCCTGTATATAAACGACATACCCCTGTTGACATCTAATTATCTGCTACACCGAGCTGCTGGATTGGCCAGCCAGATACAGACAAAAAAATCACCAAGTGAGATAATGGGAGGAATATTGGGACCGGAGGCGATAAGACTCTCTGTGAGCAGCCACACAGAATAGATGCTCTGTGTGCTCCCGCGCGGAGCACCTCTTCTGCTTGGCTGCTCATGTCTGCTATGAAGCGTGTGCAGCGTGCCTTTAAGGCATCATTTTGTCTCAGAGGCGTTCCAGGAGCAGTCAGCCAGAATGAGGCGTTTCATCAACACAAGAAATGAGGTGGAGGATGCCATTAAATAGTGCAATGACTAATGATTGTCTGGTGTGGGCCCTTACCCCCTCCAGGCGGTGGAGACGTATATAGAATAGTCCCCTGTCTATGCACGTTACATCGAGTAAGCACAGGGTCTGTGATTTATAATGCTTTTTGGGTTTATTTATATGCAATATACTGCCGCCAGCCCCCAACAGAGCTTTCCCGGCACCGTCCTTCAAAAGCTACATAAAGCATTCCGATCCAGAGTCAATGTATTGCTGGGGTACATTATTGTGAACCAGGAATAACACATTCTCTATAGGAGACTGGCCTGGGCAGTAGGAATCGGCCATAGGACATGCCGTTATGGTCCGTTTAACCCTTTAATGGTCGCATAGTGCTTTAGGATAATGTGCTATGCCCTTTGTTTTCATGACGCATGCATGCATGAATGCAGCCTTAGTAAGGGTGGGCACGATGCACCAATGTATTGCCACCGAGTTACTCACATACACCGCATCATGTATACATACTTATGCTGACAAAGGTTGCTTTAAGACAATGTATCTTCCTCAAAGGTATAACACCGCAGTACTGCCGGAGCACATTATTGGGAACAAGAAATAAGACATATCGGCGGCAGGCTCAGACAGTATAGCAGTCGGCTATATGACCTACCGCCATGGTCCGTCTAAGTGCCGGGTCTTTCAATAGGTGCCGGTCTCAAATAAGGGCATAGTGGTATTTAAATGTATATGTATGTACTACTAAGCAATACACATGCTATCGTCTCATAGAACCAGCTCGCACAATCACCTGGGATAACATGCCACTGTTAATGGTAAGTGTTCCGGCTTTCAAACGGGCCGCTACGGTACTATTTTATATGGATACGGCCATATAAGGGATGTGGGTGGACCCATAAGGGACTTGGGACAGGGGCATGTAATATGCGTTGGACAATGGAAGTGCCAGCAATAAATTTAGTCCGTCTCAATATTATTGTGGGAGAGATACATCTTGAAACTATTACAAAGGGATTCCTTGTATACCCCCTGATCTGTGGCTGCGAAGGGCACATCCATTCATAAATCATTGAACATTGTGGCCATGATATATGAATATAGTTGCACTAGTCAAACATCATGGCAACGAAGATGGGCCATAGCACATTAAAGGAGTGTTAACAAGCGTTCCATAACCTCTAGTACCTGCAACAAGATGTAGGGAGATGGGTATTTAGATTAATCATGCTGACCAATATTGAAAACGAATAGTGGAATGGCTGCTGAAGATGCAAGTGTCTCCACGGGTCAAAATGCCCAGCACGGAGAAAAAGAGTGAGAGTGAGCCAGTTTTACCAAACACTTCACTCGCACCAGATCCCAGCACAAAGGCTGACTCAATCCTGGACTCCGGGGGCAGTGTACTTTTGCTGACGTTGACCGACTCTCACTTTTGTCTCGGGATGGGGGTGGGTATTGTACCCCTTGTACACCCCAGGGCTGTTTGTTGGGACCGCTTGGCTCATGGAGCTCGTTCCAGAAGTTTCTATAATTAAGCAGTAAAAGATGACTCACCTGAGAGAAAGGGCTTCATGCGTAATGCATGTCTCAATGAATTAGAGGAGAAAGGATTGCCAAGTACACACAATCTAATCAACATTTTCTTATCACTATTGTCCAAATTAGGTTTAAGGCAACCTGTAATTGTTTCTAACGTAAAAAAAGAAGAAAAAAGCAATTGGACTTCGATGAAGACATTACAACCACCAATTAAGAGATTAACCAAATTCAACGTTTTTATTCAAGGAACCAATGGTCCCTATTTACTCCACTACGCATGACATTTCAGTCTTCAACTGCTGCAAGTAAGTGTTGTACAACCTAAAATTCAGCACGTTACTATAGATGAGAGGGTGGGGTCAGAGCATTTTGGACCTCTCTAGAAGGGAGCGTGAGTGAGGGAGGGTATTAAAACTTCTCGTGCTCGCGGGTATTTCCACCAACCCTTTTATTGAATAATGATCACTCCCTTTAACCGCTAGTGCTGGATTCACGCATCATGCCAGCCCAACGAGGTTGAAACACTTCCAAAGGGTCTGCCGGAAAGTTTTCCAGTACTGAATGGTGCATCAATATGAGCTATGTTGCTTTAAAGCAACCTGCCGGCTTTAAAGGGTTAAGAGTAGAAGTAGGAATAAGTAGTAGGGCCCGGCTGAGGGCTACACTAAGAGACCCCATCAAACACGTGAGAGACACCCCGCTCACCGCCAACCTCTGAAGCGTTGTAAATCAGCCAACAACGTTTGACAGCTTCAATCAGCTGGGAGTCATTAAGTCACATTACAAGTGATTTAAGGCTTTGAAGAAAAATGGATCACAGAGGAGACCTGAGGCCACTCTATTGATTGTGAGTACTGTCAGAAGGAGTAGCTCAAGAGCAGCTCACACAGTGAGAGTCCCTTTAACATCTTTGTCCCTCTTCCCGAAACCTGAGGGATATCTTTCCGTCTTTATTTAACCCTTGAACGTTGCCTTAAAGCAACATATGCCGTCATGATACACTAACACGGCGAGTTACTCGCCGACACTGCATTGATGCATCATGCCGACACTTTAGGAGTACCTGAAGCCCCATAGGATCGGTTTGATGCATGAATGCAGTCATGGTGAGTTAATCGCCAGGGCTGCATTTATGCATCATGACTATAAAGGGTTATAAAGGACTCTCATGAAACAATGGAAACTGTATATAAGCTTCCAGGATATCATGCATGCATGATGATGCATTAAAGTACTATGTGGCTATTAAAGGGTTCAGCCATATTGTAACTTCTGATTGAATAAAGGCAAAGCTAACCTCTATACCAGGCACGAGGATGTTACTGCAAGCAGCTGGTTGGTCTGGGCTCAGCAGTTTAGAGTAAGCCGAGCATCTCTAGCCCTTTAATGATGGCCTAGTGCTTTAAAGAGCTACACCCTGAATAAACATGAATGCAAGTTAATCACCACCAGGGTTGCATTCATGCATCATGACGACAAAGGATATAGCACCTCCGAAAGGTCGACGTGATGTAGAAATACATCCCTGTATCCACCAGGGCTGTGTATCATGAGGACAAAGGGCGTAGCACATTTAAGCACGATGCGGGCATTAAAAGAGCTCTAGGTGCACTCACCCCTGGAGCAGCTCACAGATCCAGGCTAGCCTGGTCTCACTTCAGGTGGGTGCAGGGGGACAAGCTGCTCAGTTACTTAGTGCTGGCCAGACCACCTGAGCCACCCCTAGGTTTTAGCTGAGTGTCCCACCAAATGGTCAAGTCCTCACTATAAGTGAAGTGTATGTACCTCTCTGCTGTACATGTACCCCTTTATGGTCTGTCTAACACTGTCCCTACCTCAACCCCTCTGTAGTCTGTCTAACATTGTCCCCTACATCAGCCCCTCTGTAGCCTGTCTAACACTGTCCCTACATCTACCCGTCTGTAGTCTGTCTAACACTGTCCCTACATCTACCTCTCTACAGGTAGTCTGTCTAACACTTGCTCTACAATGCACCTCTATAGTCTGTCCAAATCTGTCCCTCTCTACCAGTAGTCAGTCTTTGAAGTACACTCATATGAATGATCCTACCCCCAAAATATCATACAGAAAGAGCTAGTTTGCCACCTTAATGGGGTTGATTGTATATATTCAGTAATTTGAGAAGCCAGAGAGGTCCAGATGAGCCATACTGTACCCGTTGTGCACTCAGGTCATGTATGGAACTGACCCTACCCTTTCTGACCATCCCCTTCTCACAGCACGACTCTCCCTCCACATATATGCACCACTAAAAGCCCTCCGCAGGACACTTTGAAATGATATACGGCCTAATGCTGAGCCACTTTGCAATAGACCTCTCGCCTCTGAACTGTTTCTGGACTGGTTGCATCTTAACCCTTTAAGGGCAGCATACTATTTTCATGCTAATGGGCCATTGTCGTATTGATGCATGGATGCAGCCATGGAGAGTCTCCTTATGCCGACTCTTAGTAAATGGAACATTAATTAATATTGGTGGACATCGGCAGGGTCAGCATGATGCATAGATGCATACTCGCCAGGGCTGCATGCATGCATCTTGGCGACAAAGGGCTTAGTGCAGTAAAACATGTTGCCGGTCTTAAAATGGTTCAGACTCTGGCTTGTTTTAAACAATACGTATTAAATAGACACACTTGTGGACATTCCTAGGAGAGAGGATAACCATGGATATAATAAAAATCTCTCTGCCTTCCTATGAAGCAATTATGTCTAGTAAGTAAATCCTCTGAGCTGGACTGAACATATTGAGCAGATGTGGACAGCATATAGAGCTGCTCAAATGGAGACGTCCGGAGGCATTATGTAATCTAATGTACACAAAGACGCTCTTGATATCAATATAAAGGCTTGCTAAGGAAGGACATTCAACGTATCACAGAATCATCACATTCTAGGATACCTCCAAAAACATGTTAGATGGAATAATACACACTGTTTTAAATGTAAAAGAACCACATTGTCATTTATATAGTTTACATTATAAATAATGTATATTATGGTTAATTTAGCCAGGCATAAGTGCAATACTCGTAGTAACAATGACAATCTCTAAATAACATACACACAGAGGCTCTGGCATGTCTAATATCATAGTTCCACCACCATGTCCAGGGGCCACACTGGCCACTCTCTATGAATCAGAACCCAGGCAGGGCAGCGAGGTGCACCCGACGTAATTAAGAGTGTCTGTCTGTGTGGTAACGTCGTCCTGTGGGTGGCTTTGATAGGACGACAGTAGCTGTAAAACGCCTGACGGATCTATCTACCTGGTCTGGCCTCCCGCCGGTACCTCCCTCATTAAATAGACTATCAGACACTGAGAAGATGGATGGCCACCCGTCGTCAGGCGGGGCTTAGCGAGCCCTCGTTAAGGACCTCACTAATCCTTACATCCCCCGCCGCCATGTCTGGGGGCCAGGCACCTCTTATCACTCTGCTACATATCTCCTACTTGTGGATCCACCAGGGCTTTGTGACGGAGATAAGTGGGCTGAGATAAGAAGCGGGGGGTCGGGACTAGTTGTGAAAGGTCCCGGGGAGTGGTTGCCAGCCGCTCTAAACGACTCAAACAATCATGGCCAACAAGTCCTCTATGGGACCAAGCCCCTAGCCTCCGGGCCCTTTCCAAACTGTGATATTACCATGGGTAGCCAGAGAGGAGGCTCTATGGATTTTGGTGTGTGTTTTCTATTTTTTATTTCAAGACCAGCGGTCGTTTCTATTCTCCGCCACGTACCCCATCAGCCCTGCGACCAATGAAAAGCCTGGAATATATTCACCCCGCAGCTGACCACGGCGATTGCGGCCAACGGGCGCGCGTGTAGACATTCAGTGCGGGGCTGCTGTGTCCTGCTAATCTCTGATTGGCTGCGCCTTATCTGCCGACAACAGACAGTGGCGTTCTGCTCATGATTTATCGCCGCGCATGCGCTCTGTGACAGGGGTACCCTTTTTGCTGAGTCATTGGCCATAACTAGGCGCTGGGGGCCAGTCCCCTCCCCGACAGGAAGACACTGGCCCCAAGCTCCAAAATAATCCCCAATAGGTGGCAGCACCACCGTAAATCTACCGGAACATATTGTGTCCCCAAGCAGCCCGCAGGCAAGATGGCTGCCCAACTTCCCGGATGTAAAATGGTGGTGGCAGAAGGCCAAGGGCGAGAGGCTGCAGTTATAGGTCTATATTTTCTGGTCTGGATCTGGGATGGGGCGTGGCAATAACGAGCTTGTGGGTAGGGGCAGTTTGAAAATGAGGGGTCGGGTTTAAAATAATTATCGTTATAAAACAATGATGTCATTTTGTAATCTAAAGAGGGGGTCTCCTTTGCCTTTTGGACATAGATCTGGTGTTGACGTGATATGTGTAGGCCAATACAATGTACAGTAATTAGCCCAATCAAAATAAAAGAGGAATAAGGGTTGAAGAGTAAATGTAAGAACAATTATATGTATGGTCAGTTGGAACTTTGAGAGAGAAAGGGAGAGGAAAAGAGAGAGCGGGCGAGGGGGTTGAGCCCGCCCGCTCCGTACTTTGTGTAGCTGAGGCTCGGTGAGAGACATTATCCTTCCCCCACTCCGTGCGTCACGGAGCAGCACAGACTTAGGGCTGCAGATGAGCTGCTGACTGTGTACCCTCATATACAGCTGAGCTGCTTACTGTGTACCCTCATACAGCTGAGCTGCTGACTGTGTACCCTCATACAGCTGAGCTGCTGACTGTGTACCCTCATACAGCTGAGCTGCTGACTGTGTACCCTCATACAGCTGAGCTGCTGACTGTGTACCCTCATACAGCTGAGCTGCTGACTGTGTACCCTCATACAGCTGAGCTGCTGACTGTGTACCCTCATACAGCTGAGCTGCTGACTGTGTACCCTCATACAGCTGAGCTGCTGACTGTGTACCCTCATACAGCTGAGCTGCTGACTGTGTACCCTCATACAGCTGAGCTGCTGACTGTGTACCCTCATACAGCTGAGCTGCTGACTGTTTACCTCACATACAGCTGAGCTGCCGACTGTCTACCTCTCATACAGCCGAGCTGCTGACTGTGTACCCTCATACAGCTGAGCTGCTGACTGTGTACCCTCATACAGCTGAGCTGCTGAATGTATACCTTCATACTGCTGAGCTGCTGAATGTGTACCCTCATACAGCCGAGCTGCTTACTGTGTACCCTCATACAGCTGAGCTGCTGACTGTGTACTCTCATACAGCTGAGCTGCTGACTGTGTACCCTCATACAGCTGAGCTGCTGACTGTGTACCCTCATACAGCTGAGCTGCTGACTGTGTACCCTCATACAGCTGAGCTGCTGACTGTGTACCCTCATACAGCTGAGCTGCTGACTGTGTACCCTCATACAGCTGAGCTGCTGACTGTGTACCCTCATACAGCTGAGCTGCTGACTGTGTACCCTCATACAGCTGAGCTGCTGACTGTGTACCCTCATACAGCTGAGCTGCTGACTGTTTACCTCACATACAGCTGAGCTGCCGACTGTCTACCTCTCATACAGCCGAGCTGCTGACTGTGTACCCTCATACAGCTGAGCTGCTAACTGTGTACCCTCATACAGCTGAGCTGCTGAATGTATACCTTCATACTGCTGAGCTGCTGAATGTGTACCCTCATACAGCCGAGCTGCTGACTGTGTACTCTCATACAGCCGAGCTGCTGACTGTGTACCCTCATACAGCTGAGCTGCTGACTGTGTACCCTCATACAGCCGAGCTGCTTACTGTGTATCCTCATACAGCTGAGCTGCTGACTGTGTACTCTCATACAGCCGAGCTGCTGACTGTGTACTCTCATACAGCTGAGCTGCTGACTGTGTACTCTCATACAGCTGAGCTGCTGACTGTGTACTCTCATACAGCCGAGCTGCTGACTGTGTATCCTCATACAGCTGAGCTGCTGACTGTGTATCCTCATACAGCTGAGCTGCTGACTGTGTATCCTCATACAGCTGAGCTGCTGACTGTGTACTCTCATACAGCCGAGCTGCTGACTGTATACCCTCATACAGCTGAGCTCCTCACCGTGTATCCTCATATCAGTCTACTGAGCTATTCAGCACAAATCCCTCCCACACGCCAGCTGTATTCAGATGATAGATACATTGTACCATCCTTAGACACCAGAGCCTCTTAGGTCAACATCCCTTCTGTACTGCTGTTGGCGAATCCCTACGCCACAGAGCATGATCTATGCCTTCTTCCAATCCTGCTCTGTACCACTATGTGCTTGGTGTTAAGCTATGTGGCAGCTCCTATGCTTAGCCCTAATGCTTATGGTTGGTCGGAATCATTTTTTATACCGGCAGAAACATAGGGTGGTAGGCGGCTGTAGGTCTAATATTACTTATCATTTCTGTGAGTCCTTTTTTTCTGTATTAAAATAAAACAAATACCATAAATCTACCATCTAATGATACCCGCCATTAGGGCACGCAGGTGGATGTATGAACTGCAGGTTTGCCTTTTTGCTTCTCAACTAGCTGCGTTGGCGGGATGATGCGGTACATACTGTTTGCGATGCCAAACCACTAACCATTGAAGAGTGCTATATATTAATGTGTTCTAGCGTCAAGATTTCAAGTCGTCAGTGCATTGTTCGACAGACCTTTATACATAATAGACAATAAAGAAATCGAGGACGATGAACTGTGCTCCAATTGCAAATAGAGGAAACATGCCCCCCCCCGAAAAGAAACCCCACAACAACTACAACAATAACAACCCCAACATAAAACCTACAACAAAATAACAAACAAAGAAAAAAAACGAAAAAACAACAACACAACAGAATTACAAATGGACCAGAGACCATGTGTAAGCACTCTAAATGGTGAACATACTCGGGTAATCAAGACAGGTTGTATGAGTCTTATCGTCAGTACATGTATAAATAAGACCCATGATCCCATTCAGGCCACTTTGTAATAGATATACTGGCAATAATAGAATCGTCTTCCAACATAATCTTTCCTTGTCTGCTTGTTTCGATTTATATAGTGCTACATCAGATATTTGTCCACATCGGAGAGAAACAGCCACTGCATAGCTTTGTATGAATGTGTACATTCTCGTTAATCAAATCATGGACCGTTCTTAATGGTGATGAACTATAATCATATTGTCTTAAAGTAGGCGAGAATCCAAGCTATGTTTAGAGAATGGAAGAACAAATACATGTATCTTCATGGACCTAGCTTACCACACATTGTAAATCATATCTGGATTGGATTGTCCATGGGATATACATATGACGTCTACTGCTGGTTTCCTGAGGTATGAAAGTGTAGTGGCAGCATCTTTGGGTCAGCATGTCCAACTCCATGTGACCACCCGGTTCCCTTGCTAGTCAGTCTGAGACCGAGTCCTTGTGTTGTGTGAATGTGGTCCAACTCTGAGAAAATACATTTCCCTTTTTCGATATTCCACTACCTATTTTACGTCTGATTACTATTCTGTCGTTATAATGTTGCACAGCATTTCATCTACGTTGTGATACGTATTGGAATAAATAATTGGCTGCATAGGAATAGCCCGTCTTTACGTACCAAGGGGATATACAGGGACTAACAGAGGCCCACCACAAAAGCATAGAGCTACTTGAATTTAATGGGTGCTGTGAATCACCCATTTGGTGGGAAAACTTTGTTGGGACACCTGCCTGGCTGACTTCCGGTGTTATTGAGACCAGGAATAAGGAGACGTTTAATACCTCATGAAAAACTACTTTTTAAATTCTCTCTTCGATGTAAAACATTTTCACAAATAGAAAGAGGCAGATGTTCCAGCTGATGGGATTGAAGAAGATGACAGGTTTATGATTGCAAATATTACCACAGTAACATCTGAATTAAAGTCAAGCATTTATAGCTCTAGGCAAAGCAGCTCTTGGTGAATGTTAGTGAATGAATATGCTTCATTATAGACGGTATATACGTATGATACCATATGCATTTAATTTAAAAAGAAACGGAAGTTTTTTCTCGCCAATTAACTTGTGTTGAATAATACGACTATAAACGGTCGACATCAATCATATGTAGGCAGCTAATACACCATAATACTGCCTACCACAGCAGATTATGAGATCTGTTTCTTGCATGACAGGCTATGGGCAATACACATGATAACATCTGGCATATTTTAGTATATCAACACAATAAAACATTCAAGATAAGATAAAACCAATACCACATGACCATATGACTAGTACCACAGATTATAGATAAGCCGGTCCTCGCATGACATAGTATGGACAGTCTGCGTTGGTATCTGATATATTTCGCTGGTACCTTGATCATACCCAGTGCAACAGGGTACCAGCACAGTGGGTAGGTACCAGCGGACCTTGATCTATACAAGATCCAGACCACCTGCCCGGAACCATCGACCACCCGACTCAGGTGGGCTGAAACTAGAGGGGGAATGCCCTGCCCCCTCCCCCTTGCCCCTCCCCCATTCTCTCCTTCACTCAGACACTATTGATCCCAACCCAACAGCCACTGCAACTACACATGTGTCTCATCAATGTACCAGGCAGCATACCTGGTTGGAGAGTATGTAGACAGGTTGGTTGGAGGGTATGGTCGCAAGTTGTTTGGAGGGTAAATAGACCAATAGGCTGGATGAGTCGGTTGGGGTTGTACATAGAGGAGTTGGTTAGAGGATATGTAGAGGAGTTGGTTGGAGGGTATGTAGAGGAGTTGATTGGGGGGTATGTATATAGAGCAGTTGGTTGGATGGTAAGTAGAAGATTTGTTTGGAGGGTATGCAGAGGAGTTGGTTGGAGAATATGTAGAGGAGTTGGTTGGATGGTATGTAGAGGAGTTTATTGGAGGGTATGTAGAGGAATTGGTTGTGGGGGTATGTAGAGGAATTGGTTGGAGGGTATGCAGAGGAGTTGGTTAGAGGGTATGTATATAGAGCAGTTGGTTGGATGGTATGTAGAGGATTTGTTTGGAGGGTATCTAGAGGAGTTGGTTGGAGGATATGTTAAGGAGTTGGTTGGGGGGTATGTAGAGGAGTTAGTTGGAGAGTATGTAGAGCAGTTGGTTGGAGGGTATCTATACTACCCGGTATGTAGAGCAGCTGGTTGGAGGGTATGTAGAGCAGTTGGTTGGAGGTTATATACAACAGTTGGTTGAATTGCTGACGAAACCACTTACTTAGCTATTTTTACAGCACAATATCATGTGGTGGTTCGAGTTCTACATTGTATATCTGGCATTATCTAAGCTGCTTCCTTACCATATACTAGTACACAGCTGGTTGGAGGTTCTAGATAACACATTGACTGTTTGCACCCGCTGCCATCCTCTGCCGTCTAGAATGTCTGATATGTGAGCTGCTCTCATGACCAGGGAAATCGACACGCCTTTCTAATTGATCATTTCTCCCTCCACCCCTACCCGGTGTGCTGCCCTATAAGTCCCCCACCTAACCCTGCTACATCATCTTCCTGAGCACTCCTCCACACCCAGTCCCCACACCCAGTCCCCACACCCAGACCCCTGCTACTCCACACCCAGTCCCCACACCCAGACCCCTGCTACTCCACACCCAGTCCCCACACCCAGACCCCTGCTACTCAACACCCAGGCCCCACACCCAGACCCCAAGGCCAGACCCCAGACCCAGCCCCCTGCTCCTCCACATCCAGTCCCCACACCCAGTCCCCACACCCAGACCCCACACCCAGCCCTCTACTCCTCCACACCCAATACTCACACCCAGACCCCTGCTCCTCCACACCCAATCCCCACACCCAGACCCCTGCTCCTCCACACCCAATCCCCACAGCATACTGTTAGACGTAAGCAGCCACGTAGAACGGATACACACGGATATACACCCTATCAGTATCATTTGGTATAGCCTATAAGCGGCGTGGTATGTGCCTCTACATGGGTAAAATTCGACACGGGCGACACAGCGACACAGCCGTTTTAGGCCCTTTTAAAAATCGACAGACACAGGAAATATGGGATAAAAATCGACTCACATGGATCTTTCTCTAAGTTCTTATATACCTAAAAATCGACACAATGACACAGTCCTTCTGCTAAAGATCGACACAGCGACATGGTCAAAATTGTAGGTACCCATGTAGAGGCACTGGTATGCCTGCCTAACTCTAGGTTGGGTTTTAAAATGTACCATAAGTATCATTTTTGCGCGACTGCTCAAGTATTTCCTATATATAACAAGTTCTGGACAGATTGGAGCAGTCAAGCTAAAAAGGATGACTGGCGTCGAGTATCCTTTCTGGTGGGCTGCCTATATTTATATATACACACCCTTCTCAAAGTCATCTCAAACCTGTTTTCAGCATTGCTAACGAACCGAGTGAGCTGCAGTAATAGCACTACAATAGCAGAGCATGGGATGGACGTGGGTCTGCATATACAATGTAGTAATTATTGCTGCCGGAGGATGCAGGGCTAATTCAGAATCACCCCCGCCCCACGCGCCCACAACAGAATAGGAAGTGCCTGCGCAATCAATTAATTGATCGGCCGCGTTAGAGACTATCATATTGCTGTGAGTGCTCACGCCGGATGCTCATATCTATATAAATAGCGTGGGATGGGGTGGGTAATAGTACCGGCGGATATGGGGTGTAAGAGGACTGATGCTATAATCATACACGTATTGAGGTGGTTAGGCAGCCATTGGTAATGAACTGCGCAGATCAGATCTCGTATTTCACTACACTTCTAATTCACAAAGGGACCCTTCTTTCTTATCACAACAGATGCCTTCCGCAGCGGTTCACATGTCACCTCCATGCCGTCCCCTTATACGTGTAGTATCATTTAATGAATGCATCATGACAATCCTATGGTGTTGATATGCTTCCCAGTACTTGTGCATCATGACAACAAATGCCATAACATAACGCACTCTGTGGCACTAAAAGTGATTCAAATGAGGGTTTTCCATTTCCAGCTCAATATAGCAAAAAAGAGTCAATCAGGAATTATGTGTTAGACTAAATGTAACTCTACAATGAATCTGTATAGCTGTTAAGCTTGTGCAATTTCAGCGTACAGATGGAACATTTTACCGGGTATTTTGCATCGGTAACTGCATTATGAGCATGTAAAATACGGTATTTCATGTCAAATGCATCTAATCATGAAGCTATACTATTTGCTCAAATAGCTCTCATGGCTAACTTAGGATAAACATATTGATCAAAATCCCCGGTATATAGTATGTTTGTTTCGGTCAGCGGTTATGATATCATTGTTAGCCCTTCACAGGTGGCATGATGCCTTTTATGTCGATTTTTCTGCTTGATACACTAATACAGTGCACCAGCGAGTAATCTCCCTGCATTGCATTCGTGCATCATGCCCACCCTTTGGGAGTGCATCGATGACCGCCATGATGCTTGCAGAACCAGCGAGTTACTCACGGCTGCTGCATTCGCGTATCGTGTTGACCAATCGGTGGCGTGGATTAAAACACTATGCTGCCCTTTGAGGGGCTTAAGGCAGGAAAACACTGCCGCCACTGAGGCGGGCAAACAAAGCTATTAAGGGGAAGGCTGATATTACATGTAATGTCTCGTTGCATAGAGGCACCAGCATGACTATCTGAAGGGGTGGGTATGGTAACTCTTATCTGGGTAGGGAGATATGGCCTGGTCAGTCAATACTATGCCTGATATTAAGTATACTGTACTATAGTTAGGGGCAGACACGGAGGGAAGGCCAGGGTCAGATCTGTAGCTGCAGAGAAAACTACAGTGAGAGGCATGGTGGAGCATTTAGGGGGAGGGGTGGGGGTTAAAATGGGTGGAGAGTGGTGGGTGCGGGAATGAATAGAGGGGCTGGATAGAGCGTTGGTACAGAAAGCAGTGGAAAGTACACTGTAAATAGTTAGTGTAGGTGCACAGTAGAATCTACTGTAGATCTACAGTAGAATCTACTGTATAATGGATTTACAGTAGAATTTACTGTAGATGTACAGTAAATTCTACTGCAACCAACTGTACACCTACAGTAGAATCGACTGTACACCTACAAAAATGACAACCAACTTTTTAAAGTGCATGTAGGGGGAATGTGGTCCTTGTCAACTGAGCCACAGGCCACAGGTTAACATACGGATCCATTAGAGATAGAGATTTGCCCTTTCATTCTCATGATACACGAATGCAGCCTTGTTCACTAGTTCGCCGGGGCTGCATTCAGATACGTCATGCTGACCCGCCGGGATTGATACACTTCTGAAGGGTCGGCATGGTGCACCGTGGCCATGAATATACATGAAGGTATCAAGCCGTCATTAAATAGTTAAATGTAGCAATGTAGCCCTATAAGAGGCTTGATAGTGTTTTAGGAAGATTCATTTTCCTTAGTGTAGAGCATACGGCTACATATTCCTACAACCCACCCAAACCTACACTAGATGCCGAGCCCAACCCAAACAGCACAAAGGCAGCAGGGCCTAATTATACAAGAACCGGGTGGAATCCTCCTGGCCTCTCCTCAATCCCCCATAATAAGGACACAAGGCAGTCCTGATCTGCCCTGACCAATACTCTGTAAGCCCTGCCCGCCCAAAGGCCCGCGCTGCTACCCCCTCCCCTCCCCTTCTTACCCCAACTGGAGCAGTCAGTCCCTCATCCAGCCTTTAACCCTACAAAGCAACAGTTTTTTGCCATGTTGTTCCAACGCAGTGCTGGCGAGCCGACCTTTAGGGAATGCGTCAACCTAGTAGGGTCGGCATGATGCATGAATACAGCACTGGCGAGTTACTTGCCAGGGCTGGAGTCATGCTTCATGACAACAAAGGCCATCATTAATTAAAACATGATGTCATCCCTAAATGGTTAAACATGCAGCCCCAAACGATGCCCCTCTTCAGGCTTGATGAGAGCTTGGCTCTCCGAGTAAACCACTATAAACATGTATATATACCCTTGGAACAGTATGGAAAAGCTCTGACTAAACGAGACAGGAGCCGCATAATTAAGTAGATTGTTAATCACATAAACTAAATATGATCAAAGAGAGGGTAGGGGGTTTTGGAACTCTCTAGAGCAGGGCTGAAATACTCCCGGATATTCACGCAAAAAGCACCCAAACCACAGTTGTTAAATAACGTACCCTCTCTGTGAGTAGAAACCCTCCATGGAATGATCTACATTGTACCAGTCCTCGACATTATGCCTAAAGTCAGAGGTATCTGTCATGGCTGCATTCATGCATCATGCCAACCCCGCTGGGTTGACATGATACATGAGTGCAGCCCTAGTGAGTAGGCTCCCCCTGACCACACTCATGTATCACGATAACAAAGGGCATAGCACATGAAAGCACCATGCGGCCCTTAAAGGGATATAATAATGGCCATGGGCAAAACGGCACCACCGTTCTGTGTAGCATGGCAGCATATCATTCATCATACCTGCTCATTGAAGCAGAACGGCCACTCTACTATGACACATGTAGGCCCCTCCCCACTCGCAACCCGGCAGGGAGGCCGGACATTAGGCCCAAAGTATGTTGGAAATAGAATAATCAATAGCCATATAGGTGATGTATGGGGGTTGAGTATTAGAGTATAGAGTGTGGATGGTTTAAGGGACACACACATCATCATACAGCCCTCTCCACCTTGATACATCAGTGCATATACACACAGAACCACTACTTAATGTTCCTCATGGTTCAAATGTGATCAAGTATACTGACAGCTTCATACATCAAGGCACATACAGTCCTACCACTTATACATGCATGTTGATCATATACAGGTCTACTACTGAATATTGATCATGATTTATATGTGATTATCGGTATGGATGTATAGAGCTGATGCTGTAAAAACACTGCTTCAACCATATTGAACAGTGTATAAAGGCAAGTGTGGTTACATTTCTGCACCTCCCTCTCAGGAGCGTTCAACGCATGCTGTATATTCCATCAACAATATGTTACATTTAAATGCATATATCGGGCAATTGACATGACCCTACTTTTATGCAGCATAGATAAACGAAATACTAACCCAACAAATCCAACGCCTACTCCATGTCCATAACCCCGCCACCACTTTTATGAGAAAAAACCCTCTCCCGTAGAATAATGATGTAAGTGTGATATATGTATATATATACTCACCCGATGTATAGGGTACAGTAAACTACTCTCCATGTACACCGAGGTAATGTTTGAGAGTTTGGTGATCTTAAATATTCCTTTCATTAGATTGTTACAATAACTATATACATATACTACATTTCAATCATATGTTACTATACAAGGATTAAACCCAAGGCGAGTTATCAGGTGCCTGTGGTTGAGTTTTGACACAGGGACGTACATTATACATAGTGATACTAATGTAACCTTTATCTGTGAAGCCTTAATGCATTAACCATTAATGCATTAATGTAGTCACCCCAACAGTGCACAGTTATAACACTCTGTAGGGACAGGTTAGGATCATATTGACTATATGAATATGGATTACCATCGCCCTGACTAAAGCTCAAATAGGAGGAAACACTTAGTATTATCCGATTACAGAGTAGGAAAAATAAGTGACCAAATCGAGACTACAATGACGTCATCTCGCTTCTTCTCGCTCTATAAGCATTTGTGCGAGACGAGAAGTGGCGTGAGGGTGTGGCAGTGGGGGTACGTGGGGGGGGGGGGCTGATATGAAATAACGGACTGGCCATTAACAACAGAGAGATTGATGAATTTCATCCTGAACGCGTGAAAATTAGTCTGCTCTCCTTAGAACCGTAATAACTGGCATACTTTTTCGCCCCCGCCCCCTCAATCCACCCCTGTTGTTATATAATGACTACTCCCTAAGCAGTGCTAAACTAGAAAGCGTTGGGGGTGGAGGAGGGGGGGTGGGAGTAAAGAGCCGGGGACCAGGGTGCAGGCACGTGGGACCATAAAGCCAGCCCAAGGCGGCAGGGAGGGGCGCGGGCACCAATATTATTGGGAAATCTGTGGGAGAGGAGAAGTAATTAGAGACGGGTTTATGGTGATGTAAAAGGCGGAGAATTATTATTTTGAGCAAGCTCCAGTGGCCCGACACAATAGGTCGGCGGCACTTTGGATGAGGCCGGATAAGGGAGCGAGGGAGAACGCCATCAAACGCGTTAGGCCTCTACCCTCGCGGCTTGGATAGGATTTAACGCCCTAACTTCGTCCTGCCTTACCGATCCCTTGGGCAAATAATAGCCATAACGGCACCCCTGTAGATAAAACATGTTGGGTAGACTCTGCGGCGCCACTTGGAATATACTGAGCCAGCATAACGGTTCTGGCACTGCCACAAACCCAGGTCTCAAACAGTCATATGTGCACACCTCAGTGGGTGTTTCTTATTATAAAGCAGCGTCATACCCCCCACCCTCTTTTTCTCTCTTGATCTGGTGACGCGCTGTTAAGCCCTGCTCAAATCTAAGCCCCCTGCTTTTAATTTGTTAGATAGAGGCCTACATACCAATCCCATAGAAAAAAACTCAAGTACAACGTCTGTTGTATTCATGAAACGTATAGCTGTGGCTGTGTGCACGTGTGACCGTACTGAGTAGTATACGGGAAGGGGGTCTGACCCGGGTGTACGGTGGAACACACTGTAAGTAGTATACTAGTGCGGTAAAATGACACTTTGTAGCAGGCACTGAATAGCAGCAATATGGTATCGGCAGTTCTTAATATGGAATTATCCTGACCAGATAAACCACCTACCTCAGGGAAACAAGGTCGGCTACCACGCTATATTTCTATGCATTTATATAACTATTACCGTTGGGAAACACCGCGCCATGCAGACAAGCAACAAAACAATCTACATTAATATATGAATGCAGCTATTAACAGCTTGCTCAGATGGACATTATGAAGATACATTGTATAACAAGGTCCCATATAGCCATAAAAAGAATTCACTCAACATATGTGGCACGATCTGCGAAAAGGGACCTTAGTGCAGGGTACAGTAAGGTCACTCCCCCCAGTGCATATACCTCAAGTGTAACAATATACCACTCCCTGCTGATACTAGTGGTGGAAATGTAAGTATTCCGCCAAGAACTGGTTGTTGGTGATCCCCCACGGCATGACTGAAACCAGCAGTGAGCTATTCTGGTTGGAATTCCAAAAATGACGGACAGGATGGTAACCATTAACAGTCCTTCTATTGGGCTGGGGAGTTTATACATTCTGAAGCGACTAGCAGAGCATGGGGTGAGGCACCACTTCCGATGTGCATAGATTAATGAGGTAGGTCTCAAACAGCAAAATTAATGCCAATTTCCAATTAGCCGCCCATTGGGATATACTCAACACACACAGTATTTGCCGAATCCGACCAGAAATACCGCTCTCTGGGCACGATCCCGCCAAATCCCGTTTCGCCACGAGACACTGCGAAGGTAAGACGTAAGGTCTCACAAGCCAATTTCCGCAGCCACCTGCCGCGGCCCCCGCCTTTCTGCCTGGTAATCCCGCACTGTGTTAACACTGCACTGGAATTTGCGGCGTGATACCTTAATTCCGGTCCTCCGATGAAGTGTGATTAGTTGGGGCATTACTGGGCCGAGGGTGGCTGAAGAGGTGGGTGTGATGGTGGGGGGAGGGGGAGGGGTGGGCCAAGAGGGACTGGTAGTAATGATGGCTTATGGCGGCGAGTGGTTTGGAATATGAGGGTCTAAGACATAATAGAGACGTTCTCCATGCATGCATATGGAGCTCTTATGGTGCTTGGAATGTGCAATGCTCCATGGACGTGTGTGTGTGTGTGGGGGGTGTTGGGTAGATAGATAGGTAGATATTTATTTGTACGAATCGTTCTAAAAGAACGTTTTTCATCGCACTCGAAAGGGTCCTTACAATCATCTTTGTATCCACTCCCGATGCTGAACATTCGCGATTCATGCTCTGGTGATTTATGCAATTGTAATGAGTTTGATGGGCTGTGATGCGGAGTAACATGGTATACTATAAGTAATTACAGTGTCAGAAAAATTACAGTGTAAGAGAAAGTCACAATCCATGCGAGCTACCAATGCAGTGTGGTGGGATGAAGGCAGGCAGATATGCGTTAGTTGGGTGGAATCGTTAGTGGCAGGGTGATGATTTTTGCTTTAAAGCATTCCTTAGAGGATATTCTTTGTACATCTTTATCTAAAGTGTCCCATAGGCTCACGCCACGATAATACAGTGATTTTTGATAAAAACTGCTTTTTGCTCTTCGTTTCCTAAATTTAATTTTTAAGTCTCCCCGGGTGCGAACGTTTTGCTGCTCTATGGCCTCGCCTCCATGTCCCTTCTTCCACATTAGCATTAGTAGTTGGATCTTTCGATTCCGCTAGAGGAAGGTGAAATTAGTCTCAGCATGGAGATCTATTACACTTATAGACCTGACTCTGGTGCGCAAACAGACACGCAAAGCATGGTTTTGCATGCGTTGTAATTTCTGTAATTCACCAATGTGGGCGCTGCCAGTGTAGAAGGAGCAGTACTCTAAGGTGGGAACTATCATTACCCTATATATTTGAAGACTGATTTTTACAGTCATGTTTCTGCGCAATTTACTTAGTTTGTAGATTTTGTTGCCTAAACTTTTCTTAATTTTATTGATATGGGGGGTTAGACTGAGCTTTCTATCTAGCTCAACACCCAGATATGGATATGATTCACAGGTGGGCAGTTGACTGCCTAGCAGGTTAATGACCGGATCACCAATATTGTTTAGTTTACTATCTGAACCAAAAAACATACACATACTCTTTTGAGTGTTAATAGTCATACCATTGTTCAGACACCAAGCACCCACTCTATCAATGTCTTCCTGCAACAGTCTGGAGGCTTCTATGTGACTGACGGCGCTTGTGTATATTACAACATCGTCCGCATACATGGTATAATTACAATTTAGAATACATTCTGACAAGTCATTTATAAAAAGTACAAATAGGAGGGGGCCTAGTATGGACCCTTGGGGGACTCCGAAACCAACAGGGGCACTTGAGGATTTCACACCGTTTGCTATTGTGCAATGTGAGCGGTGAGCCAAATACTCCATGAGCCATTTCTTGAGTTTTTGGGGGATATTTAAACTGCAGATTTTCCTGATAAAAGTGGGGCGTATACATCTACCCAAGGCATATCAGGTCAAGAACATGTCAGAAGATCTAGGCACGTACGGACTTGTGAGTCTTTGCATTGGCTTACACATGTACATTTATCGTCGTCCGCAGAGATCTCCCGCTGCAAACAATGAACCAAATTCCATGGTGGTTGTCTTAGGACCAGCAGTTTCCAAGTGAGGTCAGTAAACAGGATAGAGATAAAGACTTAAATAGGCTACAACATGAATCCTAAATCAGCACATTTTCTCTCACATGACACCTAAAAATGGTCAGATGGTTGAGACATCTAGATAATTGAGAAAATGGCGGCCACTCTAAGTGCCCTAACTGACCTGGGATGAAGATAGATAAGCATCTGCTTCATTTGTATGATAAAGATGGCCTGTAGGATCTAGATTGGCGTTTTGATCTGCCATATCAAAGAGGGGCGGTTATAGAGCACAGATAATGGGCTATATAGTCTGTTAGTATAGTGTGGCTGAAGGGAGCTTGCCCCATACACACCATAACCTACCAGGGCAGGCCTATGGATATAGTTAACCCTCTAAGGACGGCAGGGTGCCTCCAGTCTTCTGATACATGTTGTACCAATGTGGCAAATAACAACTCGCTGGCACTGCATTGATGTATCATGCTGACCTTTTGCATATCAATCCCCGATGGTCAGCTTCATTTCTGAATCATGTCCACAAATGAAAGCAGTGCATAAAAGCAGTATGCTGGTATGTGAAGGGTTGCAGGTTGGTGGAGATGATGGAGGGTGGTGCGGGGGCGGCAGAGGTGCAGACAGGGTGTGGGTGGGGGTCCTCCCGGGTGGGGTTTCCTCCAGGGTGGGTCAGGGCTGACTGCTGCCACTGCTGCTGGCCGCACACTATTGATGCCTGCTGATGATGACAGATGACCACAGGTAACAATAATTACAGTCACACAGCCAGAAAGCTACCATCGGGTCTGCCAAGATGGATCCTACTTCTGGCCTCCCTGGCCCTCCAGCGCCCACACCCAGCCCTGTCAGAGAAACATGGAAACACGCCGGCCTCAAAGTGGTGCAAGCAGAATTAATCGACTCTTGTATGTAGGCTTTTATTTTCTGCGTCTGGGTTAACCCTTAGCGGACCGCAAATTGTTTTTACCGCGCTATGCACTTTGTCTTCATAATGCATGAGTACAGCCCTGCATGGTGAGCCATTTTGCCAGCGCTGCATTCATACATCGTGCCAACCCGTTGGGAGTGTATCAACCCTGTAGGACCGAAATGATGTATCAATGCAGCACTACCAATGTCCTTACCAACGCTGCATTCATGGATCATAACAGCGGTCCTTTAAGGCCGAATGCAGGTTCGGGGTATAGTGCTGGTGTAGTGGACAGGGGCTACACTCGGCGCTTGTTTGATAGCCATGGAGCAGAGCATAGGAGCAGGGTCACAGGAGGCCACAGGGGTGGGGTGGGGTGGTTATAGGGGAGTGCTGAGTTTGGGGTCACTGGTAAGGGGACTGAGGGGCTCACCCAGGGTTGGCGTTATGGCTAGGTCAGCAGGAATCAATGGTAATTGAAAGCCGGGTCAGGGCGAATAATACATAGCCCTGCCAAGCGTAACTCGATTCACTGCCAAGACTCTGCAGGCAAAGGACCAGGCTTTTACTGGCGGCGGCACTGGGGTATATCCCGCCGCTGCCACCACCAGGGAGGGGGCACAGTGGGAATGGCCATGAATAAAACAATATTGGCCGTGCCACCGTCTTAGATCAACTCTCAGAGATCTATTGAATTTAGACCAGCTGGACACACTCGGTGTATCAGCATATGTGGCATTGAGCTGTCTGTTATACTCATGTAGACACATATGATCATTTGTAATTCATTCTGAAGCCTTGGCAGTGGAATATGTCCTAATTCTGGAGCTTTTGTATCTCCCTTTGCCACCTCTTCTCCACCCACTTAATCAAATAAGTTGTATAACGGTATAAGAATAAGAGCCGGTGTAAAATAAGCAGCTTTAATCAATATTTTTGAAATTCATTATAATCGTATTCTGGTCTTGAATAAGTGCCGACCTTTTATAAGCACCGGGAGTATTATCATATATACAAATCAATAAGGCTTTGAAGGAGTCCTTTGTAGGCCAATACCAAAGTGCCACAGGTTGGCCCTGGGTTATATCACACATGTGTGAAGAATGATGCGATGAAGTCTGCTAAGTGAATCATTGCAGTCCAAAAATGAAGAAAGATAACAATGTTTAGCATCAAACAGCATGATTCTAGTGTTTCGATGAGTCACAGACCATGGTATACGGCCTCACCATATGCCCACGCCACCCTTGCTATTCCACCGCAGTCATTCCCGCCCTGCCAAATCCTCCCCATCCCTCCCATCCTTTCTCATCTCACCTTGTCCTTCCCACCCCACTCCTGTCCTGCCTACCCCACCCCACCCCTGTCCTGCCTACCCCACCCCACCCCTGTCCTGCCTACCACACCCCACCCCTGTCCTGCCTACCACACCCCACCCCTGTCCTGCCTACCCGACCCCACCCCTGTCCTGCCTACCCGACCCCACCCCTGTCCTGCCTACCACACCCCACCCCTGTCCTGCCTACCCGACCCCACCCCTGTCCTGCCTACCACACCCCACCCCTGTCCTGCCTACCACACCCCACCCCTGTCCTGCCTACCCGACCCCACCCCTGTCCTGCCTACTACACCCCACCCCTGTCCTGCCTACCACACCCCACCCCTGTCCTGCCTATCCCAACCCACCCCTGTTTTGCCTACCTCTTCCCTGTCATACCGCACCCCTGGCCTACCTCATCCCTGTCCTACCCCACCCCTGTCCTACCCCACCCTGTCCTCCTCCAACCCTGTCCTACCCCACCCCTGTCCTACTCCACCCCTGTCCCACCGCACCCCTGTCCTACCCCACCCTGTCCTCCCCCAACCCTGTCCTACCCCACCCCTGTCCTATCCCACCACTATCCTACCCCACCCCTGTCCTACCCCACCCCTGTCCTACCTCACCCCTGTCCTATCCCACCCCTGTCCTACCTCACCCCTGTCCTACCCCACCCCTGTCCTACCTCAGCCCTGTCCTACCCCACCCCTGTCCTACCCCACCCCTGTCCTACCCCAACCCTGTCCTATCCCACCCCTGTCCTCCCCCACCCTGTCCTCCCCCACCCCTGTCTTACCCCACCCCTGTCCTACCCCACCCCTGTCCTACCCCACCCCTGTCCTCCCCCACCCTGTCCTCCCCCACCCCTGTCTTACCCCACCCCTGTCCTACCCCACCCCTGTCCTACCCCACCCCTGTCCTCCCCCACCCTGTCCTACCCCACCCCTGTCCTACCCCACCCCTGTCCTACCCCACCCTGTCCTCCCCCACCCCTGTCCTACCCCACCCCTGTCCTACCCCACCCCTGTCCTACCCCACCCCTGTCCTACCCCACCCCTGTCCTACCCTACCCGTCCCCACATTGTCTCCCATACTGTAGTTACAGGGCTGCCTGGGTGTAGCCTCCCAGATAGCAGCAAGCTCCATGGCCACACGCCTCGTGCCGCTAAATTAAAAGCTGTTTCTAAGTGGGCAATTTGGATAATTATAAGCACCGTTTGTCCGCCAACTCCAGATAAGCGCACTCATGCTACGGTATTGAGTATCCACTCGTTGTGATGGCCGCCGCCCGATAGCCCTTACATTAGGTGGGGCCATGTTTTAGTATAGGAGGCAGTCGGCAGGCGGAGACGGGAAGGTTGACAATACAGGACAGTGAGAAGAAGAATGAGAGACTATTGAGAAAGATACACAGACAGAAACATACAGCAAGCAGCCCACCCCCCCCCCCAAAAAAACAAAACAAAAAAAAAAACCCAATAAAAAACAAAAAAAAAAACCACAAAAAAACAGCAGGTATCCATTTTATTTTTTTGCACCCGACTTTCGATCCACTGCAAATCTCCCACCCACCCCATTCATGTTAAAAATGAAACTTCCTCAATGGGTATACGCGTTAGCTACCAGAAAATGAATGCAGTTTGGGGGAGGGGGGTGATTACAAATTACCGATGTCCTGGACTGGACCCCCATGACGGCCGGTAGGTGGCCTGAGGGGAGGTTTCACGGCGTCTTGGGTAGGGGGCACCACAATGACAGACACGGTCTGCCCATGCGCCGTGCCCCCGGACGGCGCCGATCGGCGCACGCAGTTCGATAAGGGGTCAATACACTGACCCCTGGGGCGGCCGTTGACCCGGGGTGAAGAAGGGAGGGGGGGGGGGGGGTTACGTGTATGGCTACCCTTGGTGTTCCCAGCACTTCCCCACCTCTAGTCAGGCGGCAAAAATCATGATACGTGTAGCAATAAACTGTTATGAGTCTACATGACCAAAAAAGAAAAGAAAAATATATAGAACTTGCAGTTCGAGCTAGACCCACAAAGGGGCTAGATAAGAAATATAGACGCCTCGGTAAAAGCATAGAATATAATGTTGGATTTTTACCTTCACTTGTCTTCACCTGATAGATCCCGTCACCATCACTGGGGTACAATTCTTATTTTGATTTTTTTTGATTATCTAGAGTTCTTTTTAATTAAAAAAACACACCCTACATTTTACTAATTTTTATCCTATTTCCGAGCCTCTGCACGTCAAGACATAACACAAGCGGTATGGTTAGATGATTTTTCTCCGATCTTTACTATAAGCAGGACCTGGACACATGGATGCACATGGACCTGTAACTCTAAGGGTTTGTCCATGGTATAGTTCTCTGAAAATCTCAAAAGTTCTCTCAAAATTTGGCGTACAGTATGGATACATAGGGTAATCAGAAAAAGAAGATCAACATTGAAATCGGAGAAGGTCATCCGGGAGCCTCTGGTTGAATTGAGTCGGATTTAGCCACCAACCTTTGAGAAGAGGTTGTTTCCAGGAAACATCGTGATTTTCCATTCACAGAGAATATCATACACATGTACATTTAATAGTTGAACAGTTTGTTTAGACGAAACACTGTTGCATTTTGCTCGCACCGGTGAGTAACTCACTATTGCCATTCATACATCATGAGGACATTACAGATTTGATACCCTAAGAGTGAGTCGGGCATGATACACTGTGGCAGCGCCGGCGAATTACTCGGAGGCGCTGTGTTGGTTCATCATGACAATAATTTGATGCACCTTACGGCATCATGCTGTCCTTAACGGGTTAAACATTGTAGTCATGTATGGTAGCTAATGATGTACTTTGTATGTTTCCAGGTGAGTGTCCAGTTATCTGCCGATATCTTCTAACACAGCTCTAAACACGTAAGTGTCTTCATCTATAGCGCCACACCAACACAAGGCCACACACTGAAAAAGTAAACTTGTCTCCAGACTCGTCTCAGTGACTGTCAGAAAATAAATGAGTCAAAAGTTGTCTAACCTATCAGGTTACGATCCCACAAATAGAATCTGGAGCTGTCAAATGTCGGGTTTTGGGCTGGCACATGCCAAGTGTGTCTTCTATATCCAGCTAGAAGACCCACTTGCTTGTCACTTAGACAAGTTTTTGACTCATTTATTTTTTGACACTTGACGAGTCTGGAGACAAGTGTACTTTTTGAGTGCACCAATAGAATCCATTGCTGAATGCATTTTAAGAATCATCCTAGAAGTGGCGTTGGTTCTGTTTAATTTATACGCACATCTATTACGTTTTAAAACACGTTAATAATCTTTTCCATATCAAGTGTCCGAAATATTATTTAGTAAGGGCTTTGTAAAAGAATTACACATTAAAGAAAGATGTCTCTCCGTATAACTTCATTATAGAAGCGCTCAGTGTTTGTAGAAAACCACTCCAACTGTGGGACTCATCGATATGTTGTACCCATCCCCCGATCCCCCAGTCCAATACGCTATTGTTTTAGACAAGCACAACGTAAGCGTCATTTCCTTCGTGATTAAATCCCAATATGCCATCATCAAATTAGTTCCAATGATTTTGCCCGACTTGTAAGTGCACAACTGGCGATGGGCTGGAAGCCGGTGGTGGAGGGTGGGTTGCAGGGGGAGGGGGGGGGGGGTTGTCAGTCAGATGTAGCGGCCTTCTTTGGGTGGGCCCTGAGTCGTATTGGCATTTCAATCAAAAGCAATTACAGGGAAGGCTTTGAAACACTGCCGGGCTATATTGAGAACACAAACCTTGGATTTTACACTGATTTGGACGCCTTCAATTAGACACAAGGAGGGAGGTAATATTGCAACATCACGCATGACACAATAGGATTGGTTTTGATGTTGATGGATCCTAAACCCAATCTCACCTCCTTATGTATGACTGAGTATTGCAGGACAAAATGATTTTGCGCCCCACCGCCTCTAATAGAAGAAAATGGACAGAATTGCAAATATCCCCGCCCGTTTTCCACACAAATACGTAATCATTTTTCTCATTTTTGTCGTTGAGAGTTAAGACAAATCAGATTAGACATGAATATCTTAAGTTCCACTACGGTTGTAAATAAGGGAGTGCTCATTTTATCAAACAACGGGGGAGGGGGAGGGGCGTTTCGATCGCTCTGGGGAGGGGGATGAAGGAGCCTTTTCTACACCCGCGCGGAATTTCACCCCCACCCTCTGTTGTTAAAAAAAAGGAACTTACTAAGGGAAAGTATTAATATCAGAAGAATAATCTTAGTAATTGAAGCGTTGTTCAATCGCAGACAAGGCCTTTTCAGGAAAATGTCTTTAAAATTTAATGTCAGGCGTTTCAACATGAACATGTAACCCCATGTATCTGTCACCCATATCACTCACCGTCAATTTTTCTGCGCCCTCCTGCCCTTCCCTAAGAAATTCAAAAGTCCAATCAGTTCCTGCATTGCCCAAAACCTGATGACATGATGTAATAATCCCCATCACCATTACTCATCGTTTCAATTTTTTACAAACAGTTTCTTCTTCTGTTTGAGCGCTTCATGGAGAAAGGTATTCCTTTAGGGCCCCGTCTGTAGGCCCCAGGAACTGTCTCAAATTTCCACGGCCACTAATAATAACGAGCTTCGAAAATAACTCAGACAGTCAGCGATTTAGAATGAAATTACATCATTTTGATTTCTTGCCTGTCGCCTTGGGAGCGGAGGGTTGTCAGACGGGCGGGTTTTGTGTGCGCTACTTGGGGCTGAATCTGTGACAGTTCTTTAAGAGTTGGCACAAGATGGAAGGCAGAGGTGTCTAGCGTTTTGCTGCTGATACAATCTTCAAACTCTGATCTAAATGCAAAGTTAACCCTTTATGGGTCGCATAGTGCTTTAATGTAATTTAATGTAACCTTCGTCGGCATGATCCCCTGCTGCATGGCCTTTTGCATCATGTCGAGGTTATCGGGTTGATACGTCGCTATAAGGTTATAACAAGGTACATGTACACTATCATTTATCAACACAGTGCCAACGAGTTACTTACCCGGCACTACCTTAGTGCAGCAGGGGAACCACATGCACCTGTGGACCACCATGATATCCCTGAGGGGTTAAGGGAATGAGGTAACTGTCTCAATCAAATGTCTGCGAATGAAGACTAGTGTGGGCTCTAGTTTATTTCGCATTCAAATATCTAAAAGTGTCTCACTAAGATATATCATCTCCTTTATATTCCCTTCTTCCTATTCCCAAACAGGCTGCCATTTTTAGAGGACGAATTGAACCATGCAGCATCACACAAACGGAGGTGTAATAATCACATTCAAAATAGACTAGACATGGTTATAGATTTAATCACGTGAATGTTATTGTTTAGTCTGGGGTAACTTGTCCATCACTCACACAAACACAATTAGATGTGGCTCCCCTATAAATCAGATAAGCTGCCGGGCCTCCAACCTACAAACAATAATTATCACAGACAAGTAATTAGACTACCAATGTCTGTGTCTAGTCGTATGTAACTTAGTGATCCAATTAAAAGCAGTCTCAAACAACATTCTTTAAGTATTGGTTTTTGGTTATTAGATATAGTATGATTGATAGGGGTGGCTCTGACATTTTCTGGTAAATATATGTATGCTAGGAAGTGGTCATTCTTATGGAAACAGCGGGTGGTGAATTTGGGGAGGGGGTTGAGATGTCATCTCTTCCAAGCAGGCGCTGGGGTACTATAATAAATCAAAGGAGGTTGGGGAAGGTTACCGAAACGATGGGAGAATTCTGCCAACCACACAAAAAAGATATATAACTCCCTATACTAAAAAAAGAAAAGCACTCCCCTCTGTCATATCACTTTATGTGAACACCGACCATGTAGTATAGCAGAACAGTAGGTAGAGCTGCCCTTGCATGCATTATGGTATTATTTCATCACCTCCAGTGCCTGGACGGTCTGTCACTGCTGTGGTAGCTACCCTCTCCTGCCTCCAGGGTGTATTGAATGATAATAGAGCGGTGAGGGGTCAGCCAGGCTGGGTGTGATGTGTGTATGTAAAGTGGCCATGGCAGGCAACATCGTCATAAAACATACCACCATGGGTGTTCTTCTATTCAAAAGAACTACACCACTGTTGATGGGTCGATCAGATGGATGTTGATAACCCGTCAAGAGTAGCCTAGTGCTTTGGTGTATCTATGTATGCGTTTTTGTTGTCATGCTATGTGCATGGCCCATCGGCGAGTAACTTTCCGCTGCTGCATTCATGTTATATGCCAACACATTGTTTATGGTTAACATGAAGCACTTATAATTCATGCAGTTACAGTGAGTTGTGCGCGTGCGTGGCGTTATGACGACAAATTACCATACACCAGGCTGATTGAAGGACTATGCAATTCACTATATGATAGCTAGTTTACAACATATTAGAACAGACCAGTCCTAGTGGGCAATGAATTGTGGTGGTTACCCTTGAATTCGGGGAGGGGGTTTAGAGGGGGATAGGACTAGCGTGAGGAACCTTCACACAAAAAATGTGTTTACTTCTTATTCATACACTTTCAGTCGGACACGATTTGTGTCAAACCAACCAACACAGTTTGGGAGATTGCTGTGGTCCCAAACCCCCCTTACTGCGTGCACTGTATACCGGCACATGTCCTCCTCCTCCTTCCCCCTGTGTTGGCCAGTCATAGACTGTGAGTGAGGATATAGGTGGGAGGGAGGCAGGGTGTTACAGGTAGCCAGTGGCACATTCTAGGACTGTATGATCAGCCACCATCACCATCCAGTCTCCCCTGAAGCCCAGCCCAGCCTAACCAGAGGCACACAGCCCACCTGGGACCCCCACACTGCCCCCCTGGGACGGTGCAGCCACCGCCTGTTGGTCCTGTGAGGCAATACCCACAGTGTATGGGAGGTTCCCTGCTGCAGCTGTACAGGTCTTCTGTCCCACTACGTGCTACAGGAAAGGCAATGGGGGCCAGAGCTGATGGGAATAGGGCAGTGCAGAGAGCGACACCTTTGGGATTGAGGCGGAGCTGCAAAGCCTCAGCCATCAAATTTCATGATTATTGTGACAGAAAAGAGTGTTTTTATAATTTCACCCTGTATAAGTCATAATCAAATTTGCAGTGTAAATTTCAATCAAATAACCAAACATGTTCTTCCTTGATGTATGGTAGGGAGGCCTGGGCACGTTGACCACCCGATCACGTTGAACCACTAACTCTCTTTGCTATTCTTTTGGGAATTTTCTAGCAATGTATAATAACTGAATGTATAATAATCCCAGGTCTTTGACCTTAATACCTTCAGTATAAATAAAATAATTTTCAATTCAATTCAATTCAATTTGCCGACCACATCGCCCCTTATATGGACAGTTCAGAACAGCAGCATTATTTTCATTTTGGTATGAGAAACATAGACAATATTGAAGGATTTTTACCCTTGAAAGTGAATATTTGCAGTGGTTAAACTGTTGTTCGCATGTCATCACCAAACACTGTTGGACTAAGATCTGTACATAGAGGTCAAAGAATACATAGCAACGCTTGAAAGGAACCAGATTTTGCTCCTGGGTGTGTGATGTAATTTGAATAACATCAACCTTATCTACGATTGCCAGCGTTGGGTACATTGAACCACAAAAATTTGGGCACCTTGAACCATGTTTGAGGGAATAAACAAAGGTAACTTCTCTAAACGTCTACAGCCTCTGAATAGGTAAATATAATCACCCCTGATCTACAGTAAGCTCATAATTTAACAAGTCAATTAGAAATTGACCGTTTATATGCATACTTATTTTCTGAGAGACAGAACATTCCCAGTGGTTCCAATCCGCCCCAAGCAGGATGAGCAACAGAGCTGGATACCCCATGCCCCAACCAAGTCTATAAATAGCTACATAACAGTTGGTACTAGAGCTATATTCTTACTTTACATAGTAGCTGCTCTCTGCTTAATGTTATAAATGGCTAAAGAATGTGTAGCAGAATTTGATACCCTAATTTCCAATTCTATAGGAATGTTGCTGCGCAGTCTGCCTCGTTTAAAAAAAGGAGAGAAGCATTTTAGACATGTTAGAATATCAAGTGTTCATTTTGTAACACTAAAAGCATAGTGTAGAAGGCAGGTCTGGGTGCTGTATAGTTCTAACAGTTAAGTGTCCTTTAAGGACGGAACAGTTCTTAATGTGCATTCATGCAGCCCTGGCGACTATGTGTATTCATGCATCATGCCTAGTGTGTCAACCGCATAGTATCACCATGATGCTTGAATGCAGCGCTGGCAAGTTACAGACCAGAGTTGCATTCATGCATCATGACGACAACGGGAATACTGCATTATAGGGCTGTAGACTCTTACCCAGTGGGTCCGCCATTTAAAATTTCGCAGGGTGTGGTTATCATCACTGAAAAGACACCCCCTGACTGGTACTTTGTCCCTGGGTAACAATCACTTCCAGGGACACACTTGTACCCCGCCTATCAGCTCTTATCAGTGCGGGCCGCCGCAACCAGCTCCAGTCCCGACTAGGCCTTATAGCATTATGCGACCCTTAAAGGGTTAAGAACACACAGCTGCCTTCTAGCAGGTCTATCAACCTCCCATACATTGGAGGTGGAGTGAGAGTGCTGCTCCTATGGACCATTAACACATCCTTAATTCCCTTAAATCTTTCAGGCACTTTCCAAGCTGGGCGGAAGGTCTCCGGAAAGTGGCCCCATTCTGAGAAAAGACAAGGGTCTGATGCCAGTGGGCAGGATGGGTGGTCCCGGCAACGCCGATCTCCTAGACAGTGCTACCTGTAGGGGCGTCCTCATCACGGAGGACGCCTAGGGTGTGAGCCATAGCAGCGTCCTCATGTATGGCAGCCACTCAAAAATTCCCAAATATTCTCATTTAATACTTGTAATTTCACTAAGTTACTTTCATTCGTGAATTTACAAACACATGCACTGGAAAGTAAAAGGTATACTTTAAATACTTTTGTGTTAAAAAAAAGTTTAAATCACATTATAAATTAGCAAAGTGTCTTTCTTTGTCCAGATTAATAGAAATTTCATGAAATGTGGAACTATAACTCAATTGTGATTTTTTTGCCAAGTTTTAGAAAGATTTCACTTACATGAAATGATAGGTACATATCACCTCTAGGTGAATCCAGAAGATGTAAGGCATCCTTACTGGAGCAACTGAGGAATATTGTCTTTTCTCAGGTGATTATGGTGTAGCAATATTTCATAGTGGTGAAAATAGTTAGTTTAGGAAATAGCTACCGGTGGGTCATACTGTTATCTGAATCAACGCATGTGAAATATAAATTACATAGAATTGTTAAATATTGCTCTCTGATAGATCAGACAGTAACTAGTGGTTTGCTAAGTGCGCTAGGGTTACACGAGGACGTCGAGGTAAAGCTAGCAATGAGGGCGCCTGTAGGCCCATTATGGAATATATAGGCCTATAGTAAAAAGGGAAAAATTTACTAGCTCTAGAGGTATATATATCCAGTGATGTGTGTGGGTATGTGATGGGATGGGGGCATGCAGGCTGTAGAGGGTGTGGTGGGGACCCTGTCTGCTCCTCCCGGCCTCCCTCCCTGGATTAGCCGGCTTCATGCCCCGAAAAGGCCCGGCAGGATGATCCACTAATCCCTGTCCGACGGACTCGCCACCTGCCGCTGCCCACAGGAACTAGTATAATGTTGCCTCGTACACCCAGACGCCCATGCTGCTTGCCTCGTGATACGCAGCCGCTAATATTCATGCCCTCTCAATCAATTTCCACACGGGTATACTTTTTTTTTCTGATTGCTTACTCTAACCACATGCCGAATACGCCGGTGTGTACCGGCAGGTGGCAGCCATAGCGCTCTGTGACGTCATCAGGTAATGGGCGGCGGAATTATGGGATAATTGAACGCAGGCAAGATGGAGCTCGATCGTGTTGGGCACGGGGAAAGAGACTAGAGAGCAAAACACCTGGAATGCTGGTTCTGATCATAGCTTCTTCCATTAAGACAATCATTGGTTGGCAGGCTAAATACATAAAATGCTCTTTACTGCAATCTAATTAAAAGTTAGAATACAAAGCGATGGCTTCGAAATGGAGAATTTTAAGGATGAGAAATGACCTTTATAGTTGATAACCTACAAATGTCTCTACTCACCTTTAGATAGTTAGTACCCCTCGGGAGGACCTCCCGTTCTCCATCCTTCAGAACTAGTCGGGATAAAGACCCTCAGGTCAGCAAAAAATAGCCCAATTTCTGAGCGATAATAGAGGTAAATGGTAATGGACTCGGCGCTGAAGGTCACAGGTAAGTCAGGTGGGCGGCTGCAGGGAATAAACCCGGAGCATTGTGGAGCTGCTGGTTACAGGGTGGATCACAGTAATGATCAATAGAGAAGCGACTGAATCAGAAAGCCATGCACTCTTGGCATTTCTAACCTGGGGGTCGGCCGGCCAAGGTCCAACATTCCACTCTAATTGAGGCTCTTGTTAGCCTACTGCCGGGGGCCTGGGGAACATGTGTGCATTGGCAGCCCCCAGGCCGTATATTATATGACAGCAAAGACTTTAGAGGAGACCCACGCCGATTTAAATAGTACCTGTTCCAGACCTTTGCCCTCTTACCTTTAAATAACAAGCTATTAGCATTCTGTCTGGCCTTCTGTCGGTACCTTAACTTTAACCCCTGCATAATACACTAGATATCCCTGAGTCCTTCATGACTCTCATGTCTCTAATTACCGTACGTAGCCCTACCTGCATTTAGCAATCTATAATAGATTTAGTTTCTGAATGTTCTTTACCAGCCTGTCAGTCAAACACTCCTGCATCTGTTCTCTCATCCTTTCCCTCCATTTCTTTACCTGTTCCTTTGCCTCTCTTCCTTCACTTGTGCCCTAAGCCCTTTCATCCCTTTCATGCCCTAAACCCTTTCATCCCTGTTCTGTTGGTCCTTTCCTCACTTTCTCAATGTATTCCCTCGGCCTTTTTGTCCCATTCTTCACCTGTTCTCGCGGCCCTTTCGTCCATTCCTTCGCCTGTGCCCTCAGCGTTTTTGCTCCATTCTTCAAAGTTCTCTCATGCATCCCCTGCTCATCCGTTGCTGTCTGCTTCTCTTCTGACCAGAAAAAAAACCCCTCTCCTCTCTCTCTGTGTAGCGTATATATATGTCTTTCTTTGCCTGCTCTGTCTCCCTTCCCGCTCTGTCCTTGAACCGCTGGGTCCCCCAATCTGTGCCCCTGTCTCTTTGTCTCTCTGTCCCTCTCCCATGTCACGCTTTCCTCTTCCTCTGCCTACAGATGCTGATACATTTAAAAACCAGTCTTAGAGTTAGAGAGGTACACAGCACCGTTTATAAGCCCCTTTGATATACTGACCATTGCCCTCTGTCTAAGGCTCTCTGTGTACTGCAGTCTACTCACCAGACTTGGGGAAGGGAATGGTACAGCTAGCTCCCCTCACCGGATGGGTGTGGGGATACAGCCGGACGGGGAGTGGGGGAAATGGTGCTTGGCTAACCTCCTTGTGACCAATATCTGTAGAGGGCACATGAATCGGCGACCTCCAGACCCACGTCGTACCGGCGTTGCCACCTCCAAGTGGGAGAGACCAGACGCTCTCAATGGACCTTTTGGATCATCCTTAACCACTTCAGAACGACATAATGACTCATGTTCAATTGGGAACTTGGATTTGGGACTCTTTTGGCCCTTTCGGTAATGTATCAACTCTGTAGGTTTTGCACGCTTCATGAATGAAGCGAATTACTTGCTAGTGCCTCATTCATGCATTATGTTTGAAGAATGACATAGTACGTTAACACACTATGCTGCCATTTACTTGTAATAGCCTGTGTTAAGTGTACATTAAGTCACATGTGTCTCCCCCGTCACCCTGGTCCCAGCCTATATAGCCACCCCAGCACCCTCGGCACCTGACTGCCGGTGGCCTGTATACTCTGTCTGATGAATGGCTAAGTCCTCCAGACACCGGGCTGTCCCTTCTCCTCCAGTGGGCGCTTTGTACCACAGCCCCACCAGACGTGTGCCTAATCTGCTGTCCCCCTCCTCCAGCCTCTACCCAGGAGTCTATCACCTTCTGCCCTCCACCCTAACCCACTGCTCCTGGGTCTAGAGTGGTTCTACCTGCTTTAAGGGCTACATAGTGCTTCATATCAAAGTGCTATATCCTTTGTCACGATAATGCATGGATGCAGCCCTGGTTAGTCTATTTTTCCTCCGCATCATGTCACCCTTTTGGGAGTGTATCAACCTTGTATGGTGGGCATGATAGTTGCATGCATTACTGGCACATTATCCACAACAGCTGCATTTTGCTGAAGTGTACAGCTTTATGTTTTTAAACCACAGCAGAGGGATAAGACAAAGGAGTTCACATCTTGGTTACTTCACATGACCTTACAGCTGTGGTTTAAGACTATAAGGGTTCCAGCCAGTTTACTGTGGTTACTTCTTAGTTAACCTCACATAACCATAGTCTATCTATTACATAAATATAATTACTGCACACAATGTAAGCCTACAACAGGTTGCCTACCACCTGAGCCTATATTCAGACTGTTTATAGATGCCTCCACCGACGCGAGCCTAGGGCCCTTCTCCCAGGGCTCTGGTCTATACCTGGTCCATTAACCTAAATTATCCCTGCTAATCCATGCAAGGTTAAATTACTCTTTGTCTGCAGCTAAGTCTAACCTCCGTTTACTGCTACCTACTACCCTAAGCTTAAGCTCCTACTACTACTACCCACTACCCCTTCCTTAAACCCCTTTTTACTGCTACCTACAGCCCTGAACGTAAACCCCATTTTACTACTACACACTGCCCTGAACCTAAACCCCTTTTACTGCTACTCCACCCCTGACCCCAAACCCCTTTTACCACTATACCCACTGCCTAACTCCCTTTTACTACTACCCACTACTCTCTGTCTGAATCTTTCTGCCCAGGGCCTTCAGCCTAACACCAGCTGTCCACTCCCTGCGGTCAGCCTTCAGACCCTTTGCCCACTATCCCAAGCCCAAAGCTACCTCTAGCCCCTCATCGGACGCCCTCCTTCTCGTAAGATCAGAGAAGGTACAGATGTTTGAGTGGAAGGAGGGCTGGGAGGCAATGGGGCGTTGCTGACCTCCTTCTAATAAATGCCTGTAGAGGTCGTGTCAATCTGAGGCCGATGTTTTGCCGGTGCCTTGTGTCCAGGCGGTGCGCATCGGGTCCCAGCTGGGCTATTTGATCACTGGTAACAAGTAGGTGGGACTCTGAAGCAGGTTTCTTTAGGTAACCGGTACAGAACACATCTTGAAGCAGCCCTCTAAACACACTACGTAATTCCGACGTAGCTGAGAGGTTTATGTAGGTTCACTTCCAACCAATGGTTTGATTTACGATTTTAAGGTTTGTGGACGTCAAAACGTTAAGGTTTACTTATGTTCTACCAATGTTTAAGCTTGGTTTACGTTGATCTATGTCATTCAGGCGTAGATAAACGTAATAAATCTACGTAGTCCTACGTAGATTTACATATTCATTCTTGTTCATAATTTTTACATGCCCTTATAAACCTCTCAGGTTTCACACTAGGTGGCAGCACTATCAAGTATGAAGAAAATATGACAGCTCCCCAGCTAATTTACTACATTAAAGCAGTAAAACTTTATGAATAATGAATTTGATATTATGTAAATTAGCTGCATATCATTGGTCACTGGTTCAGAACACACCTTGAAGCAGGTTCCTGTTGGTCACTGGTTTAGAACACACCTTGAAGCAGGTTCCTGTTGGTCACTGGTTCAGAACACACCTTGAAGCAGGTTCCTGTTGGTCACTGGTTCAGAACACACCTCAAAGCAGGTTCCTGTTGGTCTCTGATTAAAGCAGTAAAACTTTATGAATAATGAATTTGTTATTATGTAAATTAGCTGCATATCATTGGATGTCCATATATAAAGGACAGTAGATTAAAAAAAACTATGTATAAAATGGGCATTAGTTCACTTTATTGATTGCTAACCCCATTAGTGGGAATAGAAAAGATATAAAGCCTTTGTGCAGCCAATACTATATTACTTTGCAGGAGACTATGTGATATATGTATGTATCAGGTTGCTCAGTCAAGCTACAATGACATTTTATATAGAATTAAGTGAGATTTAAAACTATAGTAGTTATTCTATAAATCATGTTGTGAAATGCAAATCTATCTGCAAAATCATCAATGATACAGATCTATGCCTGTATTCTGCATTTTTATATAGAATTATATGTTAAGTTGTGTATAATTTGTAGGCTTATTTAAGTCTGAATAACATAGAAACATGTAAATCAGATTTAAACGTCCACTGAACGTAACTAAACCTTAAAGTGGCATAGTCCGATGATTAGGGCTCAAAAATGAATTTGGCTGAAAATGAATCAGAATGTTTTATATGGCCATACTACATATCCTACCTATTTTGTTTAACTTTATTCCCCATAATTCAGCTTAGATTCAGTCAAATTGTCAGTTTTGTGCTCAATTTAAGACTTTTGGAGTGCACGCTATAATTCCCCCATTGAAAATACGCTGTTAAATACTGTATCTGGGCCACGTTGGACCCTTTTAATTGGTGCCTATTGGCTATAGAAGACATTGTATTGTTTCCTATACTCCAAATATTATATTGTACATGTACTGACATTTGGAACATATTTTTGTAGGATTTAAAATATCAGAAAAATCGGACCATGTTCACAAACCTGCAAAATTACATAGTTTATACTCCCCTAAAACGTAAATCTACGTCCAACCTACGTACATGTGTTTATAGGGAGTTTCCTGTTAGTCACTGGTTCAGAACACACCTTGAAGCAAGTTCCTGTTGGTCGCTGGTTCAGAACACACCTTGAAGCAAGTTCCTGTTGGTCACTGGTTCAGAACACACCTTGAAGCAGGTTCCTGTTGGTCACTGGTTCAGAACACACCTAGAAGCAGGTTCCTGTTGGTCTCTGGTTCAGAACACACCTCAAAGCAGGTTCCTGTTGGTCACTGGTTCAGAACACACCTTGAAGCAGGTCCCTGTTGGTCTCTGGTCGGAACACGTCTTGAAGCAGGTTCCCTGGTGGTCGCTGGTACAGGAGAGGTCCTGAAGCAGGTTCTTGGTGGCGCCTGAGCATTATAATTGAAATCATTGGGTGGCACACTAGAAAATATCAAATCAAAGTTTGATACAAGGAGCGTCCTGCTTATCAAGGGCACATTTTCCAATCCAGATTTTCTATATCTGTAATATTAGTAATAGAAAACTTAGTTCTGGCAAGGGCCCCCTGATAACGAAGTTTTACTGTACTTTATACCACAGTCGGCTAGGAGAATAAAAGAAACTGCCTGCCTGTGTAAATAAGACGTACAACGCAATCAGAAAGCAATCACTGGGTGTAAGTCAGATATGGTTATGCGTGAGTAGCTGCATAAGTGTAATAAGCCTTGGACTGGACAATGGTTATTATCTGTGGCTGGCGCCTTGGACAATTACCCTGTCCTCGGCGTATAATACTTATGCATCTACGCACTTGTACTATATCTACTACATATATGTATTATTCATACCCAGCTGTCGGACATATACGTGCCTCTTCTGGGTTAGGGCTGGTGCAGTGTAGAGCAAGCGGCGATTGGCACCTTGGGACAATGATCACCACAGGTCGCTGTGGTCGATGACAAGGTCACATGGTGGGCTTTGAACTCGCTGCAACTCTCGCCTCGCTCACGAGATGGCGCGAGATAATCGGCACAGGTGTCACGTGAGTAGCCAATGGAAAGCATGGCAGGTCAAAGTGAGGGGGAATGGGTGGGTGGATGCAGATAGAGGTACTATATGGCTGACGGCAATGGCTAATAATAGGCAATAGGGACATACAGAAAGCAAAGGCCCATACAGTGATATGAGAAACAGTGTCTGTCAATCTTGTTTGGTATTTGAGCCTCCATACTGCCATGCATATAGTACATATAGAGAAGGAAGCAGACCTATGTTATAATCATACATGTAGTATTTCATTGCCAATATCTGCACACATCTTTTGTTGAAACAAGACCACTCAGTCACACACAACACACAATATAGTCCTTTATGTCATGTCATCTATAGCTTTTGATGTTCATTTTCTTGGGAAGTTCATTACATTCATAGCACAATACAGCACCGTAGAGTAACTTGCCAGCGCTGCATTCATGCATTATGAGACCCGAAGTAACACAAGCAAATGTCTGCTGATCAACGAGTTAATACTGGAATCATGACGACCCATTGTGAGTGTACCAACCCTGTTAATTCGACATAATACAGTCATGTATCAGAGCGACAAAAAGGGATATAATGCAAATGAAATCATGCCGACAAATGCTGCCCTTAGAGGGTTAAACTCCGTGAAAACAGCTTCAACAAGAGCTGTTCAAGGTCCCTCTCTCCATTCCCACCCTGTGGACTCGGCCTCAAGCCACTACCAGATTTGCCAGCTTTACACAAAAGTAATTACACATTTTGGCACCAAAAGAGACTGCCTGCAGGGCTGCAGTCCGCATTTACAACCAACCAGGGCAATTAGGGCGTTTTTACAGCCACCAAATGCATTTCCCATTTTCGCAACCAATTGTCAGGATTTTCTCCTGCTACCAAGGCTACCATTGTCAGGTTGGTTGTTCCACAGCAGCCAAAGTCCCATTCACGATGCTGATCAACTACTGGGGTTCTTTTTATGGGGACGCAGAGGCAGTGGTTTGGTAGGGACTAGGTAAATTTCTTTCAGAATGTCGCCCTTTAAGACACCCGCCCTTCTTCCTCACTCACATAAACACCGTTCAGTTGGTTGGAAATGAGCATCCTTCCCGGCTAGGGATTATTATGATAGGCACGGGCGTTGGCGGAGCATCCGGAAGCACCACTCTGGAAGGATGACTGTTTTTATGTGATTCCCAGCAGTGATGTTCAGTTATGCCATCGAAGCAAAATTCAAGCTGGTATCCAAGAATCACTCCGCACAGCCAGCCTTATGTTGAATGTAGACTTCACATATTTGTCCTATTTGAAGACGCCAAAGTCCTCACTCTTTCCAAGACGCTGGGTGTTTCACTTAAGCTTGGTGCAAACATTTGATTCGTTCTATATGATTGGGTGTTAAAAATTCTGCATCAAATATTATTCCTGGCCTTAGTATTAAGTCTTTATACTCTAAGGCAGGGTGAAGTAGCAGAGAGGGGTGTGGGTGGGAGAGGGAGGGATCAGGGCTAAAAATATCCGTTAGATTTCCATGTCAATATCGATCCCAGAATTCAATAGGTCTGGTCTGGTGACGTCACGGCGAATGAGAGGGTCTATGGGAGTTGGGGTGAAGACTAGAAGACTCGATAGACACGTAGAATGGCGGCCAGAGCGGGCAGGATGAGGGATGACAGAGGGAGGAGGAGGCAGAGGGCGGCAGCTGAGGTAGAGGGAGGGACAGATCAAAATGATAAAGTCACGTTGATGGCAATATCGGGTGGCCAGGGCAGCAGAAGCCGCCCTCCGATACCCCCCTGCACGGTAACAATTAGACGACCTTCCAGGCCGCCCCCAACCACCAGGGCAGCCCAGTCCGCATGCGCACAGCGTTCTGCGCCGTGATTGGCTGCTTGCCAAGGTCACGCGTGCGCAGTCGGGTGCGTAATCCGGATTGGCTGATTGCATCTACGGCGGGAAACGTATTTGAGTCTATAGAATTGGACGGGCTAGGGCTTTGCCGGGGGGAGAGGGCGGGTCTAAATTTTATAAGATGTGTGCCTGGCCGGAGGCCCCCGCTGCAATATGGAGGTGAAGTCAAGGGTAAGGAAAGGGCTCTGTGAATACGACCTGCGCCTTTTCATATTGTTTGTTTTATGCGTGTCCAGCCAGATGGGTCGGTGTTAGCAGGGCTATAAAGGGATAACTCCTTAGCCTCTTGTCCTCAACAACTCTCCATCTCCATCCCTCTAATTGCTCACCGCACCGCATCTCATACATAGCTATCATGCTCGTCTCCCTTCTATGGGCATGGCAATCCTTTTGACCAACCCTACAAACGGTCAAACCTATAAGGTCAATTCAGAAAATGGCAAAAATGGCCAGATATTCCACCCCCGCCGTTTGAACTGCTCGTGACGCCCTTGCCATCCCGTCTATGTTTACCCTATTGGAAGCTAGCCTTCATTCTTCCTCCAGTCATGGTGGAGTTGCTCCCTGGTCTCCCTGTTCTTTATACGGCCGTCCCTCCAACCCTTCCTTTATCCATCTCTGGGTCTCTGTCCCTCCTTTACCACGCATCCCTCCATCCTTCAGTCCCACCATCTGTTCATTCATGAAGCCGCCGCCCCTCTGCCCCTCACCAAGGCCCTCCGTCTCAACGTCCCTCTGTCCGTACCCCCTCCCCCTTCCCTACCCTATGGTTCCCTTGCCCCGACCGTCGGTCTCTCTATTCGCTCCCCACTCGGCAGTGTAGTAGCATATAGAATCTGTTTAGCTGACTGGTTTAGTCTAATTCCCTGTGTGCCCTCCTGAGGGTGTGGGCATGCAGGAGCTGGTTCTGGTTGTGTGAGTTGCTCTTGGAACTGCTCCATTAGTATGCACTCACAGTCTGTCCGACAACCTATTTTACATGGCCGCGGGGGATAACCCTTTAAGGGCCGCTTGACCCTTTGGATTTGCTCTTTATTATGTATGAATATATAGCTAAGGCGAGTAACTAACCAGAGCTGCATGCCGACCCTATTGGTTGATACGCTCCAGGCGTGTCGGCATGATCGGGACATGATGCACGAATGCTACATTTGTGAATAGACTCACCGTAACTGCATTCATGCATCATGCCAACAAAGAGCATAGCGCATTGAAAAACTAAATCTGGCCCTGCCCCCTGCAGAATCTCTGATCACAGCAGAATTTGTGAACCTGCATGGTCCCCTCTATAGTATCGACCATACCCAGTTTAGTACTCCCCGCTCACTATAGGATGGTATACGCTGAAACTGTCAGGGCAGTTTATGGGCGCTGCGGCTCTAATGGTAAAACTGGTAATTTAGTGTCCGCCGCCATTTCGGTTCCCGTGTCGTGGCTGGTACCAAGCTCTTTTCTTTTCATCTTGTGGTTTCCTTGTTACATACCACTTTCAGTTTTCTCATAGAAATTGGTTAGCATCGATAGCATTGATCATTGCTATAAAAAGCTTTAAATAGTAGCACAAATATTATTTTGATTATGGGAAATACATTGGTGTCTGTTTCTGATGATGGCCCGTTACAATGCCTGTGAAAAGCCATATGGAAGATCAAGTCCAGGGTAATTGAGCGCCATCCTTTCTGTTTAGAATGAGAATGCCTCTAAAATAATTGAATAAAACAGGAAATTAGTGGGAGGCATCAGATTATTCTGTCAAGTGCAGAAGGATGGAGCTGCTGCTGGGTAGGTGGGGTCAGATAGCACAGTGACAAGGCCCATCAGTTATAACCCGAAGCCTTTAAGGCCAGCACCGTGCCCTTTTGTCACCATGATGCATGAATGAAGCGCTACGAGATTTATATCTCTCCGGTGCTGCATTGATGCATCATACCAACCCTACATGGTTGATACACTCCAGAGGTTGACAAGATGCATGGCAGCAGTGCCAGCAATTTATTCATAGGTGTTCCACTGGTGCATCATGACACATCAGTCTTGAAGCATCATGCCACATCATGTTCTTAACGGGTTAACAACTCCAGTCAGCCATTTCAACTTCCATTACCTCCAGGGACCCCAGATGTCTCTCTGTTCATCCTGAGCCAACCCGAGGAAAAGTCGATCTAAGCTCTATTATTATGACAGATCGTCTGGCAAACTAAGTGATTTCAGCAAGAATGAAGAATAAATCACAAGTTCAAAATCAGATGCAGCAAGCCAGAGAAGCTTTAGGCACTACCACGAGGGATGGTCCTACTAAACTGCTAAAAAGGATAATTATTATTGATGAGGTTACTAAATGGTGTTCGATTCAGCAGTGGTGGGAATCCCACAAAAATCTGAATGGATTTGTTGGATCCTTTTGGTGTGTGTCTAATGAGAGCAGATGGAAAACTGCTCCTGGAGCTGCTCCCGTTACTAGACCTTTAATGGCCGCATAGTGCTTAAATAACATAAACATGAACTAGCAAGTGCTGCGTTAAAGCATGATGCGGAACCTTTGTGGCTGTATCAACCCTTAGGGTCAGCATGATGCATGAATGCAGTCATGGCAAGTAGATTCCCCAGGCGGCTTTCACCCCCCATGACGACTTGGGGCATAATGTATTAGGGCACTATGTGGCTCTTAAAGGGCCAGCTGGGGGTTGATGAGCCGATATTAGCCAACTCTATTCTCCTCCATATGGATGGCTCAGATCACCTATTGTCGTAACGAACTGGTGTTATTCCACTGTTCTCAGTCTGATTAGGCCGGGGTACTGCCGGCAAATGGTCTGACGTAATGATGTTACATTATTATAGCTGGCCTTGGTTTGAGTCCTGTATCTATAACCATCATTATAACGTCTAGTATCAGAGAATACGATACATCGGTGCGATTTTCCAATTGCATGAAATATTATGTACATGTTGTACAACTTAAAGGTGTTTTCTATTCATAACGTTCAGTTTCCTGGAGCAGGAATACATTTTGAAACAATGCACCACCCATGTGGTGCACCCAGACGGCTGTGTTATTTGTGGAATCTAAATTAGATTCTGATTCGGCACCACACGTCTTTGAAAAGTCTTTGGGGTTTGACGAAAAGTCATTTCAAAGAGATGACATCGGTGCCATTTGAATATTTTATCGGGTACAAAGGATTCAGGGTATTTTCAGAATGTACAAAACCTCCGTCGGGTTATTGTCTTTGAAGCAGTGCGTTATGGATACAAAGCTTCAAGAGGGGGGAACTTTACTCTTCCTACTTGTCATCCCTCTCTGAGAAAACAGTCATAGATATACATATACACAGTGACTATGTATGTTTTGACACGCACTATCGTCAAATGTCATCCCTTTGTGGGTATGGATTCATACAAGAAATGTGAGGAACTCCTGTTCCAGCAAGGCTTCCTTTAATGCAGTGTGATTTGAGGGATTTAACCTGTGCTAAGCAAAGAGCACCTTGTGAGCAGGTCGCCACCTCTTTGAGCTGCTCAGTGTTTTAGATGCCTGGATAAGGTCATACCACAAGCACTCCTCCACACAAAAAGGCCAAGACACGATCACAGTCCACATCCCATTAACCCTTTGAGGTCAGCATAGTGCTTTAATACACGTTGTGCTTTTGTCAGCATGATGCATGGATGTAGCCCTGGTGAGCAACTCGCACATAGTTGCACACATGCATCGTGTCATTTCCAAGGGGTTGATACACTCGCTGAGGCTCGGCAGGATGCAGCAATACCGCGCTAGTGGGTTGACTCTCATTGCTGCATTTCTGCATCATGCCGTCAGATGAACATGATGCCTTAAGGATGGCGGCGTCCTTAACGGGTTAGACTGCAGGAGGAGGCAGACAACTTCTGTGTCAAACACACAAACTGTGGTCAAATGCCACGTGTGATTCCCGACAAACTTTGGCCTCGAAGACATGTGCATTTTTATCAGCAGAATGTAGGCTGGTCACAAATACCTGTGTGCTGCGAAACTCCCCCTAACCATTTAAGGGCCGCATAGTGCCTTAATGTGCTATGCCTTTTGTCGTCATTATGCATGAATGAAACCCTGGCGAATAAATTGGCAGCTCCTCATTCAAGCACCATGCCGACCTTACAGGGTTGATACACTCCTAAAGAGTCAACAAGGTTCCTGAGTTGTTCCGCCAGGCCTGCATTCATGCATCGTGACAAGAAAGGACATGACACGTTAAAGTAGAATTCGGCCCTTAAAGGGTAACCTAAAATAGGCCCTCCAGCCCTTGTCTGTGCCCAGTTTTGGAGGTGCTGGAGGAGTTCGTCAGGAGCAGATTGTCACGATCCTGCGTCCCCTGCTGTAACACAGACAGGACATAATTACAGATCCTCTCTCACAGAAATAGCTCCCAGAGCAGCTCATCCTGCGGTTTTTAAACCATTGTGAGCAGCTCACAAACTAATATTTCAACTCATGGAATTCCAGTAGCTATCAAATAGGGGAAACCATCTATTCGGGCCATCTTTCAACAATTGTGTTGATATTACTTTTATTTTGTCTGTGTTCTGCTTCTTTGTCACATTAGAGATATCTTAGACCACCCACACTATTTGTTATCTGCCATATATGCTGAAGGATATCCTGTAGCTGGACATCACTGAAATAAGAAAAAGAAAATCACTGTTATGGCTAAAGATATTCCTTTCCATTTTTCACTTAATGGGATAAATTAGGACATTCAAACATATCACTACATCGATTATTCATCACCGCACGCATAACAAATTGTCTTTTTGGAATTAGTGATAGATTGAAAAAAGAAAGTGATAAAAATTAAAAACTTTGAGAAAATATCGGACCAAATTTAAGCTTATCATGTCAGTAATGCAGTGATCTAGAAACATTCTCAAGCTTTTACAGGCCATTTAACCCTTCCAGTCTTTGGTGATTGACAACCAGTTTGCATGTTGAGTGGGTAATAGTTCCCAGAATAAGCCCTGGAACTAGTAGGATCAGTTCTCTCCAAAAGCATTGAAAAAGTCCACATCCTCCTTTTTTATTCAATGTCAAGTGGATTTCAAGTAAAAGGTCTAAGAAAGCTGGAGTTTTAGGAAATACATTTTCCTCTCCCAGTTCCTAGGACAATTTTATTCGGAGGCCACACTGACATCTGGCAGTAGGAAGTCCTTCTGACGAGTTTTTACAAGAAACTCAATTTAGATTAGATATTCCATTATTTTTTATAACCCATAATAATCCTATAATTTACTTCATCAATTGTTATTACCCTCATATATATCGCCCCTGTGAATCTCCATGAAGGTTCTTAGGACAGTAAAACATGCATTATATTAAATGCACCAATCCCCATCAAGCTTAGTCACAAATTGATCTCATTAATCAACATCTAGAAACTGCCTCGTCTTTTATATGTAATTAGTGCACGATCCGATCCCACCACTGTAAGTGTCCAATTAATGCCTGTCCTAGTCAGCCATTATGTATTGATGTCATCTAACCCTTTAAGTACAGCTTAATGCTTTTTGTCATCATGATGTATCATTGTATGGCGGCAGCACTGGCAGGTATACCTTGATGATGCTGCATTCATGCATCATACCGACCATGCAAGCTTAATACACTCTTGAAGGGTTGCAAGTTACTTACCGGCGCTACATTTGTAGGTTATGTTGTAAATTAGTATTAAGCCGTGACGCAGCATGCTGTCCTTGAATTGGTAAAAGCCTTCCCAAGTACCACTATATATATATGTTTAGTCAATCAAGTGATTTTAGAGCAAGATGAATGCTTTGCGTTAATCTTTCTATTCTGCAGCAAAGAATGATGGTGATTGTGCCAGTGTGCCTATACCTGCCACTAACATCAGATTGAATTAACCTTAATTCTGATGCTTTTTGTGCAGCATTATAATGGTGATGGTCAGAGTAGTCTTTCATTTGTATTGGCTTGTTTAATTAATTGGGAGGATTGGATGTTTTTCAACTGCCTCTCACGATACCTATCCCTAATCCTTATTATACGATTTTTCTTCATCTTCAATTTGCTACTGGGTGAAGTAGTCCGATATAAGTACATTACTCGTCATTATTCCGTTGAGCACATCTAGTTATTTAGATAAGACCAGCTCTTATTGGAATTGAACAACTCATGTTGTCGCTTAATCCTCATTAGACTAATTTGGAATAAAAACACTTCCTTCAAACTGCAGCAAATGTCTTTGACTCGCTCTGGGCGAAGAAGACTTCGGACGGTAACCGCCTATGTATTCTGCTGTAATAAACATATTGAATTTATCTAATTTAATCCGATACAAGTATACCATTATCGCTAGAATCATATGATGTGGTATAGCCCTTTGTTTTATCCCCACAAAGGCCAACATGGGTGGGGTGACTATCCAGGCCATTTCCCAGAGTGGTCCTCCTGTGTGTCTGCTTGCCATGACTGTGCCCCCCTGAGGCGGTCTTTGCCTACAGAGTCTGGCCATGTCACCAGCATCATATCATCATGGGGGGAGCTGGGCACTTCTCCCTCCTAGCATTGTAGAAGGCTTTCCTATACTCCATTTTCTCATACATGTATAAGAAACGAATAACGTTTATCAATGTTGATTGATATTTGTCCGATCATATATATGGATAAGAAAGATGGAAAATAATAATCAGCAATCATTATTTACATGAAGGATTCTGCTCATATACAAAACCAGCTGATGGGGACAAGCAATGATAGCATTTTATGCATCCTGGTTTGGTCACCACACGGATCAATGTGTCCCTTCTATCTCACTATAGTATCCAAATAGCTACAGACAAAACCACATGGACGTAAGAGCAGATCTATCACCACTAAACATCTGTAAAATAAGCTGAGACGGAGGGGGACCCGAGATCCAACCCCATCGCTGTCTCTGAGGTCCTTAGAGGGGGTGACCTGCCCACCGCTATTAACCACTGCCAAGGCGAATCTCAGATTATTTCAACAAGGAGTCAGCGTCTGGCCGCCCAATGCCTTTGATGTCAGGCCTGTGACTAAAATAGACCGCCTCCCCCAGGGGGAGGGAAGGGGGGGGGGGAGCAGAAGGATGGGGGAGGTGGGATATAGGGAAGACGCATCAGAGAATGTGGAGAAGAGGTAGGGCGGAGGGTGAAAGACTGTAAGGTATATATGTGTGTAATTGGGTACAGAGAAGTGACACAATGAGTTAACTCCTCTGGTTATCCCCAAATGTTGGATATTAATCGTTCCTATTGACATCAGCCTGTATTCCCAGCATTACTAGTATCATAGCTCTAAGCATGGACTTTAATACATATGGCTGATTTTCATGAAACTGCTTTTTTTTCACCTATTTTTTTCTCCTGCCTATATTTTTTCAAATATGATAGATACATCGATCCTTTTGATGTATTCTGGTCAGGATAGACGAGGACTTTACAGGGTACCCTGGTTTTGCCTATCTATGAGTGAAAATAAGAGAGCTGGAGGTCAAAAAGTACTGAAAAACAGCCCTTTTCCACCAGAAAATCATGATGACCCATATTGCAAGCTAAATAATCAATACAATAAATAACTATGTGCTTATTTCTTTATCATTCCACTTCCCAAATAAGTTAAGGAATTTTTTAGTACCAAATATGGACATATGGGCATGATTGTATAGGTCCTGTAGGCATATATGTATTAGGGAACTTTATTGGCTTCACGCCTAACGCCCTAAACAATGTCCTCCGTCTCTGAGATTAAAACAGTAGACAGAATATTTGATTGTGGTATGTTAAGGCCTAACATATACCTACATAATAAAAAAAAAATTAAGAGTGTGGGTTATTCAAAATAGCCTAGAGAGGACATTGAGCAGGTTGGGGAACTTTTACGGGCTTCACGCCTAACGCCCTACATACACTCTAATGCTGTAGTAGCACCCAGAGATATTACATTTAACCACCATCTCTATGCTATAAATAAACCTAGATATATAAGTTACTTTGTGGTTAAATTTCATTATTCCATCATAACCATAGCAATAGCTATGCACTGATATATTTACTGGCTTCACGCCTAACGCCTGGCTTCACGCCTAACGCCCTATACATGTTTTGAGGCTTATGTATGCTTTAAACAATACAATAAGTTAGAGTAGCTGCCCAGGAACATATATGTAGCAGTTGAGAACCCGTGAGATTGGATAGAAAACAGTAGGGGGATCATACATTGTATCTTAACCCTCTCGGTCAACATCGTGGCTTCACGCCTAACGCCCTGGGTTCACCTGAGATTGGATAGAAAACAGTAGGGGGGGCATATCCTATCTTAACCCTGTTGGTCAGCATCGTGGCTTCACGCCTAACGCCCTGGGTTCACGCCTAACGCCCTCACCAATAGCTCTCTCTAAAGTACAAAAGCCTTATGTATGCTTTAAACAATAAAAAAAGGTAGGGGAGCTGTCCAGGAACATACTATGTAGCAGTTCAAAACCCGTGAGATTGGATAGAAAACAGTAGGGGGATCATACATTGTATCTTAACCCTCTCGGTCAACATCGTGGCTTTACGCCTAACGCCCTCACCAATAGCTCTCTGCACAGTACAAAACACTTATGTAAGCTTTAAATGATGGAATAAGGTAGGGGAGCTGTCCAGGAACATATATGTAGCAGTTCAGGGCCCGTGATATTGGGTTGAATACAGTAGTGGGGGGCATATCTTATCCTAACCCTCTTGGTCAAAATCGTGGCTTCACGCCTAACGCCCTCACCAATAGCTCTCTATACAGTACAAGAGCCTTATGTATGCTTTAAACATTAAAGAAAGGTAGGGGAGTTGTACAGGAACATATATGTAGCAGTTCAGAGCCCATGAGATTGGATAGAATACAGTAGGGAGAACATATATCCTATCTTAACCCTCTCGGTCAACATCGTGGCTTCACGCCTAACGCCCTTTTCAGAATGCTTTAAAACATAATATAATCACCCTTGACCCATACAACTGTATATCAGGGTGTAGATATGGATTTTTTCTAATGCATTATGGACAAATAAACCATATATAGCCTGTTACCACAGAAATATTTACTTTGACAATGAGTAATGTACAGATTTCAGGATGTTTTGAGATATACCATCATGTTTCCTGAGCCAAGAAACCATTAAAATGACCTATCAGGTAGCTATAAACGGATTCTTACCCCAGGTTAGGATGTTTTCTTCAATATTTGAACATAATACTAATGAAAGAAATGCCCTTATACATGACAAGAGGGTCTCCTTCTTGAGGGGAAAAGGGCGTTAGGCGTGAAGCCACGCTATATGACTATACAACTTTGCCCCTCTACCATACATTTGCTATATATATTTAACCTGCCCCAATATTTCTGAGGTATGGCCCACCCCCTAAGGTACATGGACAAAAAAGATTTTAAGCATACTCCTACCTTCTATTTGACCCCCTTGGTGCATGAAAAAAAGCAGTTTCGTGAAAAACGGCCATATACATTACTTTAAAAAGTTCTTTTTATGTCTCCTTCCCAACTCATTAGTTTGAGATTAAGGCCCTTTGAAAAAAAACATCTCTGTAGACATGGAGTTAACGAAGCATCAAATGTTACCCTTTCATCATTAAGACATGATTAACCCCATATAGAGACTCCTGTGCGTAGAAGCTCAGAACTTACCCCAATCATGAAGTAGCATCACACACATATATGGCGCAATTGCCTTCTGTATCATATATCATATAAATATACATATTGATCATTGACTTAGTAGTTGGGCCGAAGAGGTAAATCAATGAAGGTTAACCTAGACTTTATCAATATTGTATAAATGGTATATAATGGGTGCAAGATAAGCTATGGTCTAGTATGGAATTTGAGAACAGTAAATAGTAAGGACCTTCCCTTTCACCCATTGTGATATTCCTGTTGTCATCATCAGGTTCTTGTACACGCACACTGAATGATTTAGGGTCAATGCTGTTAGCCTCCGTGCGCCATTTGCCATTATTACCAGCGACAGCACAGGACACATGAGCACCAACCTATTTTCTGCATGTTGAAAGCAGCCATAAAATATCTGTCTTCTTGGCGGATTGATTTCCAATGTTTCGGCTTCTCCAATTGCTGTTTGTTTGAGGGAGCGCAACACGAGCAGGACCGGCCTTCAGTGTTAGAACCTTGAAGGGCCACATTGGGCTCTAGTGCACTATGGCTTTATTTCATCATGAAGCATGAATACAGACCACATGAATAACTCACCAGTGCTGCATTCAAGCAGCATGCCGGCCCTTCCGGGTTGATACGCTCCCGAAGGGCCGACATGATGCAGGAATGTCTATAATTTTTTAACGTGGATTTATTGGGTCTAATCACCCTTTCAGGTGAAAACTAGCTTGGGCGCATTGCCCTTCTGCCGCCAGTACCCCTATCTTTACATAATTCTTTGACGGTCTTTAATGAGAAGAAATAGCAATGGCATCCTTACAAATATTCACTTATACAATGGAGTTTACAAAAAAATATATGTACTAAGCGATACACAATATTTCTGATGAGATGAGATGAGATGAGTACATGGTATGTCATATGGGAATTTAATTAACATTCATAAAGCAGCGTGGGTAGTCTTTCTTGACTGCTAGTTTAAATTTCCACAGGGTCTCCAGCTCCGTATACATTGGTTTTAAATCATTCCATCTGGATATGGACCTATACAAAACGCTACGTATCACAATATGCTTCAGAGACCTCGGCACCTTAAGTCTGATACCTTGATTACGTCTGGTTGGAAGAGCTCTAGTGTCCACATACATTGGATCCTTTTTCAAAGTAAAGGCATAATACAATAAATGTTTGTCTCTTCTAAAAATTAGCTTATCACAATTACTTTTCTCATGTAACATTTCTGTATTCATTAGCGGGTTTTTCTCTAATTTAACTTTATATACAACACAAAGTCCCTTATTTTGTAGCTTCTGTAACTCCTCTGTTTCACCCTTATTTTCCCTATCCCAAATAAAATCAGCGTAATCTATGGTGGGTAGGACCATCGACTTATATATGGTAAGCGCTGTTTCTACGTCGGTATGGTCTCTAACCTTCCTTAGCTGCCTAATCTTATGTCTTATGTTGGATAATACATTTATACGGTGGTCAACAAATTTAAGCTCAGTGTCCAAGGTTACTCCTAGATAGGGAAATATATTAACTCTATCCAATACTACATTATTAAGCTTGAAGACAGGATCGAGGTTATTTACATCGTTATACAACATCCATTTAGTTTTCTGCTCATTTACAGTGAGACTGTGTTGCTTACACCATACAGATAACTTATCTAAGGACATTTGCATTTTAACAGGATCAGTCACAGATATTACAGCATCATCTGCGTATAAACAGATATTAAAATTATCAATCTCTGGCAAGGAATTTATATAAATAGAGAATAAAACAGGACCACAGACGGATCCCTGTGGAACGCCATATGTAACAGATTTAAGGTCAGATAGACAATCGTTAGCTATTGTACACTGTTTCCTATCAGTCAGGTAGCTATTGAACCAATTGCACGTCTTGACGCTAAGTCCGAAACTAGATAATTTTTTAATCATAATTGAGTGTGAGACGGTGTCGAATGCTTTCTTATAATCCAGGTATAATGATATTGTGGGTTTATTATTAATAGTGTTATATATAATATGATTAAGGTGGGAAGTTATTGCAGAGACTGTTGAGTGGCCAGATCTGTACCCATGTTGGAATGGCGTCAAGAGTGCGTGGTTTTCCATGTAGGCTTGAAGTCTTGTACATATTATTTTTTCCATCATCTTCCCTGGCAGAGGCAACAAACTGATGGGCCTTAAATCACTTACTTCTAAAGAATTAGGTTTTTTGGGTATAGGTACCACAGTGGCTATTTTCCAGCTCGTCGGGAAGTGTGATTCCTCAAAGCACTTATTAAAGTAATACATTATAGTATCAGATATAGCAAAGAAGGCATCCTTTATTACATAAGCCTTGATATGTTTAATGCTGGAAGGCTTGTTGTCCTTAATCCCTTTAATAGACTTAACCATATCTAAATAGCTGATCGGTCCAAGCAGACATGCTCGCTGCGCTGGTACACCTCTCGGAGCCTCATAGTGTGTATTAGGGTCAATAGGTGGCAGCACAGCGGCAAGGTTGGCACCTACGTCAGCGAAAAAATTATTCACATAACTGGAGCATTCGCTGGGTGGAATTAATTGCTTTGTTATACTGTGTCTTAATTTTAAGAAAGTTGCCTTGGTTTTAACCGGTAGTAGTTTTTGAATGCCTGCCCAAAATTTGGTGGGGTCATCCCTCCTATGTTGTAATAGTAAATTAATTTTATTTTTCCGACTATTAAAAATTTGTGCTTCAACTCTATTTCTATGGAAATCAGCAATCCTCCAATCATCCTCATCACCTGATAGTCGTGCATCAGCATACAGTGCATCCCTATATTGCATTGCGTCAACTATGTCTGGTGTCAACCATTCTGGGGTGTATACCGGTAGAACCATGGTCCTTATGGGACAAATGCTATCCAAGCATGCTCTAATAACATTTATAATTTTGTTCCAAAGTTCATCTAAATTTGTAGTTTGTAAAATTTCATCCCATTTTGTGTCCAGAAGCATGTTTTTAAAACGTATTACATCATATTTCTTATACGATCTAGCTTTTATGACCTTCTTTTTAATCTTAGTCCTAATACATTTAATAAGTATAAATACAGGAGTATGATCAGCTATGTGGAAGTCGATCGTGCCGAATTCACAGACATTATGTATCCTATCATTGATGTATATGTGGTCTAACAGTGTCCCGGACTTGGGGCGCGTTACCTCATTAATTAATTGACACATATCATTATTGGTACAAAAATTATTGACATCAGATTCTTCAATATCCTTACGGGTTAACAAATCCACATTAATATCTCCAAATACAATTATTTTTCGATTTTTAGTAACAGGTTTAATGAGCTCAGTTAGCCTCTTGTATAGTGACTGCATACTTAAGGCGTCCTTTTTGGGCGGGCGGTAACATACATAAATTTTATATTTAATTTTACCAATCTCCACATCAACACAGAGGATTTCATAGTCACATGTAATACAGCTAGAGGCGTTGTCTACTTCCGCTGTGTATGTATCTCTCATGTATAGCATAAGGCCACCAGCTGTCTTATCAAGTATAGGAAACCTATCTAGCCTAAAGAACTGATAGCCTGGTAGGTGCATCATAGTGTTAGTAATGGTTGGGTTTAGCCAGGATTCAACAATTCCTGTTATGTCCGTATGTGAAATAAATTTTTTAATATTGACCCTCTTGGGGTATGCTGACCTAGCATTAATACATGTAAAAAGGAGACCCTTCTCCTGACATATGTTATGTAACATTACCATTTTGAACCCATATACGCGGTCTGAGAAGCATGGCTATGAAATGATATGAATGAACATGAGGGTGACTGAATCTGTATGATCGATAGGCTATGGCTTCCATTTGAAGAGCAATGCGTCCAATACATCCCAAGTATCTTTATAGAAGGAAAAAAACAATTAATACGCTCTGCTCGGTAGTAGCTGTTATAGTATGATATGATTACACACAAAGGACATTAGATAATGTTAACATAGTTATTATGTCTATAATGTTCTTGTGAAGGATATACTTTGTTCGGCTATGCACAGCTGTTTCATTATGTAATACAGGGCTGGTGGGTCAGGCAATCACTTAGAGCGGCCCTAGTAGCAGTGGGTGTGTTTATACCTAAGTACCGTAAAGTGTCTAGACTAGCATATTAGGAGGACATGAACTCTGTGTCCCTAATGGTCACTTATTACCTTTTCACAGTGTACATTAGCATTGGGTTTTATGTGCCATAGCACTAAATGAGGCTATATATATATATATATGAATGATGGTTTAAACAGGTATTGTATTTACTATAGTCTATACATTCTATTGTTTTAAAAACATTGGCGGAGTATCACTTTATGTTTTGGTAGGTGTCTTTTTGAGACTGAGATACCCTTTGATTTTAGACGCTATTTGTAGGCTGTCCCTGGTTTTCTTGTGCGGATCCAGTTTGCTCTCGCGAATGTTCACTTTGCTACCAGAGTTGGTCAGTGGCGCTGCTGTCGCGCCCGTGCTCAGTCTCGTGGTGGATCTTGGACCTTGGCTGTCTGTAGTTCTGGTATCAGTTGTGAGGTGGGCGTGTCTTCTCTCCCTCTCTGGGGTGACTACATGTGGGGAAAGGCTCTTATTTAAGTCAAATGGGATACCTCCTCCACCCCTATAAGACGCTGCGGCTTCTACATATTGAGCCGTTGCACTGCTCGTTATCATTCCTATGATGGACTCATTCATGTTCATGTACCTCACATCTTGCATTGGTCTTGGTCCAGACCCTGGAGGAGGTGGAGGAGCCTGTTTTTTGGCAGTCTGGCTTGGTGGGGTGGCGCTGTGTACAGCGGGTGGTGTTGATACCATCGGAGTCTCTGCTACTGTCGTCACAGGGGTCAGTATCGGCTGCCCTGGAGGCAGCTGGCCTACAGGTACTGGAGGAATGGCTGGTGCTTGGGTGGTTACTGGACTTAATGTGGGCGCAGCCGCTGTCGCAGGGGGTGTGGGCATTGTCGCAGGTGGTTGTGCCTTTGTCGCAGAGGGGTTTTCCAGTCCGAAAAGTTCTCTCCTCACTTCCATTAATATGTAACCCCCTCTGTTTTTACCCTTCCAGGTGCCCTTCTCCAGTGCTTTGCTGCCTATTCCCGCCCCTATGCCCCAGTGTCGGCTTCCGGTTGTCTCAAGAAGCAGGCGTGATTTTGTTGACCTCAGTATCTCCCTGAGTTGCTCGTCCTGTTCGTATTTGCATACATTGAGCTCATGTAGTATCCTCTCGTCTTGACTTCTCCACTCAGGACAGTCTATTAGCTTAGCTAAATTCATTGCCCTCAGTGCCGTGTATGAGTCCATTATGTCTCGGGCTTTCCCTTCTGCTCCTGTCCCTGCAAACAACGCCTTCTGGTGGGATAATCCCTGCTCAACAGAGCTGTAGACATGGCCATTGTATCTAATTTCACAGGGAAAAAATTGCTTAAGGGTGCCAGGTGGGAGTTGTATGCGACATATGTATCAGTCACCATTGTCCTAGCATTAGCTAGTTGTAGCTCCTCTGGAAGTGATGATAAATTGCCATGTGGGTAGTATTTACCTTTATAGAGAATACCTCTGCCCCTTGGTTTAGCGTCCAGATTGGCATCATGAGCAAGACGTGCTATGGTGGAGACCTCAGCCTTCTGTTTCCGGATCAGTGGATTGGAGTCCTCACTCACATATACATGTCGGTGTTCAGGGCTCGTATTGAGGGTGCTTTTCTTTGACATTAACCTATCTCTTGTAGAGGTCTTTAGAAATACTACCACTATAGGGCGCTTTGCTGCACTTGGCGGACCCTGCCTGTAAGCGTAATCCAACTCATATATGTCAAGTTCATCATCAACCTTTTTCAACAGTGCATAGGCCACCTCGTCTGTCTTCTCTCTAGTGACAAAAGGCAGTCCTTCTATTATAAGGTTTTTTCTCCTGGCTGCATGGTCCTGTACCGCTATAGAGATGCCCAGTTCTTCAATCTCTAGTGTGTTTACACGCACCTGTCGCTGAGTCTTCTCCAGCTTGGACCTTAGCTGGGTCACTTCGCTGTCAAGTCTTACCCGTTCAGCTTTGACATCTCGAATTTCTTCATGTGCAAACTCTAGGGATTTTGTTGTCGCATCATGTTCAAGTAATAAGTATTGTAGCGCCTGGCTTACTTTACCTGCTATATTCTCAGTAGGCCCTGAACGTAATACCTTAGAGTTATCGAGGTCACAGACTAATCCATTGACTGCGTCACGGTCAAGCGATTCCGCCATGTTGTTCCTTCGTGTCTACCTGTGCAGACCGTCCAAACCAATTTCGCCTAAGATACAGCGTATGTTAGGGCTGGTCGTGTTATTCCCACATTTATCGTGTCTTGGTACCTTTATGCAGCTCCTATACGAATCTGCAGTGTCTCCAAGCTTTTAATCACCTCCGGTATGTGGGAAATGCTGGACGGCGCGCTAGGTGGTCTACTCTCGTTGGTGTGCCATAATGAGTATATATATATATATATATATATATATATATATATATATATATATACGTCGTTGTATACAATCTTTGTTTGCTAGATATCATAATATTTCTGTATTGAAACAAGAAATAAATAACTTATAAAAGGTGTGGGTTGGGTGGGTAAGTTTGTAGTCACCGCATGTGGGTGTTGAGATAAACAAAATGGCGGCCTGTGGACGCATGTAGCGTCTACTTGAGTTCCATCTTTACCCGGCAGGTGGAGTGTTTCCTGCTGCTCCATCATTATTTGTCAATTTCACAATTACCGATAATGGAAAGATTAATATTTGAATACAATGTAATACGCTTGATTAAAATCAATATGAATTCAGTGTGTCCATGGGAACTACTGATGGGTATTTCGATCGATGATTGACCTATAGATACGCTAGCATAGAGACAGGAGACATTTAAGTGTTGCATGTTTACTGGATGTGCATAAAGCATTTGATATTGTACACACAGGTTGGCAAACCTAGGCGTATCCCCTACTTCTTGGTATGCGAAATAGTTATGTGCCTAGCCAGTGCGGTGATAGCAGTTGTGTACACAAATGCAATACATGTACTTACACATCGGACCTGAAGGTTTAGGTAGGTATGCCACAGGGATCTATTGTGGGACAGCTACCGGTTATACATATATATATATATATATATATATATATATATATATATATATATACATATATATATATATATATATATATATATATATATATATATATATGTATATTTAAAAAACAGTTTGGCTTAAAGGACAATATGACGCCTCAGTGGTTCTTGTTCATAGAACAGCTGAGGCAGCTCATGTATATGTCACTCTGCAAGCTGAGGACTAGGGAATGTTCACAAATGATGTCACTGAATATAGGGGCCGGTCCTCCTTTTTTTGTGACGAACTGTTTTACCATAGCTATACGTTTGTACAGATAAATCTCCAAAATCGGTAACAAAGGGGCTAGGGTATCTGAAAGGTTTCTAAAAATTGGTAGGTACTAACTACTGGATATCTAGCCCTCTATTGTCCAATGAAAATCCGTTTAATTAAGAAACTCAGAGAATGGTCAGGCTTAGGCTACAATAGGCCTAAGTGTTGTGAAGTACCAGGTCAGTGATGAAACAGACTAGACAAAGGAAGTGCTAACACGAACTGGCCGGTCAGAGAAGCAGCTACTAACAAAGGGAAACTGCAGCAACATCTGAGCACGTTAAGAACATAACCTGACAATGAGGAGAGTCATTTCACAGAAATGAAAAGCCATCACAAATCTAGGCACTTCATTGCCGTCGAGGCAAGCGAAATGAGATATAGGGTCGACAAAGCTGTAACTCCCAGATAAAATTCGTTTCCAGGATGTTTAACCAGGGAGGGGGTGGGTGTTCTTGCTGACAGACAAGTGAGAGTGCCGTAGACGACCTGGGCCGGGGGGGGGGGCATACCCAGGTTTGTCACAGCCAGATAAGGACAAGACTGCGCCGTAAAAATCAATATGGCGGCGCTAGGGAGACGCTGGTTTGTACCAGGGTCACGTGACGCTTCTCTGAGAGGCCCGGATGAGATCTGGAAGCTGCTAGATGGCGCTAACGAGCCGACTTATCTTAATCAAAGCAGTGGTAATTAGAGTGGCTGGAAATGGCCTCCACACGACCCCCGCGCCCTCTACACGGCGCAGGGAACAGGGTAGTAGTTGTTGGTGTATTTCTACTTGTAGAAATAGTTGCTGTAGCATTAATGGTAGACCTACATGTGTTATTAAAAGCGGAGCATAGTAGACATAGTACTTATAGTAGACAGTTGCAGTAGAAGTATTAGCAGCAGCAGCTAGTAGTAGCAACAGTAGCAGTAGTAGCAGCAGTATAGTGGGAGCAAAAAGATGGCACACCTACTAAACAGTCATGTCAAAATATCACGAGACTTGTTAGAGGCAGCAATAGAGCAAGAACTTGTGTAAAAAGTACAAAAGTAGGAATGGTATTGAACCTCATTGAAGAAATGTTCGCTAAAATACCGCTACTCCATCCACACCTCCTTACATATCTACGAGGCACCCCCAGGCAGTACCAGTTGTTTATTACACTGGAGGAAAGTACTCTCTAGCATCTAAATTGATTTTATTGCACTTTTTGGGACTCCACTGTCCACGTGATGTGTTGTGCCCATAAAAGAGGTGCTTTACGACAAAACTGAAGCGGCCGGCTAGAAGACAAACTCATGTGAGATGCACAAAAAACATTTTATCCCTTCGAGGGCTGCATATTGCTTTAATATGTTATGCCCTTTGTCATTATGATACAATCTACTCGCCAGGGCTGCATAAATGCATCATGCTTACCCCTCAGCAGTGTACAACCCCCGTATGGTCGGCATGGTGCTCGTATGCAGCCCTGTCGAGTAGACCTGTTAAGGCTGCATTCATGCACCATGGCTGTAAAGAGCACAAAACATTAAATCACTTTGCAGCCTAAAAAGGCAATGATAGCAGCTGAATATAAACGACTGAATATAAACCAGAAAAAAACAAAGAAACACAAAAAAAGAGTCCCCTGCCTGGTTGGGATGGCTTCACACCTATGGGGATATTGATCATATGAAGGGTGGTTGTTTAAGGTTAGATCAGTCTTGTGGAATTCATTTAGAGTCTTGGTGGCAATCTACAGATAGCGGCTGACACAATCAAGTAGACCTGTCACCCAGTCCCCCAGGGTGCACAATAGATTGTCCCACCCTGCCTCCGCCCCACCCCTTCTCAAGATTGCAAATATGAAGTAACAGATATAAATTGCGAGGGGCATCCGCTCTTGCTCTGCTAAGACTGAAGGGGACGTATTTCCATACAAGTGATTCACATAAATCTCCTCTTCAATTGTTCTCCCAAATCCCCTGGTCCCACCAGATTGATCGCACCGGATAACCGTATCAGTCAACATGTAAAAGAAAAGATTCTGAATCTATATCTGCCACCAGGGGCCCTTATTTACATACTGTGCGCTGATTGGCTGAGCCACCATCATGTGACTGTCAGCGCCCTCAGCTAGGTTAGTACTGCGAATGCCCTACAGAGGGTGCACGTGTGGTTGAGACGCCAGGAATAGTCCATCCGGGACTTCTTGATCTCTTATAAAGTGCTATAATTTACAATGATGGGTATACTCTTGCTGATACAGGGTTCCATTGGGATAAGAAATATAGAGATTTATGGAAATGGATCCACCACTTTTGATAAACTGTATAAAACTCGTCACCACCCTCAAATGTAAAAGACTGTATTAGCGCTGACAACCTGAGAAGTATCTGAATGACCTGGGCATGACCTGAATGTCTGTAAACTGCTCCCAAGGCCACTTCAGTCTTAGAACATTTGAATAAAAGTGTATCCCTGATGAAGGACCTTCGGGCCCGAAACTAGTAGGATCATCTAAAAACACAAAAATGTCATACTCAGTCTTTTGTTTGGAAACCAATAGGGTATAACACTAAAAACTGGGGTTTCAGGGAATATTTACTACCCTTTTTCTAAACTTGAGAAGTAGTATTGGCATCAAGGTCAACTCATGATCGGTCCGGTCTCAAAGCTCCAAGCCATAAACCTTTATGGTGGGGAAAATCTCATTAATGTCACCCAAAGTTGCTGTGGAAGAATGCACCCCACAGGAGAGTGCCTCCTTTGTCACAGACCTCTGACTCGGTGTCACCACCCCAGTGTAATCTCCCTCAAACAATGATGGTCAGAGCTCACAGTGTAGAGCACATATTTCCCCCGCTAAAATATGAGTTGATCTAGGATGCGTTGACTCTTAACACCTGATAAGCACATCTCTGGGTGGCTGAAAGTGATTCCTGCGATCGGCAGCACATGAGAAGGTTCCGGAGTAACTTCTTACTGACTAATGTACAAACAGACTATCTTAGACAAAGGTGGGGTATCAGTTCAAGGTAGGGGAAATACTAGTAAGTAATGTGGGGTTATTTGTCAAGGCAGGTCTGAACCTAAAGCATAGGTTCTTCTTTGTGTCTTCTCGATTACATCTACACCTGCTTTGCCTTCAGAATAGATGTAGTAGTTTCCATCATGAGTTTGTGGATGAGGTCTACTTCCAGACCAGTCTGGGAGCGTTTCAGCCCTGAATAGAGCGTAGCCTTTATTAGAGGGACATGGAAAGCTTTCTCAAAACAATCCTTCTTTTGAAGATGAAAGGCATTTGGGAAAGGGGGTAGAAACACAGTGGACATCAGCCGGAATGATTATCTGAAAAAGACAAAAAAGGCAACAGTCGTCGGTCGATATCCGCAGAACAAAAATATTTCTAAACACTACCGACTTAAATGACGAGACAAACGTTTGTAATCGAACCCCAATATTACGCCTTGTTTGAAGTTGATATTTTAGTGAATCGTCGATGATTGGGGAATTGCTGCTTAATATGCATGAAATGAAAAGATTTATTTTTTATGCTCAAACAAAAGTTCCGTTCAGAGGAAAAAGAAGGTTTTCATGGGCAGCTGTGACTTTTTCATCATCAGCAGCAGGAGCAGACCAGTGCCCTACCGGAAGCTGGCGCCAAGGCATCTGGGTAGGGGCCGCGCGCATCTGGGTCAGGGTAATGAGAGACCGGAAGTGTCCGTCTGGTATTCCCGACGTGCATCTCGGCAGGAAATGAACAAATATGGCGCCGATTGGAGCCGGATATTGGCGATCGTGAATGGCGGTGAATGAGGGCAGTGAGATTAGAAAAAGGACATCATTCAGGAAGAGCTACTTGGCAAATCTCCACCTTGGTGACTTATCAGCTGGTACATTCTGTTTGGTATGACCCGACCATCCGTATCCCTTTCAAGGGCCACGTCGTGTTCTAATGATGCTATACTGTTAGAACTAAAATGTAGCTGGACATTAGCATTAGTGTACATGGGCAGTAGAGTCTACTGCTGGTTTACAGTATATAGTAGGGACGAATTTTTGGGTTTACTATTTACAGTGTATGATGCATGAACCCTGGCAGTAAATGGCCAGTTGCAGGGCTTTGTTCATGCATCATGCCGACCAGGTTGATACGCTCATGTAGGGTAGGCGTGGCCCAGCGAAATAACTTCTCACAGTAGACAACATGGGAGAGAGGAGTATGGGCAGAATTCGATGGCATCAACTACCCATGGAATAGTGCCTCAAAGTTATACAAAGCTGAATATTAAGCTCAGTGGTGTGCCTAATTGTCCACTTTAGATATACGTCTCTCGATGCTTCCAATCGATTGGAAGATTTTATAAAATCACACCCTTGGGTCATCACCAGAGCTAAGATAGTCTGCCGGTTACAGTTGTCAAACAACACTTTAGACCCAAGGGCTATCAGCAAACTGGTTCCGTTAAGCACCACATAGTGCTTTAATGTTTTATTCATTTGTCACCATGACGCATGAATTCATACTTCCTGACGACCCTACGGGGATGATACACTCCGGAGGGGCGGCCATGATGCATGGATGAAGCCAAGGCGCGTATACTCCTTAGGGCATAGCATTCATGAAATATGATGACAAAAGGCATACCAGATCAAAGTACTATACGGCCCATAAAGGGTTAAGGCATCCTTCCGTCTTCAGACCCATACCTCAACAGTTCGTCTTAAAATGAACGTCAATCTTGCTTCCACTTGCCTCCCACCCTCCTCCAGCCTCCTCCCGGGCCCCTCACCATCAGGGACGTCTTCACACTTAACCCTTTGGGGGATACATATTGCTTTAATGTGTTAAGCGTTTTTTGTCGCCATGTAGCATTAATGCGGCCGTGGCAACTCTCCTGACCGGTACTGCATTCGTGCAGCATCCATACTCTTTGGGAATATAGGATCGTCGTATGTATGGAAACAGCACTTGCAAGGGCTGCATTCAAGCATCACGAGGATAAAGACCACAGAAAGAGCATATTAAAGCACTACACGGGCCTTAAACGATTGAAGTAGTTTGAATGCAGATCTGCCCTTAAGGCCTAAGGCCCCAGCCACATGCGGCTTAACTGTGGGTATAAGTATTGATATGAAAAGTGGCCCCCTCCTCTCCTCCCACCCCCTTTACATTCCCCCTGTTGCAGTCTCAAGTTTCCCAGCCTCTGAGAAACCAAAATCGATAAAAGCAGCGGTGGCTATAGAGCCCAACGCTGAGAAAATAACGGGCTATTATGTCCTTATCTACTCCAGGAGAATGATCTAGGAACGGTATTTACCAAATAGGCGTCCATTTGGGAGGGCAGGCACTGGAGTGGGCAGGTTAGTGGCTAGGTGGGTGTGGGTGTGGGTTTGGTATGTAGAGTATTGTGTGATATGCTGCATGCTGCCAAGGGGAATTGACAGCTTTATTCGGTTGCTAGCCTCAATTCAGGACTTGTATTAGTATTTGGGTTGCTTGCCTTAACATAGGACTTGTATTAGTATTTGGGTTGCTTGCCTTAACATAGGACTTGTATTAGTATTTGGGTTGCTTGCATTAACATGGGGCCTGGTATTACAGGATAAAATGATATGTCTACAGGAAAACATTAGGGATTATAAGTGAACATGGTATAGTTATAGTGCATACACCAAATGTAAATTTTAATAGTCATCTACCTCAATTCATGTATTGCATTTTGGTGTCCAAGAGTGCAAAAGGAGTCCACTACAATCAGAGTGTCTTTGTCCTTCTCTAAGTCACTAAGGGAGTGGTCATCTGTTAACACCTCAGTGAGACTGGTCCAAATTATTCATGTCCCCAGTTGTATTCCATTCCCCGGGTAGGGTTTAAATTGATCGCAGCCAACCATACTTTTTATAATGAGTAATGCAAGGCTCTTTCTCTAAAAAAAGTGACATTCTTTTTCCTCCTTCAAGAAAACCCTCTCAAGGGGTCCACAATTCTTTGGTCCATTCAAATCTATCGTCCCTGCCGTTGAATGATGCCCACTCCCATTATCTCTATGTGGAGGTGGGACCAGGGGAACAGGGCCTTACAAATCAGGAATGGTTCAGCCCCTGGAGGTATGCAGTGCCGGCACGTGGAGGTGTGAGTAAGGGAGGGAGGGGAGGCTCAACATGGCTGGTCAGCCACCTCCTGTATTCTACACATCCCTGGGGCCTAATGATACATGGATTTGGTAAGGATACCTTCTTACTCTTAACAGGCTTAACCCATTAAAGCTTCACTCTCACCACTAACATACCGCTCGTTATTTGAATAGAACAGTACTGTAAAACGACATCTAGAACAGTTTTAAATTAGTATAATGGACTATGCACCTTTGTTCTGCCTTTAAGGTTAAAATGCAAGCTGCCACTAAGGATATTCAATGATTAACCTTGAGGCAATAATGGGTAATTAAGTCACAACATACTCATCAACGCCTACACTCATTGTCCTGGTCTTTACTACAAAGCAGGTGTCTGAGAAACAGGACATCGGGGCAATGTAAGGGTCTGAAGGCCGGCAACAAGAAGGGGTCTAGGCAGTAGTTGGTCAAGGCAGCAGCTGAGGTGGGAGGGGGCTGTGGATGTGTGCAGTTGGAGGGGTATAGCCCTAGTCTATGCAACATGACAATGTTCAATGGCTAAGGGCTTTCAGGGGCGTAGTGTGCTTTAATGTGCAGTGCCCTCTGTCGTCATGATGCATGAATGCCGCGCTACACCCCCTCCCGCGTCACCCCAATAAGAACTTAATGTGACCCAATCTCTACTTATTTATACCTAGTGGAATAATCCGATGTTCAAAGCTGGATGGGACGCGCCCTGCTTATGATTTTTTCCTTAAGAAAGGAACAAATATGTACACCTACATTGGCCTACCTTGGGGTATGATGATGATAACGTTCACAAATCCTTTGCATTTTCATCATAGGGTGTTGCCTATGCGTTTTTGTGGGGTCCAGACATATTCAAGCCACCCCTTTATGTGTGATGTGGTGGTGGGGGGAGGGGAGGGTGCCCCCTCCCCTTATTACTACGCCACTGCAGCCTGGGCACCATCCACCACCCCAGGGACAAGTAGTGCAAAATGTAGTAACAGACGGAAGGTAGGAAGGTGGTGAGGGTGAGGGCTGGGCGACTGGATGTGACTGGATGGAGTCTGGGGGAGCTGAGGTGGGGGGAGGGAGAGGGGTGACGCTAGCTGGTTAGAACTGGGAGACAGACTGGGTGTGGGGAGGTGGAGGTGGAGGCAGATTGAGGGTGGCCACCCCCTATGGCTGTAAGGTGGTGGTGGACGAGTGTTTGATCTACCAAGGATGGGCATTGCCGACTGATCTCACCACCCTCCCACCCTCCACCACTGCACCTCTCACCCTGCAGTCTTCTACTACTAAGATCAATACAGATTGACGATTACGCTGCCTACTTCTAAGACATGCCCACCAGTAGTTATACCCATCTGGTTATGTCTCAAACATTTCCAGTCTCCGGTGTATTCTAAATACCTCAAGAGTGTCTACTACTGACAGGATACGGCGTAGACACATCAGACTGCCGGGACTCACACACGATAAGATGTTATCAGCTACAATGACAATTAAGTGATGACATTTGCCACAATCCTATCTCAAAGTAGAGCTTTTGGAGATTAGGTTGTTCGGGCTATGGGAGGGAATGGGAGAGGGGAGGAGATGGCAGGGGAGGATGGGGAGTAGGGGGAGTAGGGGAGAGATGGTACAGATATCTGGAAGCAGAGGAAGGAGAGGAAGGAGAGGAGGGATAGATGGTAGAGTAGGAGAGATATGGGGGTTGATGGTGTCATTGCAAGTCACTGACATACCATACCGGGCACACCATGCCCTGAGCACTATGATAATGCCTACACCGACATTCCCACTAACCCTCCTCCCGTCCCCTTTCCTTCACTGACCCTCATTGATGACTCTCCCTCTTCCTTTAGTCACTATATATATATATATATATATATATATATATATATATATATATATATATATATATATATATATATATATATATATATATACCTACCAATGACTCAGTCTCCCTGTACCAGGGCCACAAAGTGCTTTATTATATTATGCCCTTCATGATGCGTGAATGCAGCCCATGCTGACCCTACGGGACTGTTACAAAGTTATACTCGAGAAATGTAATTAATGCATCATTACGACAAAGGGCACAGCACTATGCCATCCTTAAATTGCTAGGCTTCCACTGTATGCCCTTCAATCTGCCAGTACCCTTCATGATACATACCCATCCCAAGCCTGACCAGCCTACTGTCCATCACTTAGTTCTACCTCACACCACTGTGGGAGTGACACTGATAATGACTAGTGGCGCTGTTCTGGGCTATTTGGGAAACAACCTTCTGATACACCAATGCACGCTCGAACCATCTAGACTTCTGTAATTTTAGGGGCCATGCATGACCGCTTCACATGCCCAATCTCCAAGGGATCCCAAGCGCCACTACAGGTGGCTGGATCTTTGATACTCCAGCAAACACCGCAGGAATCACGCCTGGTTTTCCCTGAGGTCGAGGTTCAACGAGCTTGAAACTAATATACAGTTGTCATAAAAATACTTCCCACAAGTGAGCGAGGCCAGCTCGGCTCTTTAATTGCCTACATTTCAAGATAGCGACCAGTCTAGAGGAACAGACTGTTCCATGTGGGAGTCTCTAGAGCCCCCAGTTTTGGGTGAACAGAACTAAGCCTCCCTGTCACGTAGCAGACACTCCCATGCAGTGTCCGTCCATCCCTCTCTCCTGAGACGTCATATCGGGGCTATTCTCAACGAGCCCTACATGACAGACGGACACAGAGTGGTCGTTGGCGGCCATATTGAATTTCTATATGCCTGATGTGGCGGATTGTTTGCTGCGTCCGTGTCCCCCGGGGTAGTATTATCTCTGGCCGCCAGGTGGCCACATACATGTCTATGTCGACAGCTTCACGTCACTTCCTCCCATAGGGAAGAGTGGGGCTGCACTTTACATTCTCCCACATGGAAGAGTGGGGCTGCACTTTATAGCCTTCCACATGGAAGAGTGAGGCTGCACTTTACAGCCTTCCATATGGAAGAGTGAGGCTGCACTTTACCGCCTTACACATGGAAGAGTGGGGCTGCACTTTATAGCCTTCCACATGGAAGAGTGGGGCTGCACTTTCCAGCCTCCCACATGGAAGAGTGAGGCTGCACTTTACCGCCTTACACATGGAAGAGTGGGGCTGCACTTTATAGCCTTCCACATGGAAGAGTGGGGCTGCACTTTACAGCCTTCCATATGGAAGAGTGGGGCTGCACTTTATAGCCTTCCACATGGAAGAGTGAGGCTGCACTTTACAGCCTCCCATATGGAAGAGTGGGGCTGCACTTTACAGCCTCCCACATGGAAGAGTGGGGCTGTACTTTACAGCCTCCCATATGGAAGAGTGGGGCTGCACTTTATAGCCTTCCACATGGAAGAGTGAGGCTGCACTTTACAGCCTCCCATATGGAAGAGTGGGGCTGCACTTTACAGCCTCCCACATGGAAGAGTGGGGCTGTACTTTACAGCCTCCCATATGGAAGAGTGGAGCTGCACTTTATAGCCTTCCACATGGAAGAGTGAGGCTGCACTTTACAGCCTCCCACATGGAAGAGTGGGGCTGCACTTTACAGCCTCCCACATGGAAGAGTGGGGCTGCAACTTACAGCGTCCCAAATGGAAAGCCCCCCTCCCATGTGGAAAAGTGGGGATTCACTTTCCGGTGTTCCAGGTGCAAGAGTGAGGATGCACTTTATAATCTCCCACGTGAAAGAGGGGGACCGCACTTTACAGACTCTCACCGTGGAAGGGTGGGGCTGCACTTTACAGCCTCCCACACTGATGAATGAATGTTCACTTTATAGCCTTCCACATGGTATTTCCATTATACTAACTAGACCTCCGATGACACCCACATTGAGGTTAAACCCACACTGGGATAGGACCTTGTTGGTTCTCTCTCATATAGGAGAGTGGCCATAGAGAGGAAAGCCACACTTCAGTATCTCCGATGCTGTAGAGTCTGGACCCTTTAAGGAGCTGACCATATAGGTGGTGGTCATCTGACTGAAGTGTGGGTGGTCAATATGGGGAGGGTACAAGGACAGTTGGATCCGTCTTGAGGTGGCTGCTAAAGCATTTCCCCCTTTTCAGTGAAGAAGCCAGTGCTTTATATACTTAATTAATAGGGGTGCGAGCCAAAACACATTAAGCACATGTTGAGTCGTGTCTAGAAATATTCAAAACCCTTTAGAATGGTGTCTTTACGCCCACGCAAAAGTCTCCCACCCTCCCTTTTTGTTGGATGATGACTACGCCGTTAGTCCCCTACGGGGGCAACGACATCCCAGGTATCTTGCCAGGTAGCGTCACATTAGGCCGTCTTTATCCCTGTCTAAAGCCTGGGGCCTACACAGGAACTGGGCGATATTAAAGGAAACGAGCCCTACTCCTCTAGCATCCCTAGAGGGGGTTGTCATTGCCATGCTGTTATCGCTGTCTTTACTGGCTATCCTCTTGGAGATTCCTATTTATACACGGGTATAAGCGATTAAACCTTTCTAAACTGTTCCAGAAAACGCCTTGCTGCTTTTATGGCGACACATCTAAACTATTTATAAACTGCATACAATTCGAAGTAGGATAAGAAAAAATAATGAACTGATGTGGATGAGTAATTATGATGCCATTTGCTGTGACCATATATAGGTGGTGGTCATTCCTATTCAATATAAACAAATAAAACACGAGTTAATCACGTATCCTATTGTGAGTTAAATTGATTCTACAGTAATGGCCTAAACAAGCATCATGCGCCTGTTAGTTTCAAGTTTGAGAGAACACTCTGGTGATGCATACAATGTATTCACCCTGTCCACTCTCTGATCAAAAGACAATTTATAAATTACTCGTTCAAAATTCATCTATTTTCTTTTAGTAAATTTTTAGCTTCCCCCTGCAGAAACACCATTCATATAAGGGTCTGATAAAAATGTTTGTATCTGGGACTCCTATATAGTTATGGTAGGCCCCTACTGTATATTTTTGTACTGAAATAATGAAGTTACATTTAGTGGGCTGTCGGGGGGCTCACCAGCTGGCGCCGAATTCAGTATACATGGTTGTACACCTCGCATGTCACATACCATTAGTACCTATAGTGCCCCAGGTGTTGGGGGGGGGGGTGCATGTCTATCTACAACCAGGTTTCCTAATCCACAGACCCTACCTATTATCTCCATACCCATGCCATAACACCTATCCCAACAATAAAAGTAACCATCCTGCAATAAAAATTTAGTTATGCCATCTGTACCCATATCACCCTGTATCCCTTATTGAAATTGGTGGCACCTTGTATGAATAGCACCAACGCTTGAGCCATATTTGTATACTTGCTTACATCCTCTTACTGCTTGTCCAATATCATTTAGCTAGACTTAGTTGACCTCTTTCGTGCAGCACCTTCATTGCCCTGCGAAACTATTATCTAATTCGGTGAGAAACATTTTAAAATGACCTGCCCCCCTCCTAACAAACTCTTTTAATTTCAGGAGACCTGCTAATATTCAACCTTAGGTCAAATATCCTCAGGACCAATCAGGTGCCGAGATCAGTTTGATTTCATTATCGTGTTTACGCAACTCATTGCCATCGCCTCCAAGTAAACAAGCCATATTTGTCTGCCCCATTGCTCCTAGTTGTGCTTGGTTATTTTTTTAATCCCTTTAACTGTTTAAGGACGGCATGTTGCCTTGAGGTAAAATGTGTCGTCATGATGCACCAATGCAACACCAGAGAGACACTGCGTAGCTGCATCATGCCGACCCTCCGTGAGTGTATCAGGCCCTTAAGGTCGGCATGGTGCATGAATGCAGACCCGCAGTCATGCATTATAATGACAATGGACATGGCCCGTTAAAGAACTATGCCACTGTTAAATGGTTATTTGGGTTGCCTGTCGCATGGGCCGATAGACCAATAGAAAATGGATGTTCAGCAGAAGAGGCCTGCCATCTGGGTCATCTAAGGAGTCATATTGATCTAGTCTATTGTGATAAGGAGAACTACCAGCATGAAGTTGGGATCACTAACTGGATCAATAATCATGGGGCAATCTAAAGGACGTCATACACTGTGCACCTAGTGCAAGAATGAGGATGAGAATGGAAGTCCATCCTTGTGAACCTTGCGGCTCATTTTGTCCTTTTAAAGGACGCATACTTTAAATGCATCATACTCGGTGAGCATGTTACTCGCATGTTCTGCATTCCAACAACATGCCGACCCTATGTTGATGATCTCCCGATGGGTAGGCATTTATTACTGTTAGCAAAGGGCATGTTAAATCACTATTGACCCTTAAAAGCTTAAGTGAACACAACCTGAAGTAGGTTTCGATGGATCGGGGATGTCCGTTCGTCTGATTAAATCAAGACTTTCAGCAAACTCTCAGCAGACGACATTCTTGGTTCAACTTCATCCAACTCACACAGTCAGAATTTACCATGGAATATCTGTAGGAATAGAGATTTAGGTGGTGTTAGCTGACGGCGGCAGACATAAGGGCCCCTCAGGGACATTGGTGAGGGGTTAAATTGGCGTCATGACGAGGACCAGGAGCCAGAAGACGAGCAGACGACAAATGAGCTACTTTCGGCGGGAAACTCGTGCCAGGATGTTTGGTCTGGTGGTGCCGCTTGCAATGACCGCGTGGTTTTGTTCCCGGTTTGCAAGCTTCACTGCCCGGGCAGGCAGCCACTTCTACCACGGCGTCTACCAGCAGATTACCGTTATCAAGTACCAGTCTTACACTCGGTACCAGCAGATTACCATTATCGAGTACCAGTCTTAACCTGGTACCAGCAGATTACCATTATCAAGTACCAGTCTTACACCCGGTACCAGCAGATTACCATTACCGAGTACCAGTCTTAACCTGGTACCAGCAGATTACCATTATCAAGTACCAGTCTTACACCCGGTACCAGCAGATTACCATTATCGGGTACCAGTCTTAACCTGGTACCAGCAGATTACCATTATCAAGTACCAGTCTTACACCCGGTACCAGCAGATTACCATTATCAAGTACCAGTCTTACACCCGGTACCAGCAGATTACCATTATCGGGTACCAGTCTTAACCTGGTACCAGCAGATTACCATTATCAAGTACCAGTCTTACACCCGGTACCAGCAGATTACCATTATCAAGTACCAGTCTTACACCCGGTACCAGCAGATTACCATTATCGAGTACCAGTCTTAAACCCGGTACCAGCAGATTACCATTATCGAGTACCAGTTGTATTCCCGATACCAGCACAGTACCATTATCAACTATATTTCTGGAAATATTTTACCTCCCAGGGTTGGTTACCCGGGATTCATTAAAAATTCAAGTATACCAGTCGCACACTGTGTACCAGAAGATTATCATTATCAAGTATCAGTCGCACACCGGGTACCAGCAGATAACAATTATCAGGTACCGGTTGTAAGCGGGGTACCAGCAGATTACCATTGTCAAGTACAAGTCGTATGCCGGGTACCAGCATTATCAAGTACAAATTTTATGCTGAGTACCAACAGATTACCATTATCAGGTACAAGTTATACACTGGGTACCAGCAGATCACCATTGTCAAGTGCCAATCGTAAACCGGGTACCATCAGATTACCAGTGCCAAGTGCCAGTGGGTGCCAGTTGTACACCAGATACTCATAGTTTACCATTATCAAGTATGATTCCACACATTGTTCCAACAGTGAAAGAATACCAGAAGAAACCGGTCGGTTACTAGCAAAAATATAACAAGGTACCAGAGCCATCGTTGGACTCCATTTAACACATTTGATATTTTATAATGTACTACCACATCTCACGAACCTGACCTAGTCCCACAGTAGGTATAGGGAACTCGCCAATCAATCGAGTAATCAATTAGAAAGTCTCATTGCCGGTAGTACAACAGACACGTACATTGTAAACATTATTAAATCGACATAATTTAAACTCTACACTATTAGCATAGAAGAAAAATACCATTTGCCAGTTGGAGGGGTTCTACTACTTTTTACAGTTGTATTAGGTTTTACTGTAATCTGTTTGGGCAGACGACATTTGTAGCAGGCAGCGGGAAAGGCGGGAAAACACAGCCCCTCCCCAGACTTGATGACGCCACCGCGTGATTGTCGCTATTTTTACCTAATGTTTATTGACATTGGTTTGTTGATTTCCAGAGATTGCAGTGGTAATTCATTTCTCTGGCGAATTTACTCGCGGAGAAACTAAACAGGTTTGAATGCATCTGCGAGCATTAAAGGAGCAAATTGCTTAAGAAAGCCATGATCTGAAGTGAGGAAGTGGGAGGAATTCCCTCTCCACGTGTCGGCATTAGATTGATTTGAGCCAGTTTGGACTGCTTTCTCCAAGCGCTGTGTGTGGTAAAGGCCAAGCCATTTATTATACACCGGGATGAGGGGGTGGGGTGGGGGTCGCTAGTGGGGGAGGGGGTGGGTGGAGTGACTATAAAAAGAGGTAGGGGTGGTCAAAAATGAATATTTTTCGAACTCATGCACATGCATTACTCCACCCATGCACAGAAGTCCTTGGGGCATTTTTGAACATCACTAGCTAGTTTGGAGGGGGGAGGGGGATATATAAAGCTAACCGGTCACTCGGCCCTCAGGCTCTGGTCATACCTATTTATGTAGAACACATGTGTCCCGCGACTAGCCTGACCCAGAATGACACCTCCCGGTACTACTTACTACATTTGGACTATTACCAATGTAACAGCTACCGCAGTAGTGGGCATTCTGTAGCGTATAAGAGCCACAACCGTCTTGGTCAGCTACCTCTCTGTATAGATACGGCCATCCATGAGCGGATGTGGTTGCATAAATGGACCACATTTGAGAACTAGACTGGAGATTTAATTGAACCATGCAGAGAGGCCTTTTGATCACTCCCTCCTTCACAGATTGACTAGTGGTGCCTACCCTATACTATTGACAGTGACAATGTCAGCCGTATACACTATCAGTACCTTCCAACACTCCCCCACTGCCACATCAGCAAAGGTCACCAGCAGTCAAGTGGCGTCCACATGGCTAGTAGGGGTCTATGGTGATTAGGATGGGCGGTGCGCCTAGTGGGAGGGTTGCCTGTCACACAGCCGCCTTTCCCACACTACTACCACCCCCAGTGTTGTATGTGTACATCCCCCTGCTACACTGTCACAAACACCTTGACCAACTGTCAACACTTTGACCCGCCCTGTCAGCACCTCCCACCTCCAGGCTGTCATGTCCAATTGGTAGACTGGACACCTGTCTGGTGTATAATACAGACAGGCGTTAAGTAAGAGGTGGGGGTAGATTTTGGATTCGGGGGCAGAATCCCTTGTGAGGTGGAGGGGGGGGGGGTGTTACCATGTTTTAGCGACAAATCCCGTGCTTGAACAAAGCTAAGAGGGTTTGGCGGCGATAAGTCTGAACTAGAGAGGGAGAAGGGAGTCATTAAATTTGGTCCACCTACTGCCCCTTTTATATCGACTGCCACTGTGAAAAGGGTCAAGTCTATTCTACACAAGGGGATTCATACCTCACGCTCATTCCAACATGGCCGTGCCCCGTAGGGGGGTACAATGTGCCCGGATGTAGCTATTTATAGGCACAGATCTATACACTAAGTACAAGGGGAGGGGTGAAGATGGAGGGGGGGGGGAGGAGGGTATTACGGTTGAGGAGTTGGCCATGAGCTTGGGGCGTCTCGCGGCTGTGAATGATGCATTGGTGCTAATCCTACAGGAGCAGGGATAATCTAATTAAATCCCCATCCTTCACTCTTACTTATGACAACCGGTCTCCATGCCACAACGAGGCTCCAAACCGGAAGTCGCTGTGCCGCCCCCTGTCGACAACAGTGTGGGTTAAATCCGGTGGGGGCGCCATCTACTGGTCGGGTTAGTTAATGAAAGCACTCTCAAGTCATTTTTCTATGAGGCGCTACTCGAGAAGCATGCATTAATTCATTTTGCTTACGGGTACTGGGTAGACTGCGAATAAATGAATAAATGAATGGGTTGACAGCGGGGGCTGTTTTGTGTCGGGTGACGTGTCGACTGACAGACACTCTGCCGTGTGCCGCGACACAAAACAGCGCCCCACTGTGACAGTGTGCTGGTTACCTGTGCGTGCGGCTCCACATGTGACAGGCGGCCTATCTCGAACAGTGTTCAACTGATGACACCAGTCAAACTACCGTAGCGTCACATTTAGTAACCCGCATAAGGAATTCTGCAGAGAATAGGTCGATATCAAGTATGTTGTATTGAAATTAGACCTTGCCCTGTCAGAAGTAACTGTAACTGTCACACTGTCAGAAGTAAGTGTAGCTGCGCAGTGATTTAAACTGTAGATTACAGTAATAAAAGGAGGTATTTTTGGTTTTGAAACAAAAGATACCTCCCTTTATACAGTAAATCTACAGTATAGCTCACTGTGCAGCTACACTTACTTCTGACAGTGCACTCTGGGAATGTTCACTATTCTCGAGAATCTCCATGTCAATCTCGTGTATACAACTCACACTCTTACCAAGTAAACAAGATACATTCTTTTGCCATTCTCATGTTCTGTTTGCAGGGTAATGCTATTTCAACGGGACATGCGCTTCTTTGGGGAATTATACTAAAATGGGCGGATAGGTAGTTGTTAATGAGTTAAACAATACTGATCACTTTGTAGCTTTGACAACGTTTGAGCAAAATTAGGCTACATTATACCTCAATATGTAACTTATATATGCAAAATGAATACATGTATTATGTGTTAACCAAGATGGCACCAGCGAGTAATTCACTGGCATTACGTCAGTGCAACATTTATGCTGACTCTTGCTAGGAGCACTATCGTCAACCATGATGCATGAATGCAGCAGCATTTATCATGGCGATGTCGCCAACGAATCATGCTGACCGTAAAGGGCTACCAAGCAGAAGAAGATGGATACATCCTAACTTGTACTTGGAGGGATGCATGTCTCCTCCTTATGGTAATTAATCACCAACACAGGCCGGGCTGTATGGACATGCGACCGGCACCCATTGTTAGCATGTCTGCCTCTGCATAAATGGCCTTTCTGAAATTGAAAAAAAGAATAATCTAAAGACAGATTCCCTTCAAGCCAGATTCCGATAGGCATACCAATCTAAATATGAATTAACTTAATTGGGTTAACACATGCCAGTCACGATATGACATTGTACATTGTACTCACTGTAAGCCTTATTTAGGGTTGCAGTTGAGATTTCCACATTTAGCATAAGGATGTGTTTTAACTTAGCGCCGACTCCTTAAATAAGCGCCCATCTTGACTTAATGCTGGGAGTAGCATGTTATAAAAAGGTGAGCATGTCTCAAATAAGCGCCGGTATAAGCGCTGGGAATTAGGCTACTTGACATTTTTTTTAAAGAAAAGAAAAAAAAGGCGCTAAGACAGGCCAATACGGTACTTTGTTATGTGGACCAGCTTATGCCTATACCTAGGATTACCCCCCCCCCCCTCCCCCACATAAGTGCCTTTAGGGTGAGGGACTGCTTTAGAAGGAACTGCCTCCATGTCTCCCAGTGCATACAGGGTGCTAATTAATTTTGTAGTGAGGCTTGATTTGCTCATTAGTATTCCCGTCCTAGGGCAGGCTGGGAGGGCCGGGGAGCGGTACCTGCCCCGGCCCTGACTGAGTTCAATTACTGTTTACATGTGATTTGTGTCCGGCCTAGATTTCATCACTGAAAGAGCGATTACCTCAATTTGGCGGCGACAGAAAATGAGCGAAAGCAGAACTTGAGTGGAATATGGTAGTGCTTGCATTAACTATATTTAATAGACTTTGTGCAAACGACTATACACTGTATGTACGAGGAAACTTCCTTCAATTCAGCAGAAGTAATGTCCACCTGATTCAGTTCACGTCCAGTCAATCTCCAACTTTATATATCTATTTAATGACATAGAATGAGTCTGACTTAATGGAGAGTCTGCATTGAATTTATCTCCTACTATTGAGTTTCCACAGAGACAATAAACCCCAACATTGATGTACCATTCTCTGCTCTGTCAGAGATGGGGTCAGTGTTTAAGCCACTCCAGGGGGCCTCCGTTCTATGACTGTCTCACCCTGGAGGAAGGGGCTGGAGGAAGGAGGCACACAGACCGGGTACACATGCTCATCGCACCCTCTACTATAGCAAACACGCATTACTGGCCAAATCACCCTGGAATGAGTAGATACTTAGTGAAAAGTGAAACGGTATAATTGTGCCTCTACATGGGTACCCACAATTTTGACCATGTCGCCATGTCGATTTTTAGCAGAAGGACTGAGTCATTGCGTCGATTTTTAGGTATATAAGAACATAGAGAAAAATCCCTTTGGGTCGATTTTTATGCCTAATTTTCCTGGGTCCGTCGATTTTTAAAAGGGCCTAAAACGGCCGTGTCACTGTGTCGCCCGTGTCGATTTTAACCCATGTAGAGGCACATAATTCACATATTAAAGAAAGTGATATGCCCATTCTCTCACAAGCTTGTAATCTTATTCACACCTGCATGTACACGTACACATGTATATATATTTTAGTTCGCTCCTGAGCGTAACATCAAAAGATTCAGCATAAGATGTGAAAAGATCCAGGCAACAAAGACCAAGGGCAAAGATTGCGCACAGACTGTAAAAGAAGTGTTCTTGTTAGTAAGATGGAAACAGGAGCGGGCAGGTTAGCGTAGTTCGAGGGGCGCCCACCAGGATCGCACTGATTACTTCAGATGTAGCGTCCCCGAGAGGAGCGCGCACAGCAACCTGGGAAATGAACCCAAGTTCAAGGACGTTTATTGTCATTTTCCGGTGGTGGTACCTGAGGGGTGGGGTGGGGGGTGGGAGGCTACAAGCAGCGTCCGTTCTACCAATCCCCGTGATCAGCCAGTTCCCGCCAAAACACGGCGTCCTGATTGGTTCTGGCAGACGACATTTTTCCCAGCCCGCCCGGAAGTCTCACTTATCGACCTGGGCAGTCGATGATTTCCTGCTTCCCGTCAACGCCAGGCCCTGGCACGACCAAAGGCCAGCGGAATGAATGCGTGCCTGCACTATTTTCTGTCAACAACGGTTTATTCCTCCGCACCTTACGGCGTGCAGGGATACAAAGGGGCAAAGAGTCTCCCTGCTCCCACACCCGGGCGACCTCTCACGATTGGTTGCAGAAAATTGGACAGGGTACGGTTGGTAAGGCTGGAGGGGAGTAAATATAGGCACAGAGGGGTTTAACCCTTTAAGGACGGCATGTTGTCTCACGGCTTCGTGTTTAGTTATCATCATGATGCTCCAGCGCAGTGACAGCGAGAAACTCGACAGCACTATATCATGCATGTCTTTCTACAGAGCCTCGATCTCGTAGGGTAGGAATGCTGCATACATACTGCACTGTGCGAGTTATCCGCCAGTGCTGCATTGATGTAGCATGGTGCATTAAAGTGCTATTATGTTGACCTTAAGGGGTTTGATATTGGCGTGGCCTGGAGGGGAGGCTGCAGTGCCTCCTGGGGTTTAGGACTGGTGTGATAAGACAGCTTGTGTCGTTATCTAAACACGACATGTCTCAGAACGGGGCAGAGGCACACATACACCAGCTTTGTTCCTAACTCTATACCCCCTGCACTGGGAGCTGTACATGCCTCTTAGATTAAATATCTCCTCCCTGACCTGCCCTTATCAAATGGTGACATTTCTCACACTGCTGCCATATTCACACAGACTGTATCTCACTTTTATGAGGATACCTCCATCCATGTGAGGAGCAGGTGGGCGGACTTACAGCAAGCTATTCTCATTTCTCAGACGATGCAGAGCTCTGAGGGGGAAATCATGCACATATAAAGGCTAGAAGTGGGTTGACATATTGATGCTATACATACCTTTTCAAATTACCTTTCTGGGCTGGGCTGCATGGGCGTGCAGTCAATAGAAACATAGCATAGTATCTTATCTGTCTGAAGACATATCCACTGTACACCTAAATGTACTTACCTGCGCTGTTTATTGATATATGCACAGTTATAACGCTGAATCCTGATTGATGTGGTTGCTGCTATATATATATATATATATATATATATATATATGGCATAAACTCCCCACTTATGTTGTTTCGGCTATTTCTGGCCCTTTTCAGGCTTATACCCCTACAGAATAACCAGTTTTGCACCAATTTATTCAAATTTTTGGTATATGTGAAAAAACATCCTAATAATTCGGGAAATCTCTATTTTTTGTGTATTGGCCCAATATTTTCCATTTTCTGGCCCTCCAAAGGCCCAAAAAAAACTAAAAACGTCAAAAATGCTAAAAATGTCATGTTTTACATGTCTCCCATGTGTACTGAGGCAGTAACAGCTTATTCCTAATATCATTTTCTATAAGGTCTATGGTATAGTCAATTGATTCACGAGGATTTCACAAGATATGTTCCGTATTTTTTTTCTCCACAGTCATTTAAGTGTGTTTTGTCAGCAAAATATTCAAATGTCATTTCAGGTTGATACCTCTATATAGTAAATAAAGAAGATCCACACAGTCTCTATTGTATCCCAGATTGTGAGGTAACTCTTGTGTCTTCTGCTGGAAAAAAGAAATTTAGAAAAATATCAAATAATCTTGCCTCCAGAAGCATATGTCTATTGGGATACATATTTTCTGTCACGGAGTCACCCAGAATATTGGTCACGGAGTCACCAGCCACCCTGATGAAAATTTAAACCTTCATAGAATTGTTAATAGTAAATACCCAATATATTTAAGTGATCTCTGGTTTTCCTGTGTCCTACCCACTCCCTCTAATGTTCTAATGCAAAAATCCACCATTTTTATGCTCATTTATACAAGAGATTATTTCCGTCACGGAGTCACCCGGGTGACTCCGTGACGTAAAATAGGTTAATAGGGGTACTTTAGGCCTATACTGTGCAAATTTGGTCTAGCCAGATATCATGATGCTTCATATTTCTTAAAGTACACATGATCAGGACACTGTAGAGTGAATTTAACCAATAATGGGACCATTTTGAGGAAACTAGGGTAAAGTTGAGAGTATGTAGTTGAAATGTTCATATTTCTGATAAATGTTCAAAATTCATCGGGCTGTATCTCAAAAACTATAACTCAGAGGATTTCCATTCTTGGTATGCCTCAAGATATAAGTTGGCCCAGCTTGTAAACAAGATTATTAGTTGCGGTGATGTATTTAAAACATAATGTTCATGATCATGGATTTTTGGTCACGGAGTCACCTGAAAAAAGGACAATAAACTTAACGAGGCGATAAAAACTAAACCGCTAGGGCTAGAAATGTATCAAAAAGTGTTCCAAGGAGCCAAGATGTATACCTTTCAATATACTAAACCTGTTTAAACATATTAAGAACTTTCTGATTTGTCCTTCCTCTATCCTAAAACAACATAAGTCAGGAGTTCGAGCCATATATATATATATATATATATATATATATATATATATATATATATATATATATATATATATATATATATATATATATATGTATGTATATAGGTAATCTAAGATACGCACAATGTAATTTAGCTCAGTTGTATAAGCAATATCCGAACAGCCAGATCATATACCTCACTCCTGATGGTGTATATGTGAGATAAGGGGGTTTGGGTAAGAAGGAGGTAGCAGATAACAAAATGGCAAGTTGGGAGAGTTTCTCCCCTCATCTGGTAGGCTTGTTATGTTAGCTAATGGTAACATTCATCGTCTGAAGTGGGGTTGGGGTGGCAGGGGCTTGATTGATTTGTCTGCCGTAGCCGTAGGCTGTGGGGCTGGAATTAGACGGTACTGCAATCTACCCCTCCCACTGCCCCCTCAGATCCCCCTCCCCTTATGTCCTCTTCCTCCGAGCTGTAACCCGCTAAGGTCCGCAGAGTGCTTTAATGTGCTATGTCCCTTGTTGCCATGATGTATCAATGTAGAACTTGTGCGGTGGTGCTACCTTCAAGCATCATGCCGATCCTATCTGGTTGATACACTTCCGGAAGGGTTGGCATATTGCACGAATGAAGTGCATCATGCTGACAAAGGACAGCGCATTAAACACCATGCCGTCCTTAAATAATACCCCTCCCTAATTATTTCCTCTACACTGCCCTTCCTCCACACTCTTTCAACAGCGTATTTCGTGTGTACTCATTTTTTGCTTACCCACCGCGCACCTTATACAAACTCCCTCCCTCCCTACCCGTGCCCCCTCTTTTCTTTTTCGCCTTTCTCCCTGACCTACTCTCCAACCTTTAGACGAGCGGAGTAAGCGTAAAACCCAGATGATTTGGAACAAGTGGCAGAAAATATACCCCTTCACACTTCCTCCCTTATATACCCCTGCCTTAGAGAAGAGACATTAGAGTCAGTCCTGCTACATAGATAAGGAATGGGATGGGAAGGGGGTACTCACTAGTATGAGAGAGGGAGAGAGACGATTCTGCACAGATGAAACTGCTTCTAATCCCATATAGCTTATCGCCTATTATGGGCCACACGTTGCTAAATTTAAATATACCCTTTGTCGTCATCATGCATGCCTGCAGTACGGGCGAGTCTCCTCGCCAGGGCTGCACTTATGCATCATGCGAGCTCTCTGCATGTGTATCAACCCCGTATGGTCGGCATGATGCATGTATGCAGCCCTGGGCAGTGACTTATATTACATATCTATGCGGCCCTTAACGGGTTAACGGGAAGGTGACAGTGATGTGTCTGTTATCTATACCAGCTATGCCCTACACCATCCAGATAAAACACCATGTGATATCACATCTAGCTGTACCTCCTCACCACCCCCGTCCCCCAGCACCCACTGTACCACTCTGTTATCTCACCCTGCTATCTAGAGTTGGGCACTTCTCTGTGTAAGGACTATTTCCCCCTCCCCTCACCTTCTGACAACAACGGAGAATTATATGCTGCTCTAAACATATGAGTAAGATTCAATTGCTAGAAAAATAAACTGGTAAAGGGCCTCTGCTAGGAGGGAGGCTAGTAAGAGGAGGAAGGGGGCTGTGAGGGGTACGGGGCAGGGTACGGCGGAGGAAGGCTAACAACTCAATCACTATAGTGATTAAACCAATTAGTCATTTTTTGGCTCCCTATACGATCAACCTAGGTTATTTGATAATTTTAGGTTGGTCAGCACTGACCAACCCACCTTAGTATTTTAATTTCTATGAATTTTAGGCTAAGTCTTCTTGAGTAAGACATTAGTCATATTTAGTTTTGCCTCAGTAATTTTTGAACATCAGTTGGTCAGTACTAGCCAATGTCCCTATGTCCCAATAGCCACTATAGACTAAAGCCCGGAACATTTAGATAATCAGTGTAGGATAGGCCGCAGGAAAGCCAGCGTGAGAGGGGTTGGAGAGTGGGCCTGCTTGATGAGCCTTTTCACCGCCATGGAAATAAATAATCCAAATACATAGTTTTTCCCGTTGTGGTACAGACTTGGTTAAAACTGCAGAGTTGTTGTCAGACGTCTGGCTACTGTAACTAAACCTAAAAGCAGATAGTTTAGAACAGAGTAAAGCGAACGAGGCTTTTAGGTCGACAAAGTGCAACAGTTGCGTGATAAATGAGATTTACCGGCTCTCTTTGTGAATTTGTGGCGTAAAAGGTATATTGACCAAACAAACTAATGGTCGACAGTGAATCGAGTTTAGCGAGATGCCTGAGGCTCGTAACTCTAAGCGGCTAAGTGTACGAATCAAGCTAAATGACATGATAGCCTGGGGACAATAGAGGTATAATATGGACTACCAGACTGCTATTTGGACCCTTTCAGGACGGCATGATGCCCAGTGTTTCATGTTCATTTGTTATCATGAAGCCGGTGCTTCCATTGTGCATCAAGCCAACCTATTGGGAATGTATCAACTCTGTAGAGTTGCCATAGATCATGCAGAAATGTTTATATAGATTACCAACATAGAAGCTACATCAGATTAACCATTTAAGGGCTACACAAAGATTTAATGTCCTATGCCCGTTGTCGTCAAGATGCACCTTGCGGCCCTTACAGGGGATAAGGAACTCCATTTAACAGGGAATGGAAAAATCAATGCATATCTGTTTGGATCTGCTTTGACTGATCTGTGCGCATAGCTATGTCCAAATTCACGACCCATAAAGAGCCTCTTTCTGTGACAAACACGTAATTTGATATCTGTCCGATATGGTAGTTCTAAATATGATAGGAGGATTCTGAAGTCACATATATGCTAACTTAAATCAGATCGAAGACTGTTATTCCCGCTATTCGGTGCCACTCGCCCCTTCTCTCCAAGTAGTATATGGAAATATGGACTGTAATCTGGCGTCAGTAGTATATGGGAATGTAGACTTTGATATAGTGCCAGTAGTTTATGGGAATGTGGACTTTAATCAGCTGTCAGTAGTTTATGGGAATGTGGACTTTAATCAGTACAGGTGTCAGTAGTATATGGGAATGTGGACTTTAATCAGGTGTCAGTAGTATATGGTAATGTAGACTTTGATCAGGTGTCAGTAGTATATGAGAATGTGGACCTTAATCAGGTGTCAGTAGTATATGAAAATGTGGACTTAAATATGGTGTCAGTAGTATATGGGAATGTGGACTTTAATATGGTGTCAGTAGTATATGGGAATATGGACTTTAATATGGTGTCAGTAGTATATGGGAATGTGGACTTTAATATGGTGTCAGTAGTATATGGGATGTGAGAAGCATAAGGAGTATATGGGAATGTAGACAATCAGGCAACAGACAGTAGTAAAGTACGTTGTCAATCTAAGATTCTCCCCACATCATTATATGAAACTATAAAGAGAATGAAAAATCAAGACTATATAACATACCTGGTAGAAAATGAAATGGCGGCCAAGGTACTACACAGTATAGAACACACTGATCCCCCATCTTCTGAATCTGATTACATACCTGTAAACATTATACACAGCACTCTATAGGCTGCTACTTAGTGTTACACCATAGCACCGATCGGCATCCAAACACACTCTATTATACCCTACCATTGTTACCACCCAGGCGCATGTGCGTTTGAATCCTTGTTCAGCCAATAGGAATGTAAGAAGGTGCCCGGGGAGGAACCCGGAGACGCGGCACGCTCTATCGACGTTCTACTTGGTTCTACTCCCCTCCCACACTGACACAATAGACACACGGCACTGGAACCTGGTCAGTGCAGAATGGAGGGGTCAGGGGAGGGGCAATGGGAGGTGTGAGAGGCACAGTGAGGGGGTGGGCTCTCAGTGGGTAGGTCTGGCCGCAGGGAGTGCTGCTGAAGGTAGAGTCTATAGACGGGGTGGAGGACCAAAGAAAGTAGGAATGGGAAATGGATGAAAACTGCCTTAAAGTACCATATATCTATTCCCACCACCTTGTCTCAAATCTAGTTCCCTTTTCCCCTTGTCGTGTTATGTCATCTAGACATCTAAACTTGTGGTTTATTTCCTACTTCCCTGTCTATCTCCCGTCTATACCACTATCATGTGTAACCTTATTTCTCCCTCTCTATCTGTCTTCTGTCTATATCTCTTTCATTAGTGACCCTACTTTCAACCTGTCTATCTGTCTCCCGTCTATACCTCTACCATGTGCGACTTCACTGTCCGTCGCTTGGTTATACCTCTATCCTGTGTGACATTATTCCCTTCCTTCTTATCTGTCTCTTCTTACCCTATACCTTTATCCTATGGGGCATTATTCTCTACTTCCCTATGTGTCGTCTGTCTACCTCCATAATTTGTAACATTAGTTCCTTCATCAGTTTCATTCGCTGTTCGCCCATCACCCTCCTGTCCTCTGTCCGTGCTTTCACCCTTCTCCGCCCTGTTTTCCCCTCCTCTGTAGGTCTACGTTTATAGGGTTAGGGTGGAGTGGACCTGGTAGTGGACACTCCTTGTTTGACCCGACTGTCTATAAAGGAGACGGCCTTAGAAGCTACCAGGGTGGGTGAGAGCACCCCCCCCCTCCCTCTACCCCCCAGGGTCCGGTCGTCACGGGAGGATAACGGTGTGGACGCATGATGGGTGCGGGGTGGGATGGGCGGAGGAGTAGGAGGAGTAGGGCTGGGGGTAGGGGAGAGGGGGTACCTCCCTCAAACCAATCAATGACCAATCAATTCTACAACGACGACGACGTAAACCAGAACAAACGTCCCCGCTACACCCCGGTGGGCATGGGTTCGGGGGGAGAGGAGAGGGAGTGGGGGTGGGGGTGTTACTACAGGGCACCTAGAGAGGAACTAGATAGAGGACATTATGCTATAGCAGGAGACACATAAAAGCTGACAAGGTTGCAAAACCAGGCACTGGTTATGGGAGTGGGGGAAAGAGAGAGAAGCAGAGAGAGAGAGAGGGCTGGGAGAGAGGGATGGAACAGAGAGAGAGAGACAGAGACAGAGACAGAGAGAGAGAGACAGAGAGAGAGAGACAGAGAGAGAGAGAGAAAGGCACAGAGAGAGACAGAGACAGAGAAAGAGAGACAGAGACAGTCAGACAGACAGAGACAGACAGACAGACAGAGACAGTGAGCGACAGAAAGAGAGGAAAGAGACAGCGATAGGTTGGGAAGACATACTAGTATCCAGGAAGACAGGGATGTGACTGGAAGGTAAATGCGGATGGTAGAGAACTAGGACAGGAGGGAGGTGAGGAATGTAAGAGGAGTAGCACTAGGTAGGAGGACTCACGTGGCTTCTCTTTTGCTAATTCAGTTTCCACCACACGCCCGTCTGTTGACTCTCAAACGAACCAAAAATCAAAGAATATTCCACATTGACAAGACAGGGTCGTTTGCCAAACAAGGCACGGTGAGTGGATGGGACAAGTCGATGTAGCACCCCTCATGTTGGGTCTGCCATGATGGCTGTCTGGTACTGCCTGAGAGGGGGAGCCAAGAGTGGAGAGGGGGAAGCAGATGGAGCACCTCAATAGATGTGCCAGACCATCCTATTGCTATGAACCCGTGCGGCATCGAACGACCTAGAACCTTTACTTGCAGGTGCTACATTCCTGCATCATGCGGTTCCTATGGGGTAGTGCGTTCAGGCCATTTTTATTGGGTGCAGAAAAGTTTCGTTTTTTTGTACAGGATAGATAGACAGGATCTTAACTAAGAGAATTCTGAAAGAATTGTGAATCTACCACCACTAGAACAAAGTTAAATTGGGTTTTCTTTACAAAAAGTAAGGTGTTTTGGGAGGACAAGAGAGCCCTGTCTTGGTCCTGAAATAGCACTCCGCTGCTACATAGTGAGTGGCAGGAATCCAGGTGAAGTGGAGGGTGACTTGCATAGGGAATGTACTACTCCTAAGAAAAGGTAGATCCACATAAGTGTAAATCTGGTGGCCAATTCTTTTCCAATCACGTTGTTCCTCAGACAGGAGATAGTAAACATATATGGGAATTAAATGTATGATCCCACATTTTTATGCCCCTCTATTTTAAAGGTGATTCCATGACTTTTAGGAAATATTTTGCTGTAGATCTGGATCTTGTAGTCCATATAACATGTGGGATATATGTAAATGTATGCCTATATATCTTAGCATTACAATCCAATCATTTAGGAATTGACCGCACAAATACCCTCTGCCAGAAATCTATTCTAGTACAGGGCAGTTGCTGGGCAGCTATCAATTACTAGTGCCAAAATGTGGGCCTGCACAGGGAGCACACACTCCCCACTTTCTACTTACTCATTCATATAAAACCACAAGTGGAAATGTACAAATCTTTGCAGAAACCACACATTGTGTAGAATGAAACCATAGCTTTCAGATAGTGTAAACATAACTGTGTTTTTTGGAGTCAATTAACCATAAATGAGACATGAGTGTAAATAGAGGGCAAAACTGCTGGTTGTCTGTGCCATGGCAGGCCGCTCTGAACACCCTATATGGGGTGGGTACACTCCGCAGCGACGATTAGTTACTCACCGGCACAGGGGTTGTCTCTGCTTCAATACAGCCTTGCCTATAGTTAAGTAAAGTGATTCCCTACTTGGCATGAGATAAAGAACACGTGAATTCATTGATGCGTAGACAGACATACACTTGTTGGACAAAGGATATTGGTGTAAGTGCCCATCTTATATGGTACTAAGTGAATCTGCCAATCTATATAAATAGCCAATCATTGCCAGCCAGAACAAAGGTATGTATGTCAGCCCTGGCGCACACCCCTATATACCCAGGTCTCATGGAGATACATGCCAGGGTCGATGCATCATGTCAGGTGTAAATATGGCCCGGATAAACACAGAGCCAGACCCTTCTACTATACAACAACTGGAGATGAATCAATGGGATAGTCGTAGCTACCTCCATACCAGCTCCAGCGTGTCGAGGTCTAGGGGTTCTAGTTAATCCTTTAGGGGTCTCTCTACATCGGAAGCAGATTCCTCGGCAGTGTTGATCAACCCCATAGTGTTGGTATGATGCAGGAATGGTTACTCGCCGGTATTGTATTCACATCATGCCGACAAAATATTGAGCATAATTATATATAGCACATTAAATATAGAAACTATGCTACCGGTACCAGGATTTCCCGTGTCAGCATATATATATATACATAATCGTTTCGCATGTATTTTTCATTGCATTATATCGGCAACAGAACCATGGCATGAAAATACAGTTTGGATAAGTATTTTATTTCATTTAAATCTTAAGGCTATGATGTAATTCATAACCGCGTCATGATGTTGACTCCTGTTAACAGTCCCCTCCAACCCATACAGTAAGCCTTATCGAAGACAGAGCAACATAAAACCACCCTTCATTGACTCAGAAATTCATTCATATAGCTTATCTCTTCATGACTATGCTCATTCTACCATATCCATCCCCTAGAAATACCACACGACGGTCTTTCCTTTGTTTTTATTTCCGCACCATTTTTCTATTACCAAGCAATGTCCCAGAAATGAAAACGAAAGGAGCCCCGTCTTATCGTTAGGCCAGGGAATATCCAGCAAAATCAATATCCATTTCTGTCTGAGCTCCGACCTAATCACTCCGAGTGAAACCCTCAACTGGCGATTTGCCTTTTATCTCCTCTACCAGGCTACGGATAGGTTACACAACTAAACCTTTAAAGACGAGCATTTGTTGTCATGATGCACATAAGCAGCACGAGCAAGTAACTGACAGCCGCTGCACTGGTGCACCATGAGTGTATCAGCCTCATAGGGGCTGCATGATGCATGGATGCTAGCAAGTTAATCTTCAAGTGCTGCATTTATGAATCACGCTAACAAGATGGCGTAGTAGATCCAAGCCCAATGATGTGTTTAAAGGGTTAAATATGTGACCTACCTCGTTTGTCTACCATATAAACTGTTATGGTTATTTATTGATTTTAGTTTTATAACATAATTTTCTTTCTTCGATTTGCAGTCTATTTGGCAATAAATGAAGGCAATTGAAATATATTCTGTCATGACCATGACAACTCTGTCTTCCAGAAAAGTGCACACTATTTAGAACCGAATACACCGAAGAAGAAAACGGATTGGAATACATTTGAAATTATATAGATATATTCCATGTTTACCAGGTGGAGTACATGCCCTGAAATAAACCCTGAAATAGACGTTGTTCTTCATTCAAAGGACGACCTTCATGCTTTCAGCTTTTTGAACATTTAAGGCAGGGCATGAAGGCTGCTGCTGGATTAAAGTATGGTCTTTACACGTACTGCCCAGAAATATGGGCAGAGTAATATAAATCCTATATTGGGGAAAACAGTGCTAATTTCAGTTGTCATTCTTTAATTGGAAATACCATTTGAATATTACATCTGCTCATATATATTCCCAGTACCTAAAGAAGTACATATCATTAGAATCATCTTTAGAAATTATTGTGTGTCCAACCATCCAATCTCGGTTTAATCAGAATAAGCCCAAGCTAATATAAGGCTCTGACTAAAGGCGCCGACTACAATAACTCTTCTGTAGAAGAAGGTGAGAAAATAGTACTACTTTCCTGCTCTCCTATCTGCAACGTGCAGCCAATCTGCCTACACAAAAATAAATCCTTGGCAATTTGTTCAATTTCTCACATAATTATGATCGACACATGCGCAATTGTTATTAACACATTTGTTATCTGACCTTTCATCTTTTTACTCCTTTCTGGCAGAGATAGAAGTACTACCGATATGTAGTAGGGGCGGCACGGGCTGCTGGCAAAGTAAGGTACTATAATGGGTGATAACGGTACTGCTGGTCCTGTGTGGGCCGTCCGTTTTTTGAACTGATGAACAAGCCAGGAGCACCTGAAAACCCATTGGATTGGATAAGTGGGCCTACCTCTGTGCAGAGAATGGCATCATTAATTCAGAACCTGCCCTAAAGGTGGTGGTGCTGGGGGCCCTCCTCCAGTACATTGAAGCCACCCAGCCGTGTTTGCCCTTAAGCTTACACAGTCACTCAAAATAATGAGGGCAAGAGGAGACGAATGGGCACTTCATTGGCTTTTAATTCATTTGTGAAATATGGGTAATAGAAATCAATGGCTGATGCTATTTGAAGAAGCTATAGGCTGGCACATATAGCAGGGTTTCTACCCGTCTATTGAGGGCCAACAATAGGTTGTATGCTCCACCCACATTTATCGTCAATAGAAAATGGTTCTTTTATCTATGTGGTTTTTCTAGAATTCTAAAACCCCTCTCTGTGTTAGATATGACATAGGTTGGTGATAAGGGGTGGGACTGAGTCGATGGTCGCTCGCTACTTCATACATTTCACAACCATAATGGATTTTCTATGTGTGCCAACCTACAATGTTCCCCGGCCCCAACGTCTCCCTACCCACTCCCCACCCACCCCCACCCCACCCATATTGATAATTGTAAAAAGGATACAGTGGAGAGAGGGAAAATGTTTTAATGTACTTTAGCTTTTTCCTCGATAGCCATTGAATTCAGCAGGGAGGGGTGGGCTGGGAAACCACCTCGAGTAGATGACAGAACAATAGCCCATAGACTTGGCATAAGTCATGCTATATTGTGAAATATTTGTCCAGTACTTCCCTTTCTGATGGACCATACTTCATGATAGCTGTGTTTTAGGGCCACTCAGCCCCTGTCTAAGACTGTCAGAGGCGTCTCCGCTCCCTTTTATCATGATACATTGATCCCTAAATCACACTCCCAACCAGCTCTCACTCTACAATTACGACACATTAGGCCTGTATACATAGATCAGTATACCTCCATATCTCCGAATATTCCATGCAATGAGGGAGGTATAATGCCCCAATCAAGACGTTATCAGAAATATAGTAACATATTGAATCATAGCTTCCAGGCTCATTTATTGTCGAAATGCTTTAATACTGTGTTAATGAGCATTTCTTCAGTGCCAAATTGAAAATTATGACGATAACTTGCAGTTAAAATCATGATAATCAACAATACAGAAGCACACATTCAAAACACATTGCAGTCATAGAAAGAAAAGTACATTCAATAAAATAAACGATTTGTTAATCAGAAGAATACATGGAGAAAACATTTTACAGCCTACGCATGGGACACATAGGGAATGTAAGGGCTTTGGCAAGTTTATGCGGGGGTGGGTTGCTTTTTCCCATGGTACCCTTAACTAACGTTATGACGCTGTCATTCCAAATCAAATTTTTTAAGCATTGTGTTTTGAATAGGACCTTAAATACAGCCATTACTACAGGGTCTGTCAACTGCACAGCACGGGCTCACCACTACCGGAAGTGCTGTGGTGGGGCGCATGCGCTGTGTTGACGGCCCATTAGTATTCTATAGCCGTATGGTGAGAGTGTTGATCTGTTCAATAGGACATTTATGTTTCATCTATTGCAGACTTGCTGGACCATTAGCGACGGCACGGCAAAACGTGAGTATATTGACTTTATATTTGATAATGTTATAGGGAATTATTAATTTTAATCAATACGAATTGTGTGTAGACTTACAATAGTGTATTTTGGCAGTTCAGTAGAAAATACATTTGCTCTTTTTTTTAAAGGTGTCTTACTGAATTGAAGGAGGGATTGCCTCTATCCTGACACTGTTAAATACAGCATGTTGCTTCAATGCAATATGCATCTTTGCCAGTATGATGCGTGTATGCAGCACTGGCGAGCACATTTTGGATACAACAGTTAACTCTCAAGGGTTGTATTCGGGCATCATGACGGCCATAGCACATTAATGCACGATTCTGCCCTTTAAGGCTAATGCACATCTGTGCTTGAATCTCAACCTTGAAGATGGGAGCTTTTATATGCTTTTAACCTTCTGCTACACCCCAATTTAAGCACTGTCCTACTGATTGATCATTTAATGGGGGAAATACAAATAGAGGTTTACTTACAGTAATCAGAGTATAGTGGCGAAGATTCTACAGATCAGCTGTTCTAAGTGTTGGCACCGAATCGCCTCCACCTCCCTTTGAACACAGAACCAGCCAGTACCGATGTTTTGATGTGTACCTACACTGTTAAGAGGATTTGGGCCCTCTTTTAAAAGCTTGTCTCACATTTCCCTGTGCTGTGTTATATATAGCCGTTGTATAGGAAATCATCCTACAGCTATGTGAAAATGGATATAATATAGTCCGATGAATAAAATATGTAATAAAGTAGCTTGTGCATTTATTTGGAAGTACCACTTGGCCGAACCAATGTATTTGAATGAAGATAATCAAATCACATTTAAGTGATCAACCCCAGATGAAGAATCCCATTCAAAAACAACATAATAATATATTGATTGGTATACAAGTATAGAAAGTAATGTACTTGCAATGCACTAGATATGTAGTACCCGGTTATTGTTGTCAGCCGATCTCAGTTGGCACAGATATCATTTACACCATTAAGGTACATTAAGACATATTGCAAACTGACGTCATCAAGATATCGGTTTGTTTATATTTGAGCAGCGTAGAAAGAAGCTACCCGTATTTCCTCGTGTATAAGCCCGGGCTTATACAAGTAGGATGTGGCAAATTGACCAGGCTTATACACGGAGCAGGCTTATATGTACTTATATTCATATACCTGAAGAAACAATCTGTACATTCTCATAATGTCCTGAATAATCTAGCATTCTGATTAATTTATTTTATTTCAACAAATTGATGACCAACTTCAGCTTCATTTCTCTTTTATATGGTTGTAGACATCGGTGAGATGAATAAGAGTTACAAAGCTGAAAAATAGTTAGGGGTTAAGCTACGAAAGCTTCAATACATGAAAGATGATAAAAACACTAAGCTGCTCTTAAATGGTTAAGTTGAAAAAGACACAGTATATATGAAAGATTTGAATAAAGAATAACTAAGCTGCCATTAAAACGTTAGGATGTGAAAGCTACAGCACATGAAAAGTAAAAACGACATATCTCTAGGTCCATAACCAGAGCATTATACAGGCGTGCAGGTGGTGGCATTGCCAGTCTATACACGTGAGACTGCCGCAGTAGTTTTACCCACACCTTCCTCCTGTTCCCATCTCTGCAAATAGCTGCCATCACCAGAGGCACAAAAAGGGCCACACACAGAGGGAGAAGTGGAACAATGCGTCCACAACTCACCCCTCCCTCCCCATGCCCCTACACCCCCTTACTCCACACCCCTATCTCCCATCCCCACCCACTACAACCCCTGTACAACTCCCCCGTCCCCACATACCCTCCCCAATCTCCTGCCCACACCCCTATCCCCCACAGCCCTACACCCCATGCCCCTGTGGCCCCGTCTCCATTTGCCCACTACCAGAGCCCACACTGACCCAGCACATGCCCAACACGCACATGGTTGCATGACTTACAGGGGGGTTGTTCCCAGTGCCCAACAACCTCTCAATATTCACTACTGGTGCAGAAATGCACCATTGACGTCCTAAAGGCCGACTGGCAACACAAATGGGTATCTAATACCATAAAAGGCCAGCCGACGTTACAGAAGGGCGTGACGTCATGAAGAGCACAAATGGATATCTAATGTACAATAAAAGGGCATCAACTGTTAGGGAGACGACATGATGCCACTAACGGCCTGAGGGAGGCAAGGTCACAGGATATCATATATCTGGGAGTATGACACTTGCTATAAGCAAAAACACCTCTACATGTGTAACATACATGGCACCTAACACCCACCTAACACCATGAGAGCCGCCACTGTAACACAATAGCACATTGGTGGCTTTAGGGGATGTCAACCAGACACTTTCCACATTCAAATAGTTTTAACAATGATCTGAGCAATTCCAGAGCCTTGGTGTATGTCACACTATACCTACTAGTCCAGGCAAACTAGCTGATTTTAGGGCCAAACCTCAAACAAATTGCAACAAAAGGTTTTTCACCACAATGCATTTCTATGAAGTCCCTAGAATGACATACTAAAAGTCCTAAGAGTTCCGGGTTGGGGAACACCGCTAAATCCAAGATGGCTGCCAAAAAGGGTATTGATTTTAGACTTTTTGCTCTAGAATCTTTATTTATCAAAGGAAGTGGTTGTGTAATAGCTCAAAATGGTGGTATTGATGAGAACAATCCATCTAGAAAGGGACATCCAATGCAGATTATCATTGGAGACCCTTTAAATCCAAGATGGCTGCCAAAAAGGGTATCGATTTTAGACTTTTTGCTCTAGAATCGTTATTTATCAAAGGAAGTGGTTGTGTACTAGCTCAAAATGATGGCATTGATGAGAAGGATCCATCTAGAAAGGGAGAGCCACTGCAGATTGTCATTGGAGACTCTTTAAATCCAATATGGCTGCCAAAAAGGGCATTGATTTTAAACTTTTCAATCTAAAATCATTATTTATCAAAGAAACTGGTTGTACAATAGCTCAAAATAATTAAGTTGTGTGTTGAGCAATATGGTATCAATTAGAAACAAATGTTTATATAAATGTGGACAGTCGAGGGAAAAGGGTCCTCCAAGGTAAAAACTCAATAATTAAATTGATGTCATCAGCTTTCCATTGATATCTTTTGTCATCAGGTATCACTTCTAGATTTTGAGTACTGGCTCTCTGAATATGTGTGGTCACTGTCCAATCTTAAATGCCAATAAGCTCTATCTTACTTTGTTTTATAGATATTCCTATCTAATTAGCATTATTATGCTAATTACCAAATATCCAAACTTTTTTAAACATTTGGTCACAGCTTTTGATCTAAAAATGGTATTTACATTCTGTTTTCAGCATAGACATTGTTGTAGGGCCTTTTATCAATCAATTTAAAAAAAAGATCAATTTAGAATGAAAATCATGTTTCCATGGCAACCAACATGTGCAAAAACACCAATTTAGGCCCAAAAACGTTCTTTTCCATTCCTAAATTTGGAATGTTTTGACCAAAGATGGAATCTTCTAACGTGGCCTATCATATTCTACATAAAAATATAATATAGATAAGTTTTTACTATATTTTGGTCCTTTTTGGCTCTATTGGGCCCCCTGGTGGCCAAAGTTGGTACTAAAAAACCCGCACGGAGGTCCCTTTTCCCCTGTTGATCCACAAATGATTATTTGCATGTTTCATCATGAATCAAATTACTAGCTATTGTTACAGAACTAATTACTTATAGGGAATATATGTCTATTTTTTGTTGTTCTGTTAATGGCAAAATGAACGGTACCAGGTTAAATATCCTGATTCCTACAATTATTTCATTTTCTCTTATTATTGGTTGTTATTGGGGGAGATTGTATTAACCCTTTCCAGCCACATCTATAGTAGTTTAAACTCCCTAGAATATGACAGATTGAGGCCCAATAAACAGCAGTATTGATATTTGGGTTTATATTGGGGTTAAAGTTAGAATCGGCATTTGTGATACATGTTTACAGCTGACTGATTTGCAATCAGTATGCAATTTCCTATCATATGGTATCATAATAACAGGTTTGTTAGTGCTCAGGATGATATTATTTGATACCAAAAATGCCCTCCTCAATAGCTCTTAATTGCTAGTTTATGTACTTAGGCATCAATATAGGCAGACCCCTTAGGTTCCAGGTATTCTTCCCATAGTAGGGACTTCAGAAAAGTTCAAGAATATTTACATGATCAATTCTTTTTCTTCTATGGTGTAGAAGGTGTGAAATGTAATCCAAATCTTATGGGATTTTTCCTTCTATCTATCATAGAACTCAGGCAATCATCAAATATGTTCCGCTAGTACATTCTCTATATAATTGTTGTCAACTGTTGGAGTTATTAGTGGTAGGGGAGGGTGTTTGGGTCATGGTTGAGCGGAGCTGGTATTTGGGAGGTAGTTATGTAAGGGGTCTGAAGGGCATTTAGAGTACTGGGCAGGCTAGGCTGTGATTGACAGACTCTGTTAACATGATTACCCAATCACCTCAGTCGGTGTGAGTAGAGAGTACACCACTTGCCTTAATGACCCAATCATAATTATTATGATGTTATGGTATGGGAACCATTTTTTAACATCATACAGCAACATATTGGATCATATTACAATCCCAAAAGGAGCCACCAGGATTCATAACTTCAACTTCTGTTTTTGATAAAATTGATTATATCACCAATAAAATTGGTAATTTCTCTTAGATGCAGTCACTTATCATAGGTATGGCTCTTGACTGCATTTCTGATAGCTTAACAGTAGTTATTTAAATTTCACCCTCTAAGAGGGCAGTCTCATAACAGTGTCTGACACAGCTGCACCACAATGCTGACCTGCAGTGTGCACTGTGCACAGAGGCTCACCTAGAAGTCTCTGGAGTCCCTACGCATGGTAAATGATAAATCACATAGATTATAGACTGTTGGCATAGTGAATATAGGCTCACTAAAATATTAGCATCCTCCCTTTAGCTTGTGATGAATATCTGCAAAGCATATTGAAACTCTCATAATCTAATCGAGATTTCATGTTGAGCATATACTTTTGATTTGGTCAGCTTGGATATGACTGACTGTTCAGCTCATCACAATTCAAACAAGTTAGTCCATGAAGTATGTTATTCAGGAGGGGCTGTTCAAGAGCTTGAATTTAAATATTGCAAACTATATACGAGAATCCCTTCTTGTATGTATTTCCCCAGACTCACTGAAACCCCTCAATAAATGTGATTGCTGTGGCCAGTCCGCATCCACTTCTGGAATGCTGGTAGGTTCTCCTCCAAACACATCACTCCTCATACATCCTTAAAATTCTCTTTGTTTATTTCATGTGCCTGGTATATTAACATTGTGAAAACCTATATTTCAGTATTTTGCACCATCCATCCACTTTCTGTAAACTAATATTACAAGGAAAGCTCTCCTGCATGGTGAAAATGTGGCATTATGTTGATGGTCTAATGACAAGAACCATGCTATATCTATAATGCACAAGGACAAATTGTCTTTGTCCGTTGTAATCAGACATTGTTTCCCAAGGGATAATAGGGGTTACTCACCTTTAGCTAATGGTATCTGAGAGTTTCTGTTTTGAATAATTGGTGGGGCAAATATATACTTTCCTTGATGAAAAACATATTGACCATTATTTAATGAAACTATATTTACATAATACTTAGGCCTTGATCCTCTTGGTAAAAGAGGATGGTAACCCCATTGAGAATTTGATATATAATTTAAACATGGTTTCATGATATCTTGAATTCTTCTATGTGATTGCAGTTCAAATACTATCTACATAATAGATTGTAATTAAAGGGTTCACCTTGACCTCTGCCATTGCTCACAGGAATACCTAAACGGTGCCAGGTGCTTGAACTCTCTGTTCTCTGTTGCTTTGTCACATCTCAAATTGGCAACAGTGACTCTGGTGTTCAACATACACAAATAATCCATGCATATGTTGTTGCATACTCACAACATTAATTGCCTCTTTGATTAGGAAATAATCATTTCATAATGAAATATTCAAAAATTATATATATTATTTGGTTACTGTTGTTGGTATATTGGTAACGCACAATAGCATAGGTTCTCCTGTCACTGCCATCATTTTGAGCTATTACACAACCAATTTCTTTGATAAATAAATGATTTTAGATTGAAAAGTATAAAATCAATGCCCTTTTTGCCAGCCATATTGGATTTAAAGAGTAACCAATGACAATCTGCAGTGGTTCTCCCTTTCTAGATGGATTCTTCTCATCAATGCCATCATTTTGAGCTATTACACAACCACTTCCTTTGATAAATAAAGAACTTAGAGCAAAAAGTCTAAAATCGATACCCTTTTTGGCAGCCATCTTGGATTTAAAGGGTCTCCAATGACAATCTGCATTGGATGTCCCTTTCTAGCTGGATTGTTTTCACCAATACCATCATTTTGAGCTATTACACAACCACTTCCTTTAATAAATAAAGATTCTAGAGCAAAAAGTCTAAAATCAATACCCTTTTTGGCAGCCATCTTGGATTTAGCGGTGTTCCCCAACCCGGAACTCTTAGGACTTTTAGTATGTCATTCTAGGGACTTCATAGAAATGCATTGTGGTGAAAAACCTTTTGTTGCAATTTGTTTGACCTCAAACCTTAGTTTGCCTGGACTATACAGTCTGTGACCTCAAGCTATCTTATGTCCACCATCCACGGGGCTATATGTAGCAATAAGACTCAACTGGCCGTACAGAGTTCAGTGGACGGGGGGCATTAGCAGCACCATGCCTCTAGGCATTACAGCCTTTGCTGCCAGGGAATGTATTTCATTGGTGTGAATATAAGATAATGGGACTTGGCAGTAGGTGTGTGCTGAGAATGCACCCTGGACTCTATAATACATAGGGACACTGCCTCCCGACTTAGGGTACTGGTCCCTATGGAGTAACTGCACCCATCTGGTGTGTATATCATTCTACATAGTCTCCGATAAAAGTCTGTCATTATTCCTCTAGATGCAAGCTATTGTATGGTAAGACAAACACACATACATGTATACACACACATAATGTATACTTTTTTTTTTGAGATACAAGATTTACTATGCTTAGTACTAGAATGACCTTATTCAATGCCCCCCCCCATTGAATACAATGTGGCCGTATTCAATGGGCTGTGAAACAACATTATATGGCTTCAAATTAAAAAAACCCACAAATGCCAGCGCCCATTAATACTGCTTTTCAGCTTCGTGGGATACTGCCCCAGCCCCCACTCGTGAAATACATGAGGGGGCATTTGTACATTTGTATATATATATATATATATATATATATATATATATATATATATATATATATATATATATATATATATATATATATATATACATACATATATATATATATATATATATATATATATATATATATATATATATATATATATACACACACATAATAGAAGCGTATCGGGTAGAGGTTGGTAGTAGACAGTACAGGGGCAGTGGGAGGACCAGTCAGACAGCCTGCCAGCAGTTGGCCTCCCCCCAGCTGGCACAGGCCGGCAGTAGTGGGGACCCGGCCAGCAGGGGAATCACTCACTGCCTACACCTACTCACCATGAGCACCTCATTACAGCCTAATGTCAGGTGTACGAGCTGCTCACACCACATACCAGCGTGTCACACCAGCACCAGGCAGGCCGCACCACTGCTCTATAGTTGTATGAGTTGACATTGTAACCCAGTGTGTCATATGTATAGTCTCGCGTGGCAGGTAGAGGAGAGCGGGAAAATAGGGGAAGGAACGTATATATATAGAGAGAGGGTAGGATACAATAGTCACTAGATGGTCAGGGTTGAAGGGTATATGAACAGAACGGAGGGTATGAAGGGAGGCGATAGGAAGGGAGATTAGACATAGCAGGAAATAAAAGCAGTCATGGGTAGGATAGAAAGGACTATTGAGGCTAAAGTGGGACAGAAGTGTGGACTACACACTGTTAGGTGTGAGGGTAATTAAGAGGAGTGAAGGGGGACAGAGGGAGGTTGGTGCGGCTTTACCCTCCAATAAAAGTGTGTTCTAAGTTACCCGAACATAGAAATGTAGGGCCAATCATATATCATCTTTAACCATCTATAATATGTTCCTTGTCTATTCAGGCCTATTTACAGTTGAATTTGTGGCCCGTGATTCGATTCCGATGTATAAACCAAATCAGATAATGGTAAATTGACATAATCACTATCAAAAACGACCGCTTGGTAGTCCACTTCAGTCTGATAGATTCAAGGGCTGTCTGTCGGGTAATGAGCTATGATTAAACCACACTGCTCTTACTATAAAGATAGTGTTTTTGCAGCATCGGACTGTTCTTTGCAGCAGCTCTACTATAGACTGCAGTAGTGCGATCAGTGTAGCCCCCCCCCCCCTCACCATCCTCTGCCATAAGAGGGGCAGATGGAAGGCTTCAACCCTTTAAGGGCTACATAGCATGCTGTGTCCGTTGTCATTACGATGCATGGGCGTCACGAGCGCTGCATTCATGCATCGTGAAGAATCGCCAAAGGGTCGGCATGATGCATGAATGCAGCACTGGCATTATGCATGGTATAAAACATTAAAGCAGTATGTGGCCCTTAAAGGGTTAAATATGGGTGCTCTCCTTACTAGAATCTTCATAATACTCCAATCACAGACTGTTAGATAGACCGCTCCTCCCACCCACAACAGCCTCTTACCAGCCATCTCCTAACACCCCCCTAACAGCTATCTCCTAGCACCCACCTCCGAACACCTATCTCCTAGCATCCTCCTAGCATCCATCGCCTAGAACCATCATAGCACCCTCTAAGCATAGATACATCCAACACACCTCAGAAAGAAATACCGTTATTTAGTAAGTTGTATATTGTTTTCTTTGCATTGCTTTGCCAAATTTGAGAACAAGCGGTATTTTCGTTGATAGTTCAACTATTTTCATTGTGAGTTGTCTCCTCATAATACTGAAAACAAGTCTCACCTTGGCCACGGGTATCAGGCTATTAAAGCAGATCCCTCCAAACCCTCCCCCACCCCTCCCCCTGCCTCACTTACCCCTGCCTTCTCCCCGACCCCACTCACCACAGTGATATTGTCAATTCTGAGGAGCTGTGAAGAGGGAACACATGTCGGCAACTGATATCGACCACTGCTTGTGGAGCTGTTGCTGAAGGTTTTTGTCAGCAGCCCAAGAGAAAGGCTTGTCACCGACTTGTATGGCCTGTGTGACGTGTGTGCGTGTCTCATGGACCGGGCGAGTCTCCATGGTGGGGCGAGGGGGGGGGGTGTTTGTGTGTGTGTGTGGGCGGGGGGGGGGGGGGTGATGTTACAAGACTATAGGCCACTAGCGAAATACATTCTATACATTGTACCAATAATAAGATGCATTATGTGCCAAAAACTAGTACTCACGTTACAGCTCGGTGCTTATCTCGCCAGTACCAGCTTAAGTAATGGCGGCGCCCACAGAACAATCAGCTAAACCCCATATAGTATAGGGTATAACGTTGGCACTGTGTGTCTAACGTCTACCGCCTTCTGACACTCCTCTTCTTAGTTTAAATTGTAGTATAAAGGGATAGTGTAGAACCATCTTTCAAGTCGATATGAACTTTTTACTGCATCCTATTAAAGTTATTACTGGACATCGATTCTCTGTCTCTTTGTAGCTCTATAGTGATCGATGCCCAGTTTTATACTTCAGACCAGTGGCTCATTTTGGCTGTTTTTCGCCTCACAGATTGCTCCTAGCGCAAAATCCTGACTAGGTGTCAATATATTCTCTATGCCAATGTGTAATATGAGGGTAGAAAACAGTGGAACCTCAGTTAGAAAAAATCCTACTGAACAGTTTTTGAGAAAATTTGGGTTTTGTTGCCCTTTTTTGCTGTTTTTAGTACATTTCCTACATAACCCGTGAACGTCAGCATTTCTCAATTTTCAGGTATTTAGAATTAGAATTTGACATTTTTTTATTCGCAGTAGGATTCCTGAATACCGAGCCATTCTAGAAAAGCTATTCTTTGGAAAAAATACTTAGTATTTCTTGATGATTTTCGTTGCACAAATTTAGGTTGTAATATAAAAACTGCATTGTCATCCAATCAAAGTGTTTATGCACTGTTGATGGTCACCCCCTCCCACCCTCTTCACTGTGCATTGAAGGAGAACAGGCAGGGGAGGTACACGTGTCTGTATATAGCTGTTGACCTGGGTGCTGGGTGCATTTTTAATTTATGGGGTGCCAACTGTTCATGAAAGAAAATTCAAATAGATTTTTTTTTTTTTAGTATCAGATTAATGCAACTACAAGTCGTGATAGCACTTAAAGCATTCTATTTGCATTAATATGAATGGTGGCCACCTTATGGGGTGCCAAATATTCATGAAAGAAAAATTGATAAGAATTTGTTTTTTATTAGCATTAAATTGATGCAACTACAATTCGAGATTGCATTTCAAGCACCGGGGCATTCAATGAATGGTAGTCATCTTAAATATATGGGGTGCCAACTGTTCATAAATAAAAAAAAGAATAGAATTAGTTTTTTTATTAGTATCAGATTAATGCAACTACAATTTGTGATTGCACTTAAAGCATTGTGGCATGCAATGACTGGTAGCCACCTTGAATGTATGGGGTGCCAACTGTTCATGAAAGAAAAAAAAGAAAGTTTTTTTTTTAAGAATCAAATTAATGCAACAGCAACTCAAGATTGCATTTAAGCATTATGGCATTCAATGATTGGTGGCCATCTTGAACCTATGGGGTGCCAACTCTTCACGAAAAAAACAACTAAATTGGATGTTTTTAACAGTTTAAAATTAATGCAACTACATTTCAAGATTGCATTTAAAGCATTGTGGCATTCAATGAATGGTGGCCATCCTAAACCTATGGGGTGCCAACTGTGTCTGAAAAAGGTATCAAATAGAAATGTTCTTATATAGATATCAAATTAATGCAACTACAATTCTTCATTGCACTGAAAGCATTGTGGCATTTAGTAAATGGTAGCCATCTTGAATGGGTTGAATGAAGGAAAAATCAAATAGGATTTGTTTTTTTGATAGTATCAAATTAATGCAACTACAAGTCAAGATTGCATTTCAAGCATCGGGATATTCAATAAGTGATAGCCATCTTGAATCTATGGAATGCCAACTGTTCATGAAAGAAAAATAGAATAGATTTTTTTTTATTAGTATCAAACTACTGCAACTGCAATTCGAGATTACATTGAAAGCATGGTGGAATTCAATCAATGGTTGCAATCTTGAATTTCGAAATGAACATACACACAGACATATAGGCATGAACATGGTGTTCTCCTTCATATAGATATTCATGGATTTCTACTTCTAATAAATATAGCTTTCTGTTACATGGATGTCGATGTCCAGTTTTAGATATATATCCATATAGTGCATTGGAGTGCTATAATGTTGGACTGCTGTATATTGTAAGAACAATAATTCATATTGATTGATTTTCTTTTGTTTTGGGGGGGGGGGGGGCAAACGGCTGCCTGTGAATTCGTGAGACTGCATGATGTAGCCTTTAAAGGGTTAATAGCGATAGTTCTCCTCCTGCCTCTTCCTCGGGAGTTGTAATACTGTACATGTACAACACCTTGATAATAGGATACTAATACAAATCTTTCAATTCATGCACCTTAAACGTTAATCAATCGATGTTCAGATTCAACAGATAGAGCAAGGGAAGCGAGATCATGGAGCAGGTACGGGATGAGCTGAGAAGTACCGAGTGAGTGTCTGAGTGTGTGTTGGTGATGTCCATTGTCTGGTGTGTGTTTGATTGAAGTGCCGGCTAGTGTTAGAGGTACGCACACCAACTGTACTGGGACACAGCTGCTGCTGAGGCCTCCACACGTGGCGCTACCTGATACTCCCGGCTGGAATTTCACACTTTTTGGGATCCGTCTCATACAGCCTGTGGACCTGTGAAGCTGACACAAATAGACAGGTAGTTGTCAGCATTTGTGCATTGGCAGGATCAGGTTCCCTAGCCCTTTGAGGTCCGCATAGTGCTTTGCCCTTTGTCATCATGATACATGAATGCTGTCCTGGCAAGTCTACATGCATCATGCCGACCCTACAGGATAACATACGCCGTGTAGGGTCGGCATGATGCATACATGTAGCCCTGTCGAGTGACTGGCCAGGGCTGCATTCATGCATCATGACGGCAAAAGGTACATCACATTAATGCACTATACAGCCCTACAAAGAGTATCAGTGAGGTAGATATGAAGTGTTCTATATATGAGTACTCCCTGGAGGCAGATAAGATATTTCCTCCACGGGGTGTAGCGTTATCAAACAGTGAACAATGGTGTTTCCCTTAAAAGTACAACTGCTTTAAATGCATTGGTATGTACATGAGGTCTGTATGGTTTAATTAACGCCAGAAGTAATCAAGAAGGCTGAGCAGGTGGCTCTTGATGGTATCACATAGATATCGATATTCCGACCACCTCCGTTTCAGGAAAAACACCACCGGATGTTGAATCTTCCGGATTACTGAAGCATATGCTCATGTATAGAACTGTCCCTAAAGATAATCGAGGGTACCGGATTATTGAACGCCGGATAATCGACCTCACCATAAAAAATGATCAAATATCATGCCATCTGCTAAATCATGCACAACGGACTTTGAATGGTTCAAAATGCTTAGATGTCGACTTGCTAATGCCAGTACCACTGAGCTAATATCTATGTGGTCGTTTAGTCAGAAGTGATCCTATGTATAGGACTGAAGTGCCTGCCGTCTGTTAGGTCAACCTCTATAAGGACAACATGATACCCCATGACGTCATGGTCAGTTGTCGTCATGATGCACCAAAGTAGCGTATTGGTGCATGATGCACCAACCTCTAGGGATTGTATCAACCCTGATGAATGAATCCAGCACTGGTGAGTTGCGCAAAGGTGCTGCATTCATACATCATGTCGGCAAAGGGGCATGGTAGGCTGGGTTAAAGGGTTATTAGATAGAGTGCCCTCCGGAGTGTGTGAAAACACACAGGAGACTGTCTAGATGTACCATCTGAGCTGAATTATTCAGTAGTGGTCCTGCATGGGCGGCGAGCTACAACTCCAAACATTCCCAAGTGGCAGCAGCTGAAATCCGCTGCTGGAAAGCAATGGTAGGATTAGTCGTGGAAAGCAAAGGTCAGGTCCTTAATTAACCCTTTAAGAACAGCATAGTGCTTTGATGTATTCTGCCATTATCTCATGATTCATCATGACCTTGGGATTATTACACCTCCTGAAGAGTCAGTATGATGCACCAATGCAGCGCCGGTGCATCATGCCGACAAATGGAGATGCACCTCGGGGCATCATGGGGTCCTTAATGGGGTATGGCGTGAATACTGTATAACCGCCATCTGCTGAAATGCCCGTAGGAAGCCCACCATCAAAGGCAATCTGAACCTTGGTGGTCTGACAAAATAGAGCGCTGGGCGTGTGTAATAGTATTGTGAATCAAGGCTGGTGTCCAAGCTAGGGTGAAATGTGATTATTGACATTGGCAACTGATCTAGTATTTTAGGCTGGACTGCACACACCACGCTTCCCAATGCTCAGTCATTTGGCACATAAAAGACTGCTCTAGGGAAGTAGGGATTCTCTAGATTATTTGATACGAACCTGGCCAAGTCAGTGCATTCAATATCCAATGACTATGGGGAACATGATAATTAAACAAATAGAAATTTGGGGAATGGTAAGCTTGGTAAAGGCTATACCTCCTCTTTAGAGATCCCTTGCAGAACCCATTATTCAGAACGCATTTTATTTAGAAATGCTGATACACTATTTATTTGATTTCAGTACCATACGTTGGTTGAGACAATGATTTCCCCTCTATGCTACCGGGTGATCCATTGATTATTTTCAACAACCGTTGGCCTTGAGTTGAAGTATCATTAATCAAAACTGTACAGTCGAGGCCTAATGCACAGCTGTATATTTGTTTACTTGTATGTGGTATTTACATCAGAGAGAGTGAGCTGTCATTGATAACTTTACTTATGTCATTTAGGAACAGGTGTTCTAGCCACACCTGATTGAGTGGCTGTATTTTGTATAAAACACGGCCATCTTGATGGAGGACCTCAAGATAATGGGCAATACATTCAGAGAGAATGATAGGCAGATGATGTATTCTTTGTTCGTGTTTAACTTTTAAAAGGGCCGAGTCTTCAAATTCAAATACGGTACACCAGTCTCGAATACAGGCCAGGGTTGGTCTCAAATAAGTGCCGGGTGTCTAGGACTAACAATAAGAGCCGGGGTGCGATTATAAGGTGACGGTGAGCCGATTATATCTAAAACTTTACGTATATCTGTTGACTTCTCATCCCATTTCAGCTAATTCATGATCGTACTTTGTCCATATTTCCACTTCAACTCTTACTGACATTATAATCTTTATGGTCTGCCTTTCCCATATGCATGTTTACAGCTATAGAGAGTAGATGGAAAAGAACATAGCTAGGGAGTGATCATTTTCGAACAACATCCAGGGGGTTGCTTCATTTTTGAGTGAGCAAGGCAAAATTGTATCCTTCCGCCCCCTTACGAGAGTGGTCCACAATTTGTTGGTCCTCCCCTAGCAGATTCATATTTTTCATGGTCAACCTCGTTGATGTTTCGTAACCCACAGGTATTTCTCTTGCTAAAAAGGGGTGCCATTCTCAGATTTTCATGAGGGGTCCAGAATCCTTTTGCTCTCCCTCCCCATATCCAGCCCCCTCTGTTAAAACATGAGCGGTCCCTTAGTGCTCAGGTGACTCTGGTAGTCCATTAGCACACAGCCTCCAGTACCCCGTCAGTGGCATGCCGCATGCAGCAGCTTAAGGGGTGGTCAGGGCCTATTGTGGCACAGATACTGCCCACTACACACCCTGGAGCCGATGGTCTCAGCTCCTGGCATGCCCAAAGTCAGTCTAGTTCTGTCCATTCAACACAGGCCTTCAGCACGCTCCTGTGATGTAAGGTCCAGGAAGGGGTGACGCCATTTGGAATTGAATGGTGGTAGGAATTGAATGGTGAAAGTGTAAATTCGGCGGTTCTTGTTGGCAATAGTCGGAAGAATGTCTGGGATCCATGTAGGCCATGACCTATACTAGTGACCAACCAGTGACCACATTAACCTACTGCTGGCATGGCCCTCCCCTTGGTGAACAACTAGCTCAACGCCAGACCAGCATCTCTCTGTAATGGGAAGGGATAAAACTGTGCGTGATCAGAATCTTTAAAACCATCCTTTATTTCCTGTTTTTTAAACTCTAACAGTATTAAATGTGGCCGCAGTAATACCAGTAAACTGATTAGTCAGCTCTTTTATTGATTTGCAAACGAATGTTTTTAACTTGGATTTCAACTTTTTGTATTCTCCACAAGTACCACGCTTTTAAAATGCCAAAACATCGAAATTCACCCACCGTAACCACTCTGGCGCCACCAACGACATGCAGTAGCACAACCGGCAGAGGATCAAGTTGGAGCCAGGCTTGGGGGTGATATCTGAATTCATTATGGGGGGCTCATCAATTAATTAATTATTTAATCGACTGCCAACTGTCATGTAAAACATGAAGCCACACACACTGAGGCCCCGGCTGAATGCCCGGATTATTGACAGTCTGCGGGCCCTGTTCTAACACTCCGCTGCTCACATCGTGTTGGGGCACCACACAAAGCACTGCCAGCATGCGCACTATGCATTCCAAGATGGCGTCGTCATTATTATCTGCATTTTAAGGTGATTTACCGTAGTTTTGATATTTTTTTCGTGTCAAAGCGATAATGATAATGACCCCTACTTCATCTCTGTTCCACTGACTAAGACACCGTTGGTCATTACACTTTCCCCCAATCCAAAGGCAGCTTCTCCCTCGGGCAGTTGGGTCAGCGGACACAGGTTCAACATGGGTGCATTGTTTCCACCCTGGAGTTGTTTGCAGTAGGATGCTGGTGTGTGGTGAGTGGTGGTGAGGCTGCAGTGCTGGTGGGGAGATGGCAAGAAAATTAGGGGGAAAGGTGCTTAATCGATTGGTCATTTGTCCCTATGGATTACCCCCAAATGTGCTGTACTATTTGGGGGTAATCCTGACTAACCAGGTCCAGGACAAGGTCCAACGACACAGATCAAGGAGAATCATAAATACTTGGTTTACATGCACTACCATTACTGAGACGGGAGGAGTCTCTAATTAGGGAAGACATCTTAGAACCTCATAGTCTACTTACTCGTTTGTATACAGGTTCACGCTCCTCTAGGTAGCATACTAGGCAGTGCACTGCGAGCCAGGATTCATGCATGCATGCATCATGATGACAATACAGGGTTGATAGACTGCCACAAGGTCTTCCAGACGTACCAACACAGCTCCAGCTAGTGACTTGCCGGTGCATCATAATGACAACTGAGTGTAGAGCCTTGAGGGATGGAGTAGCTTACAGTCTTCTGTCAATAGATCAAACCCCAGGTAGTCATCCCCTATTGGAATTTAACCTCAAATGAATAATGGAGAGAATATAACGAGAGAATCTATTCCAATGTTAATGAAGGAAAACGCACCTAGATATAATGCTTTACATGGTGCAGTGTAACATATTAATGAAAAGCGACATACTGGAAAGGAGACAAAATTACAAGACAATGCGGTCTAATTCGTGATTAAGTTGGAAATTCTCAAATCAAAAGACGAATGGAGTCAGTGAAGGACTGGGCTAAGAATCCTCAATCATGAAAAGAATCATACCTCATAAGAAGCTCGAATAGGAGTTTAAAATTAAAAACATGGGATCCCTTTTCATTGGGACGAGTCAATAGAGCGGTGGGAGGTGTTCCCATGGAGGGTTGGCGGCCAGGGTATGGGGTAGGTGCGGGGCAGGGTGAGGGTGTGGGGAGGTATAAAACCAGTTGAATTTCTCCCCCTGCTCATGTAATATGGCTGTGTCCACAGAGGCTGGCTTGTTTTACAGGGGAGGGCTGGGAGCAGACACCAGGCTACCGGGCCGCCATGTAAACAGCTGCTGTAATGTGCACAACTGTTGGCACTACTGTTTGTATTCCAGCCTGCATTCAGACCTCCTGATGAAGCCTGGGGTTTTTACTCCTTTTGGTTCTTTCCCTTTTTTGGCATTCATTCACAGTTGGGTGGGAGAGTAGAGTTGGGCATGTTCCATCCCTGTGGTAGTCATCGCAGGGTTTCATGGTGGGGATCTGACATTTCATACTAGCTGGGAATTACTATTGCCATCAAACCTTTAAAACTGGCATAACACCTCAAGCCTTCATGTCCATTTATCGCCATGATGCACCAATGCATGAGTGAGTAATTGCTGGTGATCATTGTGTTAGTGCATAATGCCGACCCATCGGGAATCTCACAGCTGTAGCATTGGCATGATGAATGTATATAGCAACAAAAGGGTACAGTTAATTAAAGCACTGTGCTGTCAATAATGAGTTAGCATAGGCAGCAATATGGTCAGGCACGATTGCTTGAGTGGTGCAACCAATGTGATGATTTGGTGGCCACTGCAGGTATTCACAAACTCACACTGCACACGAACAGACAACATGATTGCCCAACGCTGGCGCACTGCTTAGTCCCTCACATTCACATACTTAAGTTCTTCCTCATTTTGCCATGGCTCACTCACTCATTCCCCATACAACCACTCACTCACTCACTCACTCACTCACTCACTCACTGTGCCATTGAAAAACACCATTCAGCATTACATGCAGTGTTTAATCACAGACATATTGATATTGCTGCACTACACACCATGCCTCGTTCACATGGTGGAATTGGGGACGGGTGACCTCATGTCCATGGTGACGCCTATTGTTGGCCCCTGTTCTGGTTGTCACTGAACGCAGTTCCCGGTTATTAGGATGACCTGACTGTGCCGCATGCAACCAGGCCGTCAGCCATACCGTCAACCACCCCAGAGCCACCCAAAACTACCCCAGAACCACCCCAGAGCCACCCCAGAGCCACCCAGAATTGTCCCCAGAGCCACCCCAGAGCCACCCTAGAGTCACACTGTATCTACAACAATGTATGGTATGGTTCTGTTCAATCAAAAAAACATTGCTACAAAAATACCTTAACTTAACCTGTCATGGTGTTTAAAATTGACCCACATGGAGTATTACCCTATTCCAACGCCCCCAATAATTACAAGCTACGGGTCACGGTACCACCTTCTTGAAGAAATATTTAGACTGACTACAGTCCTCGAATTGAAAAGTTACCTTACTCGATCTTTAGAGTATTATATATCCCTGGCCTTATTTGTGCATCAAAGTAGTATGCTGGCCTTATATGGCTAAATAATATTGCATTTCAGTCCACTTTTTGTTAATTGAATAATGAATGCTTGACATTATGCGTGCTTTTTCTTACAATTCATGTTAATATGGCTTTGAAATTAAAGGATTGCCAAAACTAAATCCGACAGACACACAATTCTATCTCCCTCAGATGTGAAGTTTCCCACCGTCCATGAAGATATCCTTTAGTAAAACGTCAAAGAACACCTCAGCATTGATCTCTCGCCAATAACAGGGAAAGGTCTACAATGAAAATAGTTATAAGAAAAAAGGAAGAACTGCCCCGGTAAAACACACATCAAAATAAGCCAAATAATTTAAAGATAGACATAAGAAGATGAAGAGGAGGAAGATGACAAAAAGAGGAAATTGACAGTACCATCATCAGAAATCAGCGTTTGATCTGACAATGGGTGTTTTTCCTCTGCTGGATGCTCCTATTACTTAAATCACAAAAATTTACGACGGTAGTGTTTGATATCAATTGTTGTATTTGGAGTTATTTCATTAGCCAACATACCCATACCATAGAGTCAGTCAATGTCTACAAGATCCCTTTGAGATACTGTTGATAGTGCTGATGATGCTATAATTAGTTTCAGCAGTGTGATATCTTCTTATTATCAGAGTTTGAAATAATTCCTTATCAATACATGTATTATTAGGGGATGGAATCATGTCATATCAATAGCGTGTCCAGAAAGTAATTGTATGCTATTTATAGGGTTCGGGATAACTTCATACCAATAATAAGCTCAAGTTGTGGGAGCAATCTTATCCCACTAACAGTTTAGTGGGGTGACACTTTAATGACTTACTGATGTCAATTTTCTTTGTCTCGGTGTTAGCGGTAAAGGTAACCATTATTTGTAGTAATATTGAAATATCATTCCTTCTAATGCCCTAAAGTTACACAGTGTCTCGGTCCTTAACAACCTGGGGCTGGGACAAAACACATGATTTCAGACTGGACTATGGGATGCATATAGCTTAGCTGATTTGTAAGTTTGAAAAGTCATGTCAGTCATCATTAACAAATGATTATAATTGCAAGTTTCATTTACATGTCAAGAACATATAATTTCTACATCATGGATATATATATATATATATATATATATATATATATATATATATATATATATATATATATATATATATAACGACTGGCACATTAAATACATTTTCAAAAAAACAGACTTAAATATGTTCAAGTTGGATACAGCCACATGATAAACTGTTTCTAAACACATTTGCTTCAGACATGGTCCAAACAGTCTACATTACTTTAAACAGTTATACTAATGAGATTGCTGCAAGCAGAGGGGCAGTTGCAGTGGCAGTACCAGCCAAGAAGGCCCTGCTTTCAGCCTCCTGGTGGGTAATTTAAATCATGGCCCCTTCACTTGGCCCTCTGCCTGTCAGTCCCTACCACTTCATCAAAACCCGGCGACTTCCGCCAGCGTCCGTCAACCTCGTTCCCATCCAGGCCCGCCGCGCATGCGCTGCTAACAGTCTACAGTGGTACTCGACTGTTCCGTTTCCTCTCCGATCCATTCCACTTTTCCCCTCTCCCGGCCCTTTAAGTAAGCCAGAAAAGGGGGAATTTACGATGCCTCACCAAATAAGGGGATTCCAGTGCAATAGGTAACAGCTATAAATAAGTGATGTAATAGGCATTTCATTTTGCATCCATGGACCTTCAAATGACTTCAACAGGCAGTGATAGAAGAGAGTGATAAGGTTGAAAAGGTGAAATAGAGTTCTAAACTGCATGATTAATTCTGATTGCTATGGTCTACCACTTTCACAATTACTGAATATTCATGTGGCTAGGACTACCAGAGTAATGCTTTACAGTAGCCTTACCATCTCTGGAGACTACTGCAGGAGCAGCTTTAGGTTTTGGTGTATAATGGTACCTCCCACACTAGACTCACTGACTTCTGACTTATTATGTTGTAATGGGGGGGGGGGGGGGCTTTGATTATCAGTTAGGGAATTTTATGTTGATCTTGAGGCATGAGAAAATGGCATACATTTGCAGATATAGATGTAGGCAGGGGGTGGCACTACGCATGCGTCATGCCCAGGGTCAGCTGACGTCCACCAGGTGGTGTGGTTGACACCCGCTCAGTACCCAAGGCGCATGCGCACCGGAAGTCCTCTGCCCGACACCATGATGGAGCGTCCCCTGGTGGGAGGGCGAGGAATTGGTCTCATTAGGCGGCCATGTTGGTAAGGTGAGCTGGGGGCGGACAGGTAACGGGAGCCTTGTTTTCACCGAGCTTTTGTATTTGGAGCCCCAGATCACTCCACTCCTTCTCAACCCTTAATGAAGGGTCAGCATGATGCCTTAATGCTGCTTGTTTTGGTGGCCCAAAACTGGGACTAATTCGGGCTTGAACCTCCATCTCCTATAATCACCATTTCCCGTTTGACGCCCGACTAGCCGCCCATATAAACAGGTGCATGGCTGTACTGATGTCGGTGGGCCTCCATAAAACATGGCGTCCCATGCCTCAGCAGATGTCAGGAGACACGTTTCATCTTAATTGTACATGGCAGCACACTCATTACGTTATTACCATCAAGGCCGTGATTCACACTTGGGACTACATAATACGGCTCTATTCCCCTGATTCAAATCCCCATTTCTCCTACGTCACTGCTACTTACTACCATACAGCTCACAACAACACTTTAGGGGCCGCATAGTACTTTAATGTGCTATGTAATTTTGTCATTAACACGGTCCATGAATGCAGCCATGGCGAGTCTACTGGCCACACTAATGTGTAATACTGACTCTATGGGTGTGTACCAACCAGTAGGGTCGGCATGATGGTAAATTGGATCACTAGCGTCTACATAAGTGAGGGCTACACTAATGCAAAATAATGATATGGGTCATCGTGCATCAAAGCAATAAACCATCCTTAAAGGACTAATTCACACATACATGCACATGGCCCTGGTACACGGTATCCACGAGCCTCTGACCACATGCCCACCCTAAACAGGACAATGACGTAGCAAACAGCCTGTGAATAAATGTCTACATACACCCTCAAAAAAGTGAGCGTCACTGTCGCCAAAAGCACTCTCAGCTGAATGTCAGGCACTGCCTGGCTTTCAGGTGAGAGTGCTTTCGACTTTTCTGAAGGTGTGGCCATAGGAGTGTGTGGTGTTGGGGAGGTAGTGGATAGACTGTACCATGCAGTGACAGCAGAGTACCTGTGGGGTGCCTAGATGACGGATGGCGCACGCGCAGTAACAAAGCCAGTCCGTGTCGCCACCTGATGATGCTATAATTTGTTTCAGCACCATGACCTCTGAACAAGACCTCAGCCACCTCAAGGTCATATCAAGGAAAGGAACCAAGGTATGGCAATATATCGGCAGGTGGTGCCGAGTTGTTTGTCAAAACAGCCTTTGTTAAGTCCACCCCTGCCAGTGGCCACCAAGAAGTACTGGGTACAAAAGCAGCATTTGCAAATCAGATATTTCTGGCGTGGTTGTGATTAAATTGGATTGGATGAGATTGGCAGAAATCATTGTTGATCGTATAGCGGTAATGCCCTTGGATTGGCGTTTGACTATACGGTCAGGTCGTGATCATTGGTAGCTCAGTTGGACTGTAGACCCGTGGCTGATTTGCTGGTTGTGTAGGGCTTGGTTGGACTGAGATGAGGCAGGTTTTAGGAGTTGTTGGGGTCATTATGTGTCTCTGGCTGTCCTGTTGTGCCCGGACCACAGAGCTGCCTACAATGAGAAGCGGCCTGAGGTTATTGGTAGTGGAGGTGGCTATCACAGGCCGCCACTAAACCCATCAGATGGCCAGGTTCAGGGTGAGTGGGCGGGGACCTGGGAGGGGCGGGCGCCCAGCCGTAATAAGCCGACGATAGGGGCAGATAACGGCGATACCCGGAGATAACAACCCTCCGGCCGGCTTTCCGACCAGCGAGTTAAGCGCGTCACTGCACAAATTGATATCCGGGGCAGTGCAGATTTTGTGGTGATGGAGACATGAAGCTGTCATCGGAGCTGCTGCTGCTGGTAGAGGGACTGACCCGTGTCAGCAATACTGAAGCCAACATAGGTACAGCTGCCTTTAATGATAAACATGGTCTGAACTTCTAGGGCAAGTAGGGCAGATTTTTTATGTTTTTCACTTAGACCTCGAAAGTACCCAGAAATCGAATCACAAACCATTCAACATGGGATAAAAAGTCACGGTCGGGTAACCTAAAACATACGTTTTCTGCATGAAGCCCCAGCTCCAAACACAGCCATTTCCGGTCAATTTGGTGGCATGCTGGTCCTGTACTAGACCACCATTGTCAGATATCGCGTGGACCAGGTGTATAATAAGCATATTGGGTGGAGCAGGGCGGGGCAATTAGCTCCTGCAAATGGTTTGCCTGAGACAGCCAATCCAAAGACACACATGAATATTGCCAAATTCAGAGAAACATGGTAGGAGAACGTTCCCAACTCAACTAGTCTAGTGGTATAGTTTGACGTTCCATGCACCAAGACGAATAAGATTCCCTTATCTGACTAAGTGTTCCTTAAGTACATGGGTGTTTATACAGCACTTACTGTACCGTATTTGTCATAGGAGAGTCCATCGATACCCTAGGCTTGTTCTCTCTTGTCTCGTAGTAAGGAGAATAGTCTTCCAGGACAGACCTGTAGTAAAATTGAGAATCTATCTTATTAACCTTTTTGGAAGCCACTACAGTGATAAGGTAGTAGCTGCATCTTCATTGGTAGTATCTTCGGAAGCATTATTTGAATTAACCCAATAGGGACCGCATAGTGCTTTAATGTGCTCTACACATTTAAAACATTATGCATACATAAGTAACTCACTAGCCCTACATTTAAGCATAATATCGATCCTACGGGCCTTGTGCATAGTCCTCAAGGGTTTGCACGATGCATTCATGCAGCCCTGGAGAATTAAGGGTATATGTCATATGTGACGTTAAAGCACTATGTGCCACGTTAAAGTCGATGTCCCCTCATGTCTACAAATAAGCAGGTTTGACGCTTGATGTATTCTGAGGCAGCCAACCTAAAAACTGTTCACCTCCTGTCAATAACAGATCCCGCCTCCTCCAGGCTGCCATCACCATCCCCAACCCTCGTCTCCACCACCCTCCTCTGCACTGACACTCCTCCAGGGTCTCCAATACCCCTCTATCTCCCAGCACTCGGGGAGGGGTACTTATGTAGCAACAGGGGTTAGGGTTGGGGAAGGCCAAGGAGGGCACACATATTTCGACCCCTGTACATGGGTCTGAGGCAAATACTATTACTGGATTTCAAGGAAAGGGCCAGCACATTTCTGTAGTTTTATGGGGAGGGGGGGGGGGGGCTGGAAAATATGTTGTGCGCACGCTCGGAAATCCACCTCACTTGCATGTTGTTAGATAATGATCACTCCCTAAACCCGAGCTAACACCTCAACCCTCCCTGTCACTACTCACTACTCACTGCTTCCCATGGTGCATGTATAAGGGTTTAGAGATTGACACATTGACAAGACACCCATGAAGATCTCCCCCACCCTCTACCCCTCCCACCTCATGTCTGACCCATTCCCTCACCCTTCACTACTCACCACCACCCAGGGGAGCCCCAACCCCAGATTGGATTGCCCGCCCTGCTACCGGGTCCGCCCCTCAGTAGTGGAGAGGTTGGGGTGGGTAGTTCGTAGATGGTCCGTGGGGAGGGTGAGAGGAAAGTGAGAGAGACTGTAGAGGCTAATAGCTGAAGAGTGTGCTGATCCCTCTAAAGACCCTACCCGCATAATTGGTGCACTCCTTTAACACAGATACCTTCATATACCTCATATGATATATGTAAAACAGGTCGCCATCTTTGACAAATGCCCCCTGGCAGCTTCTTGGGTTTTGGATATACCCAATCAGGCTAGGCTCCTCACTTCACTACATGGACAAAGGAGAGATGGTGCAGGGGCCATACTTATACCCAAGCTGGCGGCGCCCATAGTCCAATGTAAAAGAGTTCACCATCCGTTTCGCTCATACATGAGTATAAATTGTCAATATGAGCATTCCCTTTCAATCTACCAATATATCCTTTCGATCATCGTCAGGCAGGTACGACACTGTGTGTTGCCACCACAAACCCTCTCGGCCATATACCAGTATCAAAGAGTATTGCCAGCCTATACATATAACAGAGAAAAACTGCCCCTCTTGGTCCCTCTGACGTCATAGCTGCGTCTGAGAATAGGCCCTACGTCTTAAAGCCGACAACCCTGATGCCCAGTGGCCACTACGTCACAGCTGCGGGACTGTAGCAATTTATAGGGGGCGTGCTCAGTGAATCCCTGAGACCCGCTACAGAGCGCGGTGCCCTAACTCCCCCTAACATCGCCCACGGTGACAAAACACCACCTTTGTTAATGTACCCCGCCGCCAGGTGCATCACGGGTATTACCCATCAACCGGAAGTGGCTGTGTGTATGGTATGACGCGTATTACATTACTTGCCGCCACCCCGCGGGGAGGCAAGCATATATAACAAAGTGCATCGAAAAGGAAACCACAAAAAGTTAAGAAAATATACAAAAAATGAGCTGGTTGGGGAGAGGCATAAAAAAGTCCATCCCATCTTCAGACGGCCCGCATGGCCCCGGCAGCCACGTACTTAGCTTAATTACCAGAGACAAGTGATGTCCGATTCATTCCAACTTAACCTAATTACACCATCCAATCAGGCTCTAAGCACTTCAGGAGGTGGGAGGGGGAGGGGAGGGCATTTTATCTTGCTTTACCTTCGTGTTGCCTGTTGACAATTAAAATGCTATCTAGGCACTGGGTAGTGGAACTCAAAGTGGACGCAGCGTGGTGGTTTTTAGCTAAGTGTAAAGGTGGATCCCCAGTACTTCACACTGTGCCCCTTGTAATGCCTGAGTCATCTCAGCTATCTTACACCGGGATTCCCCTCTCTAGTCACGAACCCCCGCACGTCTGTCCAGACAATTGGACTTATTAGATGTCAGCCATATTTATTGTGGTCAATGCCTCCTGCGGCCCCCAAGGCCCCTTCCGGATACTGCGGGCGTTAATAGCCTCGTTCTATCACACACACGCACACAGCCAATCAGGCTAATCACACAAACCAATATGGCCGCTATGACGTCATAGCCTCATGTCACATGACAGGGCAATCTCCCACATAGAGCTTTGAGGGATATAGAATATGCTAGAAATACACCTCTTTACCCATTCCTACCTAAATCTATCTTGCCTACGACTAATTACGACCTATTTTGAAACCATTCAGTAGTTTAATGCCTTATTTCTGTCAACTTACTATTTTCTTTCACTCTTATGGTCGAAAGTCGACAGTGTTCACGCCAACATTTCAGAGCATCACAGGACATGCATATATATGACAGAGTAGATACTAAAACTAATCAAATGAAAGAACACACCAAAAACCCTTATTTGGTGTACATGTTTTAGACTAGTCAATTTATACCTTTGTGAAGATGCCTTTCTCGATATCCTATCAGAATATCTAAAGCTCCGTTTTGAACCAGATTGTGGCCATAGATCACAAGCCGACCCCTGGCCCAAATCTCGAGAGAGACATGTTTGAAATGTAAATCCAGACACATTTTCATTGTGTGCAGATATTTTGTATGGTATATCATATATATAAAGGGACCATTCAGAAAGCCTCTGGGCATAGAGCGGCGGGTTGGGGTGGCGTTGGGGTGGGGGGGGGGGTGTAGACTGTATGTATGAGCTGAGGATACAAAAGGGGAGGGCACTGACCCTATGTACTGCGGGGAGTGAGAGGCTCTGAGCTCCACACCACAGGTGTTTGCCTTGTTATATGCACATATGTTACCAACGGTGTAAGGCCCCAAAGGATTGTGAACCAAATGGGCATGGTGGTGGTGGTGGTGGGGGGGGGGGGGGCTCTCACTGGGTGGGGTTCCGCTCGGTGTCAGGGAGGATGGATTGAAGACAGTGTAGGTGGGGAGGTAGGTCACTTGGGGCCCACCTTAAAGCTGAAAGATGTCAATTATACATAACTGTGTGTGGACTGTAAGAAGCCAAAGCCCCTAAGGAAAGGAGTGCTGATAAGTTATCTCACAGTGAGAAGGGCAAGGGGATATCCTGACAGGGCCAAAGCAGTGTTTTATTTCACCCTGGCGCAATAGGGGAGCCCTAAGGCAACAACATAATTTTTATGTTTTCTGTGTATGAGCTAAGCACGTGTATACATACAATATTTACCGTTGTATTGTGACCTTCCCCAACCATGTAATTATTTCCATCACACAGTGGATATGAAAGTTAATTTGCATAATTACTGGAATCGCTGTTTCCCATGCCCCGACCCTCCATAGAATAGCAGTATTCCATGGAATGAGACATAAGCTATTTTAATCTATTTAAACTATTTGCACATGTAATGAATACAATGTCCCGCTCAGTAAATTGTTTTGTTTAGATCAGTTACCCCTCGTCGGAGCTTGAGTCGTATCTTGTAACTTGTTTAGATGGATGTACACAGACTCCACTGTCGTGGGCCTTTGTTTATGTATTTGCAATCTGAACAGAAATCGCAAATATTAAACTCTTATGAACCTGCATATATTTATATAAATGTAGGATAAGAATATACCCTCCTGAAGGGTTCTGAAATATTCACCAAAGGTGTGCTAATGCATTACTCACCGGCACTGCATTGGTGCATCGATATCAGACTGTTCATTTGTTCATAATGGGAAGGTGTAATATTTGAAGTACTGAATACGGTGTCTGAGAATACCAAGATGCTCCAGGGTTGAGGGGGATATGCTCATTACACGAACATTCGTGCGGAAAGATAACATGCGGAAACCATCATCCCCTTTATGCACGAAGGGTCTTTTGCTTTTTTCCAGGGAGGGATTTAAATTTCATAATTGAGTAATTTTTCTTTTCTGTAGGCCTGTCCGTTCTCTTGCTTACTTTTTCCCCTTCAACATTTTATGCATCCGAACATTTTACCATCTGAACTATCATTCCTGATGGGTGAAATAACAACTGCAGCAGCAGTATGGAGTTGGACCTGAATTCTCACAATGTGTGCAGGCCAACGTTGGAGCAGCGCAATGGGGAGTAGCTCATGAAGGATGTATATGCACCTAAATACAAAGCGTCATTACGGTTAGCAACCCACGGTGCAAAGAGCGAAAATGTCTGTGCCGCCCCTCTCGAGAAGGCCATATTTTTTCGAATCCCATATTTTTTGTTTATGATTATATAGTGAAAGAGTTATATATCGTTAAAGGTATACAACACAATCTACGCATACGGCACTTAATTGGGAGATTTCTTTCTGTGTAGAAAATTGTAGAAAAATATGATTTTCTCATGAGGGCCTATACATAATGCACTCAAATGTGAATGTTCCACAGGTCGAAAGAAACAGTTCAAGGCTACTATACCAAAAACACTAAATTGGTAAATAAGTACCAATTTTGACACTATATCGATTTGATGCGCACTGTATGGCCCTCACTAATATCAACGCTCGGGTAATATCTTTCCTGAGCAGGCTTGACTTTAGGAACTATTCTCCATTTCTTGGAAATGACCATAAAATAAAAAAGACCCACTAAAATACAAGTCATTTTGTGCAGACAGTTCCGTGCCTCTGCAAATGGTCAGTAATTGCCGGCTGACCGGTCGCCGCTCCCACTATATCTACCTAGACCACGTGACCACCTCAAGAGGCCCACTTCCGGTTTAATTTCCGTTCGCGGCATCCTCAGCCCTTTAAGGGCAGCATAGTGCTTTAGTGCACTTAATCATCATTGTGCATTATCGATATGATGCATACATGCATTCATACACAAAGGTCGGCATGATGCACCAATGTAACGCTGGCTAATCACTCACAAACACAGCAGTGCTACATGCTGACGTCAAATGAAGATGAAGCCATGAGGCAGCATGCTGCCCATAAAGGGTTACCATGGTTGGTGGCACTAGGTGGGAGGGGGGGGGGCTGGGCAGTGGTAAGGGGGTATGGGGGCTACACGTGTTGTGGGCCTGACCCTAACACCTAGACATCATGTTGGGGGTCAGCACAGGGCACAAGGCCGTTGCTGAGGTGAACTTATGGCTAGCTGGTCTCCATACCTCTTTCTGCTAACCACTAGTTTCCCGTATCCTAGAGAAGAAGTTGACCATAGCCTCGATGTGAGAGAGGTGGAAAATATATCTAAGGACTGACAAGGTTACAGTTAGTAATTGCTATTTAAAATTTGAAAACAGGGAAACATTTCTCAGGAACTCCCCTTTCATTCAATTCACATCAAAATGACTAAATCAATTTACCAAGGCGATATAAAAGGAAAATGATTGTGCATGTGAATGTGGAAAGAGAAACAAACTGTCTTTCTGAGGTATATCAGCATGATTGTACATACTTATCTGTAGAGACGGGAAAGGTGATATAAAATGCATAGTTAACTTAAATAATGGCACCGCCCTTAAAGACACCTCTTTACCCAACAAAGACCCCCCATAAAGCTCCAGCCTTTATAACCCCATCCATAATTTATGTATGCAATAAACAAGGCTACACACAGGCAGGGATGAGGACCGTTTTACAGTTATTAAGGTGGTGGAATTTTATGAACTGATTCTCTCAGCATGTCTATCACTACAGGTAATAATTAACCCTGTAAGGACAGTGTATTCAGCCACAATTAATCCTCATGGTGTACCAACACTGTGCCTACCAGTACTTTGGGAGTGTATCAATCCCATAGGTACAGTGTTACTGGACAGTGGTACATGCACTCATCATTCTGACAAAAGGGTGTAGGTCATTAAAACGTAATGCTAGCCTTAAATGATTAAGGGGCAGGGTGTGAGTGAGGGTGGTGTAGTGGTGAGTAATTTGTGGGAGTCAGCCTTGTCAGGAAGTAATGTAAATCTTATTAGCTGGTAATCATCACCCCGCTTAAGGCACTGTTGTGGTAATTAGGCACTGGAGGAGCCTGCAATAATTAACACTTGCCACTCTCTACATGGAGGCCACTTCAGAGACGGCATCATGCTGCCGGCACGCATCAAGTTTGGTATGAGCTATGGTTCATCATACCACGAATTGTAGGTAATGTAGCTAGGCAGTCTATATGATAGGTAGGGTACTTTTCTATTGCTGTTATTATGTGAAATGTGTAAAGGGAATACGCGGCCATTTTGCTCACAGATCACAAGCTTTTGTGTGACTGTTTGGGCTCTGTATGCTTTGTATTGTATGAAAGGGAATATGAGAAGAGAAAAGAGATTACTGTCACTGCTCATATGACATTTATAGAGAATCTGCTTAGATTGCAACACAGCCACAGCAGATATAACAACACAACCATCAGCAAACGATCATATATGTATATACTACCTACGATGAACTTACTACCATACATAGATTAAACAATGCATTGGAATTGTCATGTTTTCCGGTTACACGTGACACATTTATCTCATAGGCCTACTAGTACTACATTAATACTGCTATATGTGTTGTCCTGATACCTGAAGCAACATTGTGCTGACACTGAAGTAACATGATACTATAGTATTACAGTCTGAATCAACTCATAAAATCAGTTTGCTCTTTACCCTCGTAGATCCTATCAACCAGGTCTACCATACACACTATGTGTAACAATGTGCAATTTCTATAGAGTAATATCATGTATACCGTAGCGGGAGAGTGCCAGCGGCAATGTTAATATTCCATATACTACTTACAACAACTCCAATATCCGATGGAGCTATTGGAACAGATAGTACAAACACTATAAAAAGCAGTACAGCGATGCCCAGGTCATTCAGGAAATACTTCAGGATTTATTGTAGGGCATCAATCATTGTGTGATACTGTATAAAAGCTAAAGAAATTCCACATTCAAAATGGCGCCTGGTTCAACAACATTTTACCATGTACTACTTATAGTGGTCTGACTACTTCCTATGGCTGTGCAATACACACTCTGACGATATACCTGTATACATGCCTCTTTTGCTGCTGTTCTTCTAGTGGCTTGAGATAACCCTCAGCTGTTAACAATTTGAATGTTACTTTGAGGTTTTATTCTGTATAGTTGAATGTAATTTGATTCCGAGAACAGAACTAACATGGCTGCGCATATGGAGCCATCAGAATTATCGCTATAGGGGGAACACGATACCAGAGCCCCTTGTCCACACCTACCTCCTTGATACCCTGCAAACAGGGACAGAGTGCAGACACAGGGCCGAGGTCCCAAGTGGGCATGTCCCTACCAGGTGTTAAACCAGTAGATTCAGGTTAGGCACAAGACGAGTGGACCAGACAAACCAGATTGTGTTAGCCCGAGCAATGGACCTCCAGCGCAGCCCTCCAGGGACCAAAGCCTGCTTTGCTTCAAAGGAGAGAAGATTCAATATGGTCATTCTGGTCACACTACCATTGGGGCTGCATCAATACCGTGTTATGATTTAATAATTCACATAAGGACAATTATCTGTCATCGCCCTCGACATGCGAAGAATATCAACATGGTTCAGGGAAATACTCAATTTGTATTGTAAGCCTATTGGGCTGTTTGCCATTCATAAAACACACAGTTAGACCACTAGTGAATAGACTTTCCCATAAATCTTATTCTCTTCATGCATCTTTTAAATAGGTCACTTGCAAACAATAAAGAATTGATTCATTAAATTTTAGGTAGAACTGGACAGAATAAGCCCCACTGTTAATCTAAATCTCGGTCTATCAAACAGGTATTATTAGTCTACCAACTAGTGCACAATACCCCCATTAACCTATCATTCAACTTCCTTACACATCCTCACCATGAACAAAGTACATGCAGTCACTCCATCAATAAATATATCACCTACAAAACACATTGTATCTAGCGGGCCATGCACAAAGCATGCAGTCATCCCACCAATCATGCGCAGTCACCAATCCACCCACCATGAACAGAACACCTGCAGTCACCAATCCACCCACCATGAACAGAACACCTGCAGTCACCAATCCACCCACCATGAACAGAACACATGCAGTCACCAATCCACCCACCATGAACAGAACACATGCAGTCACCAATCCCCCCACCATCAACAGAACACATGCAGTCACCAATCCTCCCACCATGAACAGAACACATGCAGTCACCAATCCACCCACCATGAACAGAACACACACAGTCACCAATCCACCCACCATGAACAGAACACACACAGTCACCAATCCACTCACCGTGAACAGAACACCTGCAGTCACCGATCCACCCACCATGAACAGAAGACATGCAGTCAACAATCCACCCACCATGAACAGAACACACACAGTCACCAATCCACCCACCATGAACAGAACACACACAGTCACCAATCCACCCACCATGAACAGAACACCTACAGTCACCAATCCACCCACCATGAACAGAACACCTGCAGTCACCAATCCACCCACCATGAACAGAACACATGTAGTCACCAATCCACCCACGATGAACAGAACACATGCAGTCACCAATCCACCCACCATGAACAGAAAACACACAGTCACCAATCCACCCACCATGAACAGAACACATGCAGTTCCCAATCCACTCACCATGAACAGAACACCTGCAGTTCCCAATCCACCCACCATGAACAGAACACATGCAGTCACCAATCCTCCCACCATGAACAGAACACACACAGTCACCAATCCACCCACCATGAACAGAACACCTGCAGTCACCAATCCACCCACCATGAACAGAACACATGCAGTTAACCTATCCTGCCATAGACCACCCTCAAAAACATTCAGCGCACCAAACCATTCATTAATCCGTATCACATCCACACAGCCATCCAGCAACCCTGACAACCTCGACAACGCCCACAGTCCATTCACCTTTAAGCGCCCACACCCCTATGATAATCTATTTCTGCCTTGGAGCGGTTCCATCCTAAGAACACCCTGAGCAGGATTTCCATCTCGGCCTACAGTCCATAGATGAGCATCTGATTTATGCCTCACACCCTGCTCCAATCGCCGGCTAATATCATGGCACACCCGGCCTGGACCGTCCCAAGTATTGGTTCACACCTTGGCGTTATAGCTTATTGATTGGGGCTCCAGTCACATTAATATCTAACTGTTTGCAGCCCGAGAAGCCATCCCTCCCTATCCCCATGTACACCACTCACAGTCAGTGAGATACTCCGCTGAGCGATCCCTCGGGCCCCAACCTTCTCTTTCCAGGGAGATATTCGGCTTAAATCAATCCCCAAGATCTCGCTAAGCGTCACCACCCAGATCTCCTTCTCAAACTCTGTCTTCAAGCATAATGGTTTAGTTCTCATCCCTATTCACTTGATTATTTGCTGATGAATAATTATAGTGTTAATGTTCGATCCTTCCATGCCTAGCCCATCGCATCAGTGCGAATTGCTTACCATCTCGCTCCCTCCATTCCCAACTAAATACTATAAATACGCCTATGCACCCTATACTTCGCATGCCTCCCTGTTTCTCATTCTCCCTCCTACATGTCCCCTCCCTCCCCCCTTCCCTCCCTTCCTGCCATTTCTGTCAAAATTTGGTAGGCACTCAATACCATCTCCCCCTTCTTTCATCTCATCCCAGCCAATTACACACTTCCCCTCCTCCCCTACACCCCCTCTGTCTGTCGGTACCACGAAGTGTCAGCTTCTCAATATACCTGTCCCTCCTACCAGGGGCCTGATCACGTGGCTACCCAGGGGTCAAACACGAGTTTGACCCTGTTGACCTCCCTAGCCTTTGAGGTCAAATACCTGTCATCCACATTTAGCTGACATGCTTGTGGCACGACTGGTGGGAGATCGGCGAACTACCGACGGCGCCAGAAACCTCATCCGCCGACAGTGTCCGCGTAATAGATTCTCTCATTTTCTGGCCTTTTTTTGTCCATTGCATTTCAAAGACCAGAAAGGGCTGTTTTGGGTGATAACAGAGGCTTAAGAACCAAAATGGTTATTTGGCTATAATTTCCCAATTGTACTAATGGGAAACGAAATTGGTTCATTTTCGCATCTCTCTCGAATTTCAATCCGCTGGACAGAATGGCTACCGACCAATCCAATTTGGGATTGCCTTGGCTTTTTTACACCCCAGGATTTCTTTTAAGACTTTCATCTTTCTCTTGGAAGTTTGCTCTTTGCAGCCGGGAATGCAACATTGAGACCAATCTTCAGACTATCTATCAGAACTATTTTAACCATCATTATAGCTAGTGGGGCCATGCAATGTCATAAGACTCAAACACATTTTGATGTCATCTCTTTGTCCCAATAGGTCAGTAAGAAATAGAGGACTTGAAAAAGTCATCAATATATTGTTATGGCCATCGGTGATCATTTTGGTAGGCAGTAATTTCACCATTCTGCAACAGAGACGACTAAGGAATCCATCTCCAGAGATGGCCATATCCATACAGAGAAGTACCTGCCCACCTCTGCTTGCTCCCTCTATCACAGCAGAATGTTATTTTACTACTCCTCTAAAAGAATCTAAACAATAATAAATCTGAGATGTGCCTCAGACTGCATGAAAAATGTATGGATCCGTGATATGGACACATTCTCCATGGTGATATGACGTGCATGACGTTAGAGACGTCACTATGACAACACGTCAATGGCAGCCCCCATGGTGGCAGCCATGTTGTGTGGCCGGCTATTGTAGGTGCTCACGTCTCATGGGAGTGTCTACAATGGTGACATTGTGGATGAATCGGTTTTCGTTTTTTTAGTCTGATACAGCGAGTCGATGCTATCCCAGACAGTGCTGTAGTCTTCGCCTGAACCCACCTGCACAAGAGGTTAGGTCCCGTTGGTATCAGCCCCATTTGAAGGCCGGACAGTGCTTTAATGTATCACGCCCTCATCACCATGATGCGTGAATGCAGCTCTGGTCACTCTACTCTCTGTAACCATGCATCATGTCGACCATGCGGGGTTGATACACTCCTCTTGCACCTTGTGCACATAGGATAAAACGGCATCCGGTGTCATTTCCATTCCCGCTCCCATAAGCTCTCTGTTTACGAACCGGAAATACAAGTCAGTGATTTTCACTTGTTCTCGGTATTACTTTGCACTTGAAAAGAACCAGCAGTCTAAGATGCTGCCGGTACACCCTAGACCATACATCGCGGCAGCATCCGCCTGCACATGTTATTTGAGACTCTCTAGACAGCAAATAATATTTGTATAAATGGAGCTGCGTTTCGGAACTGCATAATAGTGAAAAAAGAGAGCAAGGGGATTCGGGGCCAATATAATTATATATAGTGGAATTAATTATATATATATATCATCAAAATATAGTGGAATTCCCGACAATATAACATCTATATTGTGTAGTGAAATTTACTATATTCACTATAATACATACTTCCCGTCCGAAAGGCAAGGCAGATAATCTTTTAAGGGGACTGCTTATTTATTAGTACACAAAGGTTATACTGTGCTTACTTGTAGTAGTGCTTACTAGTACACAAAGATAATACTGTGCAGTGTAGCACATAGGTAATTTAATGCTCTAGGCGAAATAGATCGCCAGGTTTTAACCAGGCATTATAGAATAAATGCATGTGGCAGAAAAAGTAACAACATAATCTGGGAAAAAGGTTTTTGTCACACAATTTGCATAAAATATAATCGAATGATGCGATCATTAACGACTGTGAACAATCCATCGGGGTAGATGAGTACAGTAGTGGCTGGTTTAAGCTCTGACTATTGGGAAAAGTACCGGTCTTGAATAAGTGCCGGGTACAGGGGGTATTAAATTGACTATCAAGCACTAAACATATCTTATAGACGCCTTTCTGAGCGCTGGGATACAGTAGTATAACATCGATCTATGAGCGTCCGGGTGCTTAAACCAGACACTACTGTTTGAGAAATAGAGACAATGTCATACAACATTGTGTGGTAGTATCCATTATATTGTAGGGAGCCTTACATATATTCCAGACTCGCATGCGTTCTGCAATACAACTATCACTCATGTTACAACATGGATCTATAAATTCCAATTCATAATGCATAGGCTGCAAATGGAAAGGATATGATGTATAGATTGCATAGGCGCTCTGTCATTCAATACCTTTACAGGGGAATAACATACTTCGGAATCAGTGTGGAAATGAATCGATTAAACATAGTTTACCTCTGCATCATGTGTCGCAACAAGATTATGTATGTACATGATACAATAGATAAGTGATAGATTGAGAGTAGGGTTGGAGGGTCGGAGGTGTATTGTGTGCGTGTGTGTGTGTGTGTGGGGGGGGGGGGGGGTGGTTGTCAACATACATTCTAACACTGGACACTCCAGAAGCTCTGTATGAGGACTGGAGGTACCTACCCATACAGTGGAACCCTGGCACCGATCATGACATGACCAGCCCTGACCCTGACCTCAGGAGGGCAGTGACTATGTACCCTACAATACTGCCCACTGCTGCTGCTTCAGTGCTGCCCACCAAAGGTCATTATAAACTAGCCACCTCTGACCTGACCGTGTTGCCAACACGTGCTTAGTTCACAGCCCCTGCCTCCAAGCACACGTAAAGAGGGATGGTGTTGTAGATCTGCAATAGTCTGCCCCAATATTATTTCCACATCGATACCCTCCTTACCATGACGTCACAGATGAATAACCTAAGCCAATGACGTCACGGAAACGAAAATGTCGGCTGCTGGAGAATTCGGCGATGGCCACGGACTGAATGGGAAGTTCATTCGTCTGTTTATAGTTCTTTATTCCGCTGAAAAGATGATGAAAATTGAATGTGAAAAGCTTCAAGTGATGAAGGTTTTATAGACTCCCGCCGCCCCGACCATTTCCCGCCGTCTTATCGACAGCTTCCGGTCGGATGCGTGCGCAGACAATTTGGACCACGTGACAAATGGGGCTGCGCGCGGACCGGTCAGGGCGGGAAAATACAAACGTCAGTCAGGATGTCGTCTGGTGTGGGGCGTGGCGGGAAGGAGGGCATTGAGGAGCGATCAGACAGGCTCCTAACCCCCTCACCCCTGTCCCTGCCCTCACCTCGCCACCACTTTAATCCCAAATAGCCATGGGATGTCCATAGCCCTTGCCCTATAGCCCTATAGCCCTATAACCCTATAGACTCCCCCCTCTCCTCAGCACCAGCACCATCCGACGGGTTGTCAATACGTGCTGAATACTCCTTCAGGCAGATTTTGATATTTTTGAATGGAATAAGATGGGGACAGGGTGAAGTATTGTGGTATAACATATTACACACATGTAGGTGGACACATAACAGTTTTTGAGATTCTTGGACATACAACAGGATATAACATAGAGGCGCATGTACTGAACTGAGGAAGCCTGATGTACCTACAGCCTACAGGGTGTTGTTGTTTGGGGTTGGATTGGACCGATTCAGATACAATCCTGATATGTGTATCAATCCTTGTAACTATAGTATACTTAACAGTCAACCACCCAAATGTTCTCTCGTAAGTTCATGATATAAAGTATTAGGCTGCTCGTAAAAAAGTTGTTTCTCATCACCTACCAGTGAAAAATATGACGAGGGCAGTTTTTTTTATATAATCCTCTTTTTCTTTTGGAAAGGGCTGAAATGTATAGGGAAGACTTTTCACATTTTAGTAGTTAGGAGTTTATTGATTCCGAGAGATTGTTATATTGGACTTCATTCCTAGCTCACTGCATTACCGACAGTATAAGCTTTAATTTGATGCCAAATATGCAATATTTGTCCACTTTACCATATTTTTCATTAAAGATCTTGATTTCCATGATGCGTGCGGTGATGAGAAACCAGTTTATCTTTTTGAGTGGCCCTTTAGGACACAGCAGTTGGATGGTTGATACATTTACCAGTATTTTGATAAAATAGGCAGTTGGATGGTTGACTGCTAAGAGCAGTTACTACAGTTAGCTTCAGTCAATAGTATTTCCATTCGGGTTATATTGTCTCCCTTGAGAAGAATACAGTGTATGTTGTTTGCCAATTTTCCTCGTGATTAGGGTACCAAATTCCTTGCGATATTTGCACATGGTGACTACTTAAAAGATAGGAAGTGCCCCCAACCTTATCCTCGGGCAGACTCTCCTGGGTCGATGTTGGCAATCACCATCTAGTCTGCAATACCCCTCTCCCACTCCCTTGCCTCCCTCATCCGTAGACGGGCGGAGGAGGGGGGGGGGGTGTAGAAGCCATCAAAGTCGTCTGCTGTATCTGTTAACAAGTGGTGCACACCTCCCTTTGTTTGTGGGTCTCTAATCAATGTAACACGCCTGGAGTCGCGCGGCTTACCAGGACAATACAGGCAAATATCTAGCAGCTCCCAGATTTTGGCGCCAAATCTCTGTTGGCAGACGACAGTTTGTGTCGTCAGCACAGTGGCGGCAGCCGACTTGTGGGTTGATATTGGCGGGAACTCCAAGTGTGGTTATATAGAGTATCTGCCAGTTGTTGTCTATAGACATGGCAAAGAGGAGGACTGCTTACATACTGTACAGTATAATGCACACTAACTAGATGGGGCAAAGCCTCTTCCATGCCGCCGTTTGGAAAATGGCGCCGCACAGGCAACGACCATAATTATTACAAATATAAAAACGTACTAAAATATCTTTACTCCATATTGTAGGACTACGGAACATCACACAGATAGGGTGGTAGTGTTAAGTCCTAAACACTTCACAAAAGGACAAACATATTTGGTTTCAGAACCTACTGAGTGGTTTATCTTTAGCACTTAAAACCAGAAGAATTATCACCCTTCAAAAGCAATGTCAATGGTGTAGTATTAATGTCATTATAGAATGACATAGCCGACACTTTTAGATGACTCTGGCTGGATGCACGATGAACTGTTCACTAGAAGTTGATGAACAGAGCCTACTTCCACTGATCAGCCATGGCTGTCGTACATAGGTCTCTTATTTGACATCTTCTTTCTGCAGACGACAGTTCCCCGTCTTTCCCGTCAAAAGAAGCGACGGAGCACCCTATTCAGTGCGGTACTAAACAATATGGCGGCTTTGATTAGAATGCCGGGAGACGCTGGCACCGAACTGCCGCCTTGCGGGGGTGGTGAAAAACAATTATCAGAGTGAGGCTGGGAGTCTGCGGTGATTACAAGGTAGTCGTAAAAACCCTCACCGACACCCAAAATTACCGTTTCATAATACAGAACCACCGCTCCCCGCCCCCAGCCCTACAGCATGTAAAGAACCTTTGTAATACCACATCGAAATGAGACCATAAAAGGGGAACACCAGGAAACCACTGCTTTTGGTACTCCTCATCTTCTTAAGAGGCTTTTCCAACAAGCATTCTTGCTGTGGCCTGATTTGTAAATGGTCAGACAAGTCTCTGTGATATCACCGAACAGATTACAATTACCACCCAATGGTCTTGGATTGTAACATGGGCTGCACATCAGTTTAGTGGACAGGTCTGTGGCCTTGGTGAGGCATCTGATGGCATCCAATCTTCATCTGATTTTATATGAGATACTTACATTCTTTGGGGATGATTTCTTATTTGGAAATAATTAATTTTCTCAGAATGATGTGGACTTATTTCGTGTTGCAATTCCAATTCTCGCAGTTGGCAACAAAAAACGTATCAAGTCATATCACCTTACCCTGGCTATTCAAATCTCCAGTAATAGTCCCTGGGGTCACTGCTCTAATGTAAAAATCAGTGAATTAATAACTACTAAATGTAAGGGAGTTTTCTATAAACAATGAGCGTGTCACCGTAGATAATGTGAGACGGCTGCAAAAGATTTGAATCCTGAAGGGGGTTTGGAGAGCTTGGACCTCTCTCGTGGATTTTCAGACCACCTGCCGAACTCAACTGCAGAGTAAACGACTAAAAACAATATGCAATAAGCACTCGCAGAAGGAGCCACATCGCAATACATCTCCACTCTATTCCCAAAACCAGGTTAACCATTCAAGGACGGCATGATGCCTCAGGGCTCCACGTTTGTTTGCTATTCTGACACACAAAAACATGCCTGCTAGTTCCCCCCGGGGCTCCAGTTGCGCATCCTACCAATCATTCAGGAGTGCATCAACCCGATAGTATAGATTCAGCATGATACATTCAATGCCCTTACTATGAGTTACTCAGATCATACCTTAAAGCACTAGTGTACACAGGGTTAATAAACTGAGAGGTGTAATGGATGATGTAGGGGGGAGGGAGGAGTCTGGCTGGTAGTTAAACTGTCACACAGATATCAATAGATGTGATAGGGAGATGCAGATGAGACAGGCGTCCTTGTTTACCACCCTACATACATCACACCAGCCCCACTCACCGCTGATCCAGTCGATATGCAAGCTCTTTATAGCCCCTACATATTCATTATAGATCATCAGTAGGCAGAAACTACCCTCATTTCATGCCTAGAATGGCTTGCCAAGTTTTCCACCAATTCAATGTCCTCTGCTTAATTGATGCACATCGATATGGCCTTACTTCTGACAATAGAGTACAATAGAATTTGGAATCTTTTCAACTGGGTGTAAATTTATTCTATGGCCATTATAGATGCTAATAAGAAACAGTGGGTGGAGGTAGAAAGGGAGGTTTGAGTCAAAATAATAGAATCTCACTTAGAAGAAGAAGGGTAGACTATCTGAAAAAAATGGAAGATAGATTTTCAGTCTGATGAATTTTAGTTATTAAGCCTGTAGATCAATACATCAACAGTGGGATCTACATAAACTATATAGGAACTTGGATCAAGTCATTTCTGGGCTATATATAGTGCTGCCCGCGGGTACACATGCATCATTCTTGTCATACATATCCTATAAGCGACTCCCACAACGATAATTCTGATGGCTCTGGATGCACGGCCAGACATTTCCACGGATTCTATCCCGATATTTAGCTCTCATACAGTACTGTTTGTCAGAAACAAACTACTTTTCGAGAACAGAACAAACGTCTCACGAGAACTGTTAATGACAGTCAGCATTTTCTGCAACCCCCAAAATCACTAAAGGTCAAATCCCGCAACGCGAAAAATGGGCCAGAAAGTGTTGATTATTGACATCAAAACAAGGGGCAACGGTTGCCAATATTGTAAATCGCAACACTTGTCCCATGATCTTATGCCTCTCCAAATCCCACAGTGGTCAATAATATGCAAGCCAAGTGTTGCGTGCAGGACTGGTTAAAGGATCTGTTTGAGGGGAGTTACTTCACAGTATGATTTGTCCTCACTATTCCTTCTCAATTAGCCTAAAGATATTTGGAGTGTCCCCCCTATATAAGCCAAATCATTGACATATTCCAATAAGCAACATTTTCTAGGCCTTCGGGGGGCAAATATCTAACTCATTTGATCTTTGTGATTTCCCAAATCACAAGACAAAGGCAAACCTTTCTCACCAATTTGGGTCAAAATAGGGCCCAAAATCGGCAATAAGACCAATTCACAACATTTTCTGACCCTCTCTCGCGTTGTGGGATTTGACCTTAAGGAACTGTTGTGGGTGACTTTTACTACCAGGAATGGAAGGTTGCTTGGGAATGGGATTTGGCAATCCCTTGCGACCATGTCCTTAGTCCTGGGACTCTATCTCAAAAGGCCTGAGCAAAGAAGCCACATTGTATAGGAATGAAGCTACGTGCTTCTAACAACACTCATGGACATAACTTAATAACCAAGGTGAATAATTGCTATACTATTCAGGTGGGAATATACATTTGTAAAGGATGTGTGTTTAATATTGTGAAATTCAGGGAACATGGAAGAGAGAATGGAACGAATAAAGAGCATTGGAGAGATTTGTATAGATTGCAAGGAAATAGATGATATATAGAGGAAGATACATTAGAGAGACGGATACATTTAGAGATAAATAGAGCAAGACAGTTCTAAGGCAGAGACAGAGAAAGACAGAAACTGGGAGAGGCAGGGCAGAAATAGAGAGGCTATATATAATATATATATATAGAGAGAGAGAGAAGATTTAGAGAAAAATAGCGAAATAGCAGACACTGTCAAGATGAGACGCGTCTGTTCGACAACACCCTATACAATGTACTATGACAGCTCCTTATATAGCAGCCGCCAGAAGATACCCATATATCAGATCCCCCTTAGACAGCCCTCACACAGATAGAAGACACTGAGGTACTGCTACCAATCCAACAGCGTCCCAGGTATATAATCTTATCAACAAGACAAAAGGGGAGATTTGCAAGTGGGCACCAAACTTGGAGGGGATGCTGAGAAATCCGGTTCTTTTTTGTGCCAAACCAGGAAATTACATAGTAGTACCTCACAGTATTATAACAGTGACGCCATACATAGCTTGCCGGATGAAGCAGAAGTACAGCATAGAAAAGGGAGATATATACAGCAGAAAGACGAGAGGCAGGTAGCAAAGAAGGGGAAACAGTCGTGGAAAGTTATGACCTGATATATCAAGTTAGATAGGAGGGATAGATGGATAAATTGTGAACCAAATGTAGTGGGGACGTGGAAATTATGGGTAAATCTTGCCTTTTTTATGTGTTTCAATTTAAACACCATAAAGAATATACAATCCTTTATGAATGACAAAGTGGGTATATTTTATGGAAAATACTCAATTTGAGCTAGTTTTCATATTCTGTTTGGTGTGAACAACCAGAACTAAAACACTCTTCTGCCCTTACTGACGACATTCCACCCCTGGGTGCGTGCCCCAGGGCATTGGGCAGGCACCAATAAGGCAGATAAGAAGTAGTCTGCATAAAAGAAGCTCTAGACATCCCTCTCTACCCCTTACACACTCAGGGCACCCCCACCTGTATTACCCCAGGGAAAACAGCAGGGACCAGCATCAGCACCGGAAATACTGTTTTATGGGCATGCGCAATGCTCAGAAAGCCACTTCCTGTCATAGAGAAATGCTTCAAGCGAGTCAGGCATGACACGTACCCTCTAGGGAGGGTCATTACATGAGTCACTTTCTTAAGGGTGGCAGGCAACACATAGCTGTAGGTATTCTTCCCTTGTATTCAAGCACTCATCATTGGCTTGAGTTTCAGGATGTTGTTATGGTTGTCTATATCTTATAAAGTCTGCAGGGCTCTCGGATCAGCTGGTTTTACATCATGATGTAGTTCTAGCTGACTCCCCTTCTCTTCTTTGAAGGGGTTTGTGACCGTATTTTCTCTATGTGAAACGTTTAAGGAAGTCATTTTGCAACAACTTTGTTATAAGTAATAATACCTATTCGTCATCAAGATGACAGTCATGGAAGCGTTATTAACTGCAGCATGCTGTGCTTTTCGTCAATTGGGTACTGCACGCAATCATAGCATAGGTTATTAAGTTGTAATTGGTATTTCAAATTGGGGTCACCAAGTTCAGCCATCCCCAAATTTAGGCGTCCTAGTCAATCAGATGAAACTACATTAGATTGTAGGGCACATACTATTTCACTGTCAGGAGTATATTTATGTTCACTTACGAAGCAGTGCCAGAGTCATTTCGCCGCTGCTTTCTGATTTGAGGTACTACTACTCACGAGACGTTTTAACCTTTTAAGGACGGCATAGTGCTCTGCCAATATTCGTTGTAATGCATGGATGCAGACCTGGAGTATAATCTCTTCATCTCTATGGCAAGTAACGCATGCTGATGTGCTACATATGAAATTTTCTGGCCTGCTACCCTAAGACACCCTGTCGTTCTGAAAGGGTTAATGATTGATATCCATAAGACTAGTACTGTCATTATAAAGATGTAGTCCCCCCCCCCCACACACACATAAAGAAAACTGCCCCCAACTCGCTGATATCTAAGGGACCATAATCACAGCACCCCCCCCCCCCCCACCTCATATGCTGGGGGGGGGGGAATTCATACGCCACTACCTGCCTACATTTATAATGCCATAGGACCCAGCATGTCGGAACTGCTTTTACCAAGAAGCTTAGCGTTGCACTACACTAATTGACCATAGGTGGCGACAGTAGCGTCCTTGCAGGTTTGCATAGTATAGTGTTGTTCAAATATTATTGGTCTAAATATGACAGTGGGCATTTAAGTGAGGCGTCAAATTGAGTGTAGGCTATATACTACTCGATCCCAATAAGTATTTAGAGAATAACAGTGGCTAAGCCCATCAATATGCATGGCTATTCTATTTTTGCCTTTAGTAGGAAAATAATAGTCTCTATTAGGTGCCAGTGATGACGCTTGGAACAGAAAACGGGGTGGGGCCAGCTTGATACATACACAAGATAGAGGCCCGCAGCTGGGTAGCCATAGCCCTGGTCACTTACAGCCAATCACACGTGGTTATCTACCCACTTGACCTATAAAGCATGCGCACTGAGGAGGCAGTGCTGTTTGATCATGACATCCGGTTATCACCAAAGGAATTTTGGGAAAACACTGCTGGGCCCAGGTCGCAGGTGCCCCTGGGCTGGCGGGGTTGATCTAGCCTTACCATAGGAAGATGTCTGCACTGAAAACTGCAAGCGCCTTGCAAATGGTGCAAATACCAAATCTTGGTATAATCATGGTGTATCTAAAATCGGTTTCCAGGCTGTTGGTTGGGTTAGGTCCCTGGACAGGGGTTGGCAATCTTAAGGTAGGTCATATAATGTACACTGCAACCGCCAACCCGATATAGAGTCCAAAGACCAAGGCTGAGACAACTTAGTATGCAGTACATCTAATACTTAATCCCCAGGTGACTAAAGAGTCCTTGTGGTGCCTGGGCAGTTTGTATTAGCGACCTCACTTCTACGCTGCAAAATCCCTTCCTACATTATGCGGCGTGCAGAGATCATGCCTGGAAAGATTAAGTTTGCTGGGTATCTGCGATGCAGTGTAGGCACTGATAAGTAGTATATATTTATCTACATAAGTGGAACTGTGTGTTTGTAGTAGACACAGAGTGTATAATCTATGATCTAAGATGATTCCAGGCTGATGGGTAGAGTAACTGGTACTGACTGTAGGGAGGGGTGCCTTGGGATCAACTCAGATACGGCTGTCTGATTGGGCACCAGGGGCGATATGCAACCCCACAGCTACATGCACTACTTGGCTCTCCCGGTAAACCCCGGTGCCAACACTGCCATGATAGCCCTGTTTTCTCCCCACCCTCCTCCCCGGCCTCTATCCCATCCCCTGATCCCCTCCCTCCCAACTCAATACCTGCTTCCAGACTCCAGTTCCCAAGGTCACCTACTATGATCCATGTCAATGCAGTTCAGTTGAACGTCAATTTCCCTGGTCAGAATGTCCTGTGTTTCTAAGTCCACTTCAGAGATTCATAAACCATTTTGTGCATATCCCCACTGCTAACCTATTATTGCCCTCTTTTCTTTTTACCATAAGACATTCTGTCGGTATAGGTCTTAAAATATAGTGCCAATTAGTTTACTTTGATATACCCTTTAGGAATGATAATATTATCCATTATACGGATATAGATAAGCAGACCTATCAACCTTAAACAAGGGGACAAATTCAAGGATTTTACGGCAAAGCCGTAGTGGCTTTGGTTTTTTTATAGGATTGTTATGAACTACAGGTGAGAAAACGAAGGGGCATAGATAGGGACCCAGGAATCCGCTAGGTGCACCCCTGTGCACAGTGCACACAGCAGGTTGGTATTTTGGTGCAGCTATCTATATAAGAAATAGGTGAAACCCTATGAAGTTGTGAATGCTACCGGTTGCTACTTGGTATGTGATATTGTCCAATATGTTGTTATATGGTGTTAAAGAAAGGAAGCAAACAGAGGAAGCTCTCACCTGTTCCTAGGCCAAAACATTAAAATGATTATGATTGGGTCATTAAGACAATTTGTTTACTCAATACTTACAACCACTGAGGTGCCTTGCAGTGTATTGGGTGATCATGTTAAGAGGGTCTGTCAATCATGGCCCAGCCTGGCCAGTACTCCAGATGCCCTCCAAACCCTTTACATAACTACTTCCCACTCACCAGTCTGACACAAATAGGCAACACCACCTTTCAGATTGACTCCAAATCTAGATAGCAATTATATAGAAGATATACTGGGGGAACTTGGTAGGTTTTGTTGACACAAATCTAATGATTGCCTGGGTTCTATGATGGATAGAAAGAAAAATCCAAAAGATTTGCATTATATTTCTTATGTTCTACATAATAGAAGAAAAGAAATTGACTTTTTAATAATTCTCAAATTTTTCTGGAGTCCCTAGCATAGATTTATGCTTTTTGGTGTGTCTAGGGTTCTAATGCAATTCATATGTAATGGTTTGCAGCAATACTGCATGGTCAGTTAACTTACATGCACTTAGCTAAATCTTTTTGATTTTTATTGGTTTTACTGCTGCTGGTATAGTTTTTGGAGGCCATGTTGGCAGCCATCTTGGAAATTTCCCGGATTGAAAATCTAAGCCTGAACATGGATTCTACATCCTAGAAAAACCCTATTATCCATGTATCACACAAGGAAATCAGACATTCTTGAGTTTTTGGCAGCCATCTTGGCAACCATCTTGGAAATTTCCCGGATTGAAAATCTGAGCATGAAAATGGATTCTGCATCCCAGAAAACCCTACTATCCATGTATCACACAAGGAAATCAGACAATTTTGAGTTTTTGGAGGCCATCTTGGCAGCCATCTTGGAAATTTCCCGGACTGAAAATCTAAGCCTGAAAATGGATTCTACATCCTAGAAAACCCTATTATCCATTTATCACACAAGGAAATCAGACAATCTTGAGTTTTCGACAGCCATCTTGGCAGCCAGAGGGAGGGGCAGAGGGAGGAGGAGGGGGCAGAGGGAGAAGGGAGGGCAGAGGGAGGAGGAGGGGGCAGAGGGGGAGTAGGTAACAGGAAGAAGGAAAATGGAAAATGGGGTAGAGGGGGGAGGAGGGGAAAGATGGGGTAGTAGGAGAGGGCAGAGGAAGGAGGAGAGGGCAGAGGGAGGAGAGGGCAGAGGGAGCAGGAGGAGGAGAGGGGAGAGAGAGGAGGAGGAGGGGGCACAGGGAGGAGAAGGAGGGGGCATAAGGAGGACTTGTGTTGGCAACATATTATTTTAGGGTTGTTGCATGTGGTTTCTTGCATGTGTGTGTGGGGTGGGGAGGGGTAATCATGTTGGACTTCACAGTTTGTCTTTGGGCGGGCTTGAGCGATTTCAAGAGCCACCCTGGACCACTCAACTTCTAGTACAGGTCCTGTATGTGCATAGTATGGGAATTGGCATTGACATTGACAGCTTGGCTTGACATAGGAGTCAATAGTTATTAGGCTGGTACCTATCCTTGCCATTGACAGCCACATTAGAGAACTCAAAATATGGCTGTTCACAAGATGTCTAGGCCTAACCACAAGGTACACTGATACTACATGCAGTAACTGAAAACCAGATCTAGGTTAAATTAGTCTTGCACAAACCTGCAAGGACACATGGGGAACCAGTCCTAGGCAATGTTTAAGGGCCAGTTAGGGCTTAATTCAACAATGAACAAGGGGACCTATGCTAGTCTTTTCTTGCTACTTTTTCCAACTCTCTCTGTGTGGTGTCAATGGCTTTGGGGACAAGGTCCCAAAGCCAAAAAACACCCCTTTGGCTTAGGAGACTAATATCCGGACCCACCCAAGTGATTGTCAGACAACTGCCTTTCCTCTCTTTGACCAGACACCGGACCACTCTATATCTATCCAGTCGGCTGGTCTGACCACTGCTACATATAGGTTCTGCTCCTGTAGCATACCAAGGTGGCCTCCAGCAGCCATATGGCACTATAGATTAGACACTGGCTACATGTGCTGTATAGTCTACATGCCACAGGGTTAAGTAGATGAACCCATTACATGATCAGTGCAATCTTCATTATATCTCCAGCTTATCGTTTGTAGAGGTGGTCAGTGCGGCAGTTTGATGTATTGCCCATGATGTAGGTGCTGGAGGTATAGTCCTCTCACATTAATTAGAATATTTACAAGGCTGGTTTTGAGCAGGAAATGACATTCATGTGGTTTTATCAGACAGATATAATTACAAAATAAATTTACTGCCTGATTTTGCGATAATTTCTAAGACGACATTTCACATTTGGAACACATCTAAATTTCATATTCGTTCATCAGGTCGCAATTCGATGGGTATTCTTGTCAAAGGATGGCGGGGAAGAAGGCTTGAACTTAAGGGAACCCGATACTTGTTGAGCTAGGTTTAATGCATCAAGTATACATATTATCTTTGGATCTAACATATCATAATTGTACATAGTAGGAAATACACGTTTAGTAGTTAGTGAACCCCATGCAGTATAGTGGACCACACTAGCAATACTGGAGTGCCATAATACACTGATACTATCAGAGACTCTACCTTACCTCTGCCTCAACCTACGGACTACATAGGAACTCTCATCTCTGGAAAAATGGGAGAAAACAGCACTACCTTTCCCAGGCCCAACCTTCGGCTCTCCTATCTGCATTATGTACTGTCAGTCACTTTGCACTAAAAAATATTCCCGGGACCATCTTACATGTTTAGCACCGTGTCATTACTGAGATGCCTTTAACTCACAGCGTTTTTGTCTAGTTTCATTTAAATATTTGAAAAGTTTGATAGTTGAATATTATATGGGTGTTGCAAATACTGCTCGGGTAGGTTTTGGCAGTGATCCACCATGTTTTGGCGAAGGTAGAAGTAGCATCGGTAGTAGCGAATGGGATATCTGCTTGGGGAGTGTTCCATATAACCAGACCCTACAGAGGAATGGGCCCTGCAGGTAAGCAGGGGCCCTGTCAATAGTGGGAAGGGGTGGTATAGGAGGGGCAGGGGCGTGATTTGACGACTGCCGTGGGCTGGAGGCAGGCACACATTGGCCAAAGTGGACTGGATGTGGCAAGGATCCTCCAGCAGAAAGATGTGACTGACACCAGTTATAAGCTAAGCATAAGTATCAACAGTGATGTATACAGAATTATTCTGTGGACTGAGTGGTGGAATGTAACAATATCGGGAATACCACCAACGCCACTATTGTATGCAGTTTCCATAATTATATTATTGTGTCATGAACTGCTTCAGGCGAAACATAGAAAAACGAGAAGAAAGGTACACAGAAAAAATAATACTTGCCAAATATCCAGATCAACATTGCATACCAACGCATTTTGATACACATTACTGGGTACATAGCCATTCCTATCGCATCATCCCAAATATAATTGAATGCACCATACATCTGGCCTGCTGGTCGGTTATGATAAGGCATGGGCCTCCCTCTCCCCCAATCTCCAATAGCACCAGAGCACTTCAACCTTTAACCCAGAACCCATGACTCGTGGCCTGAACCCTAAACCCCTAACCCCCTCACCCCATTTAACCGACCCTACCTAACCCCCGGACCACCTCCTATGCCCTCTTCCCCATTACCCAGCCCAGACAGAGAGCCACCAGACAGATATACTAAGGAAATATAGGTGGAAAGAAGGCATCACTTGTCGATACAAACGCCTAATTAGGCATTTGTGCTGTCTGATACACGATTTCCAAATGGTACACCTTTCACAAGGATAGGGGAAATGTAAGTGGCATTTGTATTAAACATAGTTTATAGAAGCAAACAGGGGTCACTACCAGTATAGATAAACCATTGGCCCTGGCTGTTTGTTGGCAGACACTCAAATTACACTGAAGAACATTTCTGCACTTTGATACACGTTACTGATATTCATTTTACGGATATACACTTTCGGAGAGAAACTGGTATAAGACCAACTGATCTTGGTCAATTCAAGGGTGCTGAATTCGAAAATCATAATGAAATTGCTGAGTTACTTCTTATTTCTGAGTTATTTGACATTGTAGATGCATGAAATGTGATAAAACACCCAATACTAGTGAAAAGTTTGGCAGGAAGCTTATTTTTTCCATCATTAAATTCATGTATACTGGGTAATACATGTCTTCAACATCAAGAAAAGTGGTATATAGCCACTGAGAACCTATACTATGCTTATGAAATAACGCGTTTTAACTTCAGATTCCGTGATATCAGATAGCAGTTCAATAAGAACATCACAGACGTACGTCATCATATATAATGAATATTTTCCTGTGGGGTTTCCTTTGCATTGACGTGCTAGATAATCATCATAACAATATTATGTGACCCTAAAACAAGAATAAAATATGCTTTGCCCTGTATATAATTCAGTAGTAGGCTAATACATAGAATATAAAATATATGGGGCAATCAGTACTTAAGCATGATAGTTATATTTTCTAGAAAATGAAGTAAACAAGAACTTTGTTATCCCTCATTCTAGTTGCTTTTTGGCCATTCCTCAGTGTTATTGAGTGAGGGTGAGATCTAACCCATTCAAGGCCCACAGTGTGTTAATGTGCAATGCCGATGGCACAAAGATCAAACAGTGTCGGCGAGTTGCTCACATTGGTGCCACCTGCTCACAATAAGCATGAAGCCCGACCCACTTTGGCCTCATTATAGTCATTATAACAAACCTGACAGCCAGGTTATATATTTACCAGCAGAAGCTGGCAGACAGCCTGTAGGCTGGTCATGATACTAGATGGCACTTTAATCAGTTTAACGGCACCTTGTTGTATTTAAACCCCCCAGAACGCCCCCTACACGGCTGATGCACGAACCACAGACCCTCCACACAGCACGAGGTACAGTTCACTCAGTCTAAGTACCCGCCCCGGGCCACAACTCGTCTCCCATCAAAGTCCCTGCCACAACCGAAATTTAATGAGATTGTATGAGGGCGAAAAGTCACCAACTGGGGAAAAAAGTGCATCTATATATAGCTTGATGCATGCCAAGCTGCCTGGCTGCTATTATCTAGTCTGCCACAATGGTGTGTGGGCAATGCATGCCGAGCACAATGGGCGGGTTACACCTTTAAGAGCCGCATAGTGCTTTGATGCACCATGCCCCTTCTTGTCATGATGCTCGATTGCAGCCCTGGAGAGTAACCAGTCAGTTCTGCATGTAAGCATCATGCTGACCCTACAACTTTGATATACTGCCGAGGGGTTGGCATGGTGCATGAATGTGGAGTAGAGTGTAGCGGCATCATGACGACCCATGCTTGGAGCGATGTCACACAGACTGTCACAATGCATTACCATACAATGCCGCCCTTAAAGGGTTAATGGTAGATGAACATGTAGACTTCATAGAGCTCAATGTCGGCACTACTCCATTCTATCCTGGCTTCATATTGAAAACTTGAAAGGCTCGTGTTTTGTGCTTCACAGTCGGCAGTTCACTGAGCCTTCACAGAATCATCTATTCACGTCACCCAGCCAGACCACACATCAAAGTAACGGGCGGAATGAGGCAGCCAATCAGACGCAGCGATACATATAATCAGCCAATCAGCGGCATTAACACAACGGGATTTCTTTTTAAACGGCTGAGCCGAGCCGTTATCTACGCCCTTCACTGTTGGGGTCCCTCAAATAGAAAGCTCTCCGTCAAAAACGAAAGGTGAAGATAGCCTTCCGACACCTAATCTTTTAGTAGAGAGGTCGGTTTCACCATGCAGAGCGCCAAGAGTGCTGACTCGGCGAAAAAACACACGCCCACCCATCTTCATGTAGCCTTAGCTACTGACAATAATTGGCACGATACGCCTCCATTTAAAAAAAAACAAAGGCCCATTAAATCAAGCCTCCATAGGCTACACCCCACCCTGATATGCCATTAAAACCCAGCACTCACAGGGGGAATTGAGTAGGATTATAAAGAAAGCATTAGCATTAAGATAGGAAAAGATAACACTATTTGTGTTAAGTATATATATATGCAGCTGTCGTAAACCTCTCAGTGGGTAAGGCAGAATGAACCTTGACAGGGAGAGTGTCACCTCAAATCAACAAAAACACTATAGAAAAAGAAACACATTCCTAGAAATAGGAAGACGTCGCCTGTAGGAGATTGTTGAATAGGCCTATATGCTATAGACTTTCCTCACAATAGATACCCGTTCAGTGGCATTATTAGATTAATTTACAATTACTTATAGATATTGATGATTACCAACACCCATACATAGTTGTAACATAGATAGGGGTACTAATGTATCAAGATGATCTCACTTGATTCTCGATTGATACTCTCAATACGTAACTATAATGGAATAACATAATTTCCATCGTAGATATACACAATACTGTACTATTCATATCTATGGTTCCATGATGCCATACACACAGAGGGTAAGAGATTAGAGTAAGGTGTATGGGTATACAGAGTTAACGGGTTAGGGGTCCAGGTCAGGGCACATCAGTTCCCACCTCCTTCCCACGTGCTCAGTCACGTGGTTAGATCCCGGCCGGTCTGCGCGCCAGGATGCGCAGTCGTCACCTATTACCCTATAACTGGCGCCACCTAGTGAGAGGGTCAGACAGCTAACCCGGAAGTTGTTCTGTGTATAATGTACATAGATAATTGCTCTATCATACCATGATGTATCTATAAAAGCTTACCGCATATTGCACACAGGTGGGGGGCTCTCCTGGACCCATAACCTGTTAACTCTGTATACTAGTACACAGAACTCGTGCCATCCACGTGCATAGTATTATTGAACGTATTCACGAAAGAGGATAAGACATACCTCTTACTACCCCAGACATACAAGGTAAATTGCTGAAGGATCCGTCCTAGACTGGCACATATAAAATATTTCATTCGTTTGGGAATATGTAGCAACGCTTTTGACAGTATCTTTTTACAGTGATTTTAACAGACATTTAAAAAACCTCCCTGGCGTCTAAGTTTTATGGGCAACGACACGGTTGCTTAACGTCCATAATGGATAAGTCATGGACTTATGCTGAACTATATGAGCACGTATCCTCCAACAGTGAGACGAGGAGGTACTTTTTCTAAGTTTGAACCACTTTCCCATTCATATGTGAACCACCTCCTTCAGAAACAATAGATTATATCATCAACTACATCGCAAGCAAAACGTATATTATTTTAGTTATGGCGTATTGACCTTTACTGTGACGTCACATCACGACCTCATCTGTTGACGTGTTGACGTACTGTCTGAGGAGTAGGGTAGTGTGTATCTGTCTGCCTGTAACACCTGTACATCAACTCTATAGGCCTACAGGTATACACCCACCTGTCTCTATGCACCCCGCCCACCGACAAATGATCCCCCGCCTACCCCACTGCACAATCTATCTACATCCCCGTACACATCAATTAGAGTCATCTCAGGGTCAGAACCTGCTCTCTCTTCAAAGGCCAATATTGACTACAGTTGTTTATAGGCCATGCTGACTGCATTCATAAGATAATATGTATATTCTATGATTCCATTGGAGATTAAAAGTTGTATTGTAGAAAAATAAGAGAACCTAAATTTCATTCGCTACCCATGAGGATAAGGCCAAAAACAAAGTATGTTCCAGGTCACCCGACCGACCCTATCAAAACTATCGAAATTTCCGTATTTTACCCTTTTTTGGTCAATTTTAGGGTCGTTGGAGAGGCTCGCTAGCATTTTCATGTAAAAAGAAAGAAAGTAAAGAAAAAGATCCGACCTAGCGACCCTACATTTTCTGCCCATGTTACTTGAAACACACCTCTCTTTTTTAGCCTAACGCGTTTTAAATAGTAAACTATGGGTGACATTTTGCATTTGGTCGTCAATATTGTTCTACACTTCATTATGTCTCCTTATATTTCACTCCTTATCTAACCACAGACGAACTATACAAAAGCTGCACAACTGCCGAGGTCTGCATACATATCACGTGTCAGATATTTTAATATATCTCAACATAATATTATGCCAGCAGAATAGCCATGGTATTTTGATGATAAATCAGTATTCTCTACACCGCTAGAAAGGCGAAGCTTAAGTAATAAACATGAAGTGAACCACAACTTGCTGAGTCCATCTCATCAGTACAGACCCTAGCTGCGGGCCTGCTGAGGGCTGAAGCACCCGGTGGTACGTAGTTTTTGAGCAGCTCAGTGGTGGCTAGACAAATGGCGGAGGGAGGTGTTGTGAGCAGGAGGTGGCTGCTTTGTGTGATTATTGGCGGCGAGTAAATATATACGGTGTATGTGTGGCAGGTGTAGGGGTGGGTTAATGAATACACCCACCTGTAACATATAGAGAGCTGCGGGCCGTGCTGAGCTGCTCTGTGAGCTGCTCGGTGTGCTGGGATGTACATTATTGTGGGTGTGTACCGCCCACTGTGCTGCTCTATGAGCTGCTCATGTTACTGCTCATTGTGTGGCTCCAGAGGGGTAAAAGGCGACCCGGCGACCCGGCGACCCGGCGACCCGGCGACCTGGCGACCTGACGACCTGGCGACCTGGCGACCTGCCAACTTTTGGGCAAATTTGGCTACTGTAAAAATGATCTAAAAGCGACTTTGTGACCTGGAGCCCTAATTTAATTGTGCTGCTATACTTTATGATGCTCTTAGTGCTGCTCTCCTGCATATTTCTCTATGTCATGCTTATACGTGTGTATGTTTCACAATGCATTGTTATGATTTACTGTTATTATTTCGAGAGATATAAAGAGAGAGGGGGGCTTATATAGAGAGAGGGTTAGAGACGGGGAGAGGCTGGTAGGACTACTAGTAGTACTATTCATCAACCTCCTCATCTCAGCCTACCGGTATCTACTCATCTGGCTACTTATAGCCCTACTCACATGCCCCCCCCCCCCCCCCCAACCTCAATCACTCACCGAATACTCCCTATGCAAAGAGCTACTCACCAAACAGTTCACTGGCTGAGCACATACCTAACCACTCAGCTACCCGCAGGGCTACACAACTGCCACAGCCAGGAGTCCATTGACGCTTCTTGACTGATGGTTATACACTCAGAACGTTTAGCTTTGTATTACCCTGGGGGCCAGCTCATTATTTAGAAGATGTCCAGTCCTCACCCTGGTCCCCTACCACTCAGGTAATTACAGTAATCTGGGGGTTGTGTGGCACACCTGGGGAGCACTTTACACCTGTCTAATGTTACCTGGGTGGGAGCCAGTGGTGAGACAGTCCCCTAGCTGCGGCATACCTCCTGCAGTTCTGCTGAAAAACCTCCAGTAGATCTGCTCATTTCCTCCACGGCAATAGAGAGCTACATGAACCTACACATTATAACAAAAAGAAGCCCCGTTACACCTTTTTGCTAAACACGTTAAAGGGTAGCACATTATTTTTAATGCAATCTACCCTGTTGTATATCCATTAATATTTCCGACCTTACACGGGATTGATACACACCCGGAGGTTCGAAAACATGCGCAAATGCAGCGCTGGCACGGGACTTGCTCAGTGCTGTGTTGGTGCATATTGACAACAAATGAAAACGAAACCTTAAGGCATTACACTCTCCTCAAAGGGTTAAATCACACACTATTCTTGTTTGCTTTAAATCATATTTCTCAATTAGTGAGCACTCGATTATTCACAGGACTAAATTAAGCGTTGTGTAAAAGACATTGCATATAGTCTAGCCCAAGCCAGTTTAGTTTGGTTAAAGCTACCATGTCATCTTATAATAAGTGATTTTCCCATTTTAGTTTGATTACATGATATAATTGCATGCACGTATGGAAAATTGGAAGGCGTTTTATGCATTCTAAAACTTCAATATATTGTCATAAATAAATAACTGTCAGCTCGCAGAGATTAAGACCTGTTAGGGCTGCATCAGAACACCATTAGATTTAGCCTCCAATCACGGCACAACATTAACCTATAACCACTACATTAAGTTTATTCCTACCTGCAATCTTTTTTTTTTTTGAATGTAATATTTATTCTGGAGGTATCAGGTTGGGCTCCTTATATAAAAAAGTTTGGTGCCCATATCCTCCTGGCTCCAGAGGGCCTTTTTGGGAGATTCAAATAACAGGCTGATGGCGTGTACTAAGCAGTGACAAAACTAATTAATTCACAATAATGAAAACCTAATTTTGTGGCCTTTTAACTGATATTGTATCTTTACGTAAACAGTAAAATTAGCACCTCTGACCGTACAATATGCGACCAAACCTATACGACTATGCAACGAGTAGAGTAGTGTCACAATGTATGAGTGTAGGGTTTGAAGTTGGTAGTCCTCCAGGGTCTTACCTGACTAACCTGACAGGTGGGTGGGCAGGTATGACGCATTGACCCCCCCCCCTCCGGCCCCCATTTACTATCTATACAGAACATCCTCCTCCAGGGGACAAACAAAGCTCAGGGTATTATTGCTATTGCCAAAGGGTATTCTGAGAGAAATGAGCGGTTAATTTAGGATCTCATAGGATTTTGTATTATGTATGAGGTAATCTTACTGTCTTGTTTGATTTAAATGATGAATAAACTGTAAGCATACTATTGTTTTCTGTAGGTCATCATTCTAATAGTCACCTATTTCCTTGCTTTTACAGATAGTACAGAGAGACGCCACACACACTTCCAGCGTCCTCCTGCCCCATCCAAGCGGTCAGTAGAGAATATCTTTACTTTTGTATATGGCTCAAACTCCTGACTTATGTTGTTTTAGGATAGAGGAAGGACAAATTAGAAAGTTCTTGATATGTTTAAACAGGTTTAGTATATTGAAAGGTATATATCTTAGCTCCTTGGAACACTTTTTGATACATTTCTAACCCTAGCGGTTCAGTTTTTATCGCCTCGTTAAGTTTATTGTCCTTTTTTCAGGTGACTCCGTGACCAAAAATCCATGATCATGAACATTATGTTTTAAATACATCACAGCGACTAATAATCTTGTTTACAAGCTGGGCCAACATATATCTTGAAGCATACCAAGAATGAAAATCCTCTGAGTAACAGTTTTTGAGATACAGCCCGATGAATTTTGAACATTTATCAGAAATATGAACATTTCAACTACATACTCTCAACTTTACCCTAGTTTCCTCAAAATGGTCCCATTATTGGTTAAATTCACTCTACAGTGTCCTGATCATGTGTACTTCAAGAAATATGAAGCATCATGATATCTGGCTAGCCCAAATTTGCACAGTATAGGCCTAAAGTACTCTATTAACCTATTTTACATCACGGAGTCACCCGGGTGACTCCGTGACGGAAATAATTTCTTGTATAAATGAGCATAAAAATGGTGGATTTTTGCATTAGAACATTAGAGGGAGTGGGTATAGACACAGGAAAACCAGAGATCACTTAAATATATTGGGTATTAACAATTCTATGATGGTTTAAATTTTCATCAGGGTGGCTGGTGACTCCGTGACCAATATTCCGGGTGACTCCGTGACAGAAAATATGTATCCCAATAGACATATGCTCCTGGAGGCAAGATTATTGGATATTTTTCAAAATTTCTTTTTTCCAGCAGAAGACACAAGAGTTACCTCACAATCTAGGATACAATAGAGACTGTGTGGATCTTCTTTATTTACTATATAGAGGTATCAACCTGAAATGACATTTGAATATTTTGCTGACAAAACACACTTAAATGACTGTGGAGAAAAAAATACGGAACATATCTAGTGAAATCCTCATGAATCAACTGACTATACCATAGACCTAATAGAAAATGATATTAGGAATAAGCTGTTACTGCCTCAGTACACAAGGGAGACATGTAAAACATGACATTTTTAGCGTTTTTGACGTTTTTAGGGTTTTTTGGGCCTTTGGAGGGCCAGAAAATGGAGAATACTGGGCCAATACACAAAAAATAGAGATTTCCCGAATTATTAGGATGTTTTTTCACATAAACCAAAAATTTGAATAAATTAGTGCAAAACTGGTTATTCTGTAGGGGTATAAGCCTGAAAAGGGCCAGAAATAGCCGAAACAACATAAGTGGGGAGTTTATGCCATATACTTCAAACATTTCTCTTGGCAATTTGTGAGCAATGATAGGAATAAATTATATATCAATGCTATACAACTCATTTCAAATCTTTCAACTATATCTCATTGCCCCCTGTAGTTCAGTTTGGTAAACTGATCATACTTTTCTGAAGTAAGGATAATATGTATTTTCATATAATATATGATATTTACATGTGTGTGCTGATATATGGGATCTCCTACTCCCACTTACTACTCATCTACATCTCTGTATACTCCGCCTTTACAATACAGTGTACTCTACCCGTACCAGTGTATTTATACATATGTGTGTACGTGAGATCAGGAAGACCACATGTCATTATATGTGGCTGTGTAGGTGATATGTACGCGACTGTATCCATGTTTTTCTAACACACCTCCTTGCCACCTGTCACCCTCCCCATCCCCCTTACCTCTTTATGATTGCTTAATTGAAACATATGCCTGCGTTAACACCTGGTGAAAAAGGCAAAAGAAAAACCAGCACAAATATAACCCGTGCTCACGACAGGGACATATTACCAAAGGCCTGCAGGAGGCCCATAGGGAACAAGAATATGTAGTTAATGACGTCATCAGTTGTATAAAACAGCAGTGGTGCCCGGATGATGCATGAAGGCCCCGGATGGAGGCAGGGGATTCCACTGTGAGGGGCGCAGCCTCCACTATTTCAATGTTTTTAGAATTTAATCTATGTCTGTACCTAAGGCAATAAATATTGACATAAAGATGTAAACCTGTCAAAGTGGGAGGTATGTAATATCCTAGCTTATGGTATGGGGTTTACCAGCATGGCTGTATGATGTATCATATGATACATGCAGGTGCAGTGGGTATCTTGGTATACAATTTGAAACATGTATGTGAATATTTCCTGCTTAGTTCACACAAAACCTCTTCTGTAATTATTACTATGAAATATGGAACACCAATTTGGAATATCCAACAACTTGGAATATCCAACAATGGAATAATAAAACAGCAGGCTCATTTAGCCCCTGGTATTTATGCTATCATTGCTGTACCTGTCTTCACAATGCTACACAGTGATGAGCGTTGCCCACCTGCACTAGGTTCCTTTGGGTTGACTGATATTTAAGCTACTCTAATATTCTCTATAGTACTCATCCCTAAGTATACAGCTGGTATCAGCTGTAGGCCGACTCGTCCTAGAATGGTCCTAGCTGTGTGAGTAGGGAAAGAAAGGGTGAAGGGTCTGGGGGTGGGGGTGGGGATCATTCACTGTAGGTGCAGCCGTCAGAAGCTATACTCGTTACAGACTCAGCACTGTCTGATCCCCTGCACCATGTGAGGTCCACTGGAAAAAGCCAGCTCCAGGGCCAGGCCCACCAAAGGTAGGGAGGGAGAGAGTCTGTGTTTGTGTGTGTGTGTGTGTGTGTGTGTGTGTGTGTTTGTGTGTGTGTGTGTGTGTTGGGTGGGAGGGGGGGGTGACCGATGATGGTATAGGTGAGGAATATTGTGGTGCAGATAGAAAATATGAGATGGTAGAGGGAGGTAATGTATAGCAGAAAGGGAAGAGCAGGGGAAGTAAAACCGGTTTCATTATACTAGATAAAGGAGAACTAGTATCTAGGCAGCTCGCAAATGCCTGATAAATCTCCCTAGAGGAGAGAGAACATACATCATAGATGGAGACGGTCAGAATGAGAAGGAGTCAGTGAAGGAGAGAGGAAAAGAGCATACATAGGATATTCTATGTTGAGCCCTACCCTCCTTTTTAGTACATATAAATGAACCTGATAATATTGTAAAGCAAATTGTAGTTCATGTATATATATGATGATCAAGTCCCCATATATGATGGGAACAAATCTAAAAGTGTTAACAAGACAGCTGGAGGCTGATCTGATCCACAAGATACAGAGTGTAGTGGTGGCGACTGGAGTTCTGCGTAGATTGATATAACCTCACTTATATTTATCATAAACACATTTGATTTAAACATCCATTTTATTCTGCTATTGCCATGATTTAGCACATTTTTGTTACTCTAAAAGAAGAAGTATGGAAGTAGCTTGTCAAAAAGCTCTCAGGTATATATATTTCATAAACCAGCTTCTTCGTAATGTTATTCACAATTTGTGTAGTGAGGTACCGCCCCATGTATCCAGCCCACTCGAAATTCTCGAGAATTGTTTTTATGAGGAAAAATACAACTGTGATTACTGCTATCATCTATATTTCAATACTGAGCACTTTATCATGTCTGTTATTGTTATAAATCTATATAAAAAAAGTTATCCTCTTGTTATACATGTACATTATTGGATAAATATTTCCAAGATGGATAAGCTCCCTTTATTGCTAAAAGGTTATCAAATTCTGTGAGACAGAGAGGGACCTGACAAGTGACATGTAGGTACAGGTGCTATAACTTGTAGCAGGGTATCAAGAATGACTTTAACTATACCTGTCATTAAATACAGATAGAAAAGTAGCCTTATATTAATTTAGCACCTATAATCTCTAGTAAAACATGAAAACAGAGGATCCCATGCAATCCCATACCTACCCAAGTAGCAAACCTAACTGGGCCCCAGTTGGGCCCCGGTTGGGCTGGCAACTGGGCCCCAGTTGGGTTGCCCGACTGGGGCCCTGCGAGAACGGGCACTGGGCAAATGTCCGCGCCCAAGCGGGCTAGCCCAAACTGGGCCCCAACTGGGCCCTGGACGGGCCCCACTTTCATATTTCAGGTTTACAAATTACATAATAGGGCAGTCTAGTAATTGATATTAATTAATATAAAGCAATATATTAATTTAATGACTAATATCTAACTGGGCTTAGGATGGGCACAGGTTGGGCTGGCCCAAGTAGGATTCAGCTAGGATATCCCTGCAGGAAGCCTTTCACGTCATACATTTTCTACATGAAAGATAGAAAATGTATTCATCAGGTTCAAGTCAGCAAAGATAGGGACTCGTGCAAGTGGCTATTTTAGTAACTCAATACAATTTCATCCTAGCCATCAAATCTTTAGCTGATATCTTTGGGATATGTGGGTCCATGTCTTATAGTTCCCTTTTGAACCACAGGATAGGGGTCTCCAGGTTAATACTTCATTTTCTACATTACTTTACACAATATAATGGTAACTTCCATCTATTATCCAAACTGCATTGAAATATCTTCATTCTTATACATGTATTAACTGCATGGCATATTTTGGCTGTATTGTATTTATGAAGAAGTGATCTTGAATTGGAGGATTTCTCTCTACATGGTATACAGAGGCCATCTAGTGTCAAAACTTAGAACCGCATGGCCATCTAGTGTTAACGCTGTGAACTACTTGTTGGGAGGCCCACATCAAACCCAACAAAAGCCCAACTATGATTTTCCAGCAAAATCACCATTACAAAATTTCAAATTAATTTTTTTTAAAAGGAGAGTTTGATTCACACTGTTAGGGACTTCCATATAGCATTTCTGAAAAAGAAAACTGACCCAGTCCAAGCCCACCTAAAGCCCAATCATACATTTCCTACACAGTAGTGAATATAACATGTTCCTACTTGGAAATTTATTAATAGAGAGCATGATTCAAGATGTCAGGGATATTTACAAGGCATGTTATAAAATTCACTTAGCCCAACTGGGGCCCCACTGAAGCCCATCGATTTGCCCAGCCCAAAAAACAGCCCAGTCTAGCCCAAGGTTTCCCAACGTAAACCCAACTGGGCGCCAGTTGGGCATGTTACTTGGGTACCTACGTGTATAATCCCCATACGAGACGGAAGTATTGGTTAGTCTCTCCGCCTTGTGTGTGACATTAATATCCTCAGATTCAGGAAGAAAACCGAGAAGTGCAGGTTCTATGTAGGATGTGTGCCCAGTAGGGGGCGTTAGGGCCTCATAACCAGTTATCAGGGCATGTAGGTGTAATTTGCCACCCACACAGCTGAGGGCGGCCTGTGATACGTCTCAATCACTCCCCTTATTGGGGGCGGCCATTACCTAACAACAGGAGGTGGGTGAAAATGTTAAACCCCTCTAGGCGGAGGAGTGGGGGGGGGGGGGGCAGTTTACGCCCGCTGACATGAAAATTAACCCCTACCCCCCACTTTAAAAAAAAGAGTAATGACCACTCCCTGTTATCAGGGATCAGTGCAGTCCCTGCTGTGTACAGGTGTAGGGGGTGATTTAATGTGCTGCTGTACAGAGTTTTGTAATGTGTGTTGTGCCTGCCCCATGTTAGAACACATGTAGCTCTCTGCGGGTACCATAATCCACACCTGGTTAGTGTTAGTCCCCCATGCACATGGTCTCTGATAAGGCATGACATTGAAACATGATAGAGCACCTAAACTCTGTCTACCCGCTTCTGCCATGTACCTCCTTCACCTCATGTTACTGTGGTATTATGAGGCTGTGTACTTATTAGAATACAGGCAAGCCAGCCCTAGCTACAAGATTGTCTGTAAGTTGGCCCTCTCATCCGTGGTGAACATTGCCAGTCACAGTTGCAATATCATATGAAACTCAATTCATAGCTTCTGTCGAGCCTGAATGTTCAAAATAGAAATCCGACCTAACAATCTCATTTCCAGACCATGCTCTCTTCACTAGAGCAGATTTGGATGATTGATTCCTTCATGTATTATAAGCATGAGCTAAAATAAGCATGCTAACGTTGGGCATCATTCAGCCAATTCCTATTTATTGCTTCAAAATTATTTTTCCCTTGGTCAGCAATGACGATAAGTAAACCAAATAACGGTCATGGTATGTTTATATTTACTAATGATGCTCTTTGTATCTGTTTTTACATCTCCCTCCCAGCCTAGATTGACCTTTTCTCCTAAACTTGAAGCAGAATTTTGTGTACACATATTATTACTTCCAACTGTGATATGACCCAGGACAAGATTCACAGAAACATGGCAAGCCACAGCATGCTCGGGAAGATGACAGATGGTCCCAGTTCTTGGACTCTAAATGAACTAACAGAGAGCGATGGGCAGTTTTTGAATAGGAAAATTGAATTAGGCTGACTAAAAATGCCAACATTTGTCAGAGAATTTCACTGCATCTCATCCAACGAATACCGAGTGTGTGGCTGATGCAGGGTGGCAGAGCAGTGCCGCCACCTGGCGGGAAGTATTTGAGTGAAGTTATCAGCTGCCGGCAGGGGGCACTGTTGTCGCCGCCAACATTTTATAGCTCGTGTATTATTTAGAATTTAAAAAAGGCTGTCCCACATAACTACAGCCCCCCTCGCACACACACATGAAGTGGAACTATTCCATGGTCAAAAAGGGCCCAGCAGATATCGTCACCCTGACTTCTCGCCTACACAGAAAATCGATAGGGTTAAGGGGTTAGTCAGTAGTGGCTATCCTAGGTTCGTCATGGGAACATTAGTCACAATGACGAAGTTATATTCAAATATGACTAAGGCAAGACTAACGCCTTAGTCAATATGGACTAACCCTAATACACATCAAAATGGCAAGACTAAGGTAGGTTAGTCAGTTTGACGAAGCTGACAGCATTGACTAACATAGGTTGGGCCATGTTCCTTATATCACTGGTTGGGCATAAAATATGGGTCAAAATATGGCTAAGGGTACCTCAGTCATTTTCTGGCTTCGATTACAACCAATCTGTGTTAGTCAATGCTGTGAGGTTAGTCAAACTGACTAACCCACTTTAGCCTTTTTTATGCGTATCAGGGTTAGTCTTTTTGACGAAGGTATCATATTTGCCTTTGCCATTTTTGAACATAACTTTTTGACTAATGAAGGATGCAACCCCCTAATACCTATGACGAACCTGGGATAGCCAGTACTGACTAACTCTTAAACTTATGGATTTTCAGTGCAGTCGTCACGCGCCTGATAGCACGTGCCTTCACCGTGCGAGATCCGACGACGTCAGGAACTATTGGTAGAAGAAGAAATGGGTAAGAGGCCTATTTCATACAATCCTCCAGTCGATCGTCATAATGGCCTTCCTTACACAATGCAGAGTCATGCTGTCTGCATGGGAGGGGGCTGGGGGATGTGAGGCCCCTATCCCTCAAAAGGCCCCTATCCCTCAAAATTGGTCTGTTTGAGGTATAGGGACCAGGTAAAGTCCCTATATGCCAAACAGCCCCTATCCCTCAAATCGGTTTGAGACATAGGGCCCATGTGAAGTCCCAAAGCCACAAATATTTTGTCCATGTCCCAATCCCTCAAAATGGTCTAAAAACAATTTGAAACATAGGGCCTATGTGAAGTCCCTAAGGCTCAAGATGGGGATTTTCAAGCCTTCTTCATTGTGTTATTAGGGCGGGCTGATTCTCAGCGGGAAGTTGAGGATTCAGGGGGAGGGGAATGTCGAAGTTTAGGTTAAAATAAGGGTTGGATCCCAGTAAACAAAAAACGTCATCCGGCCTTCCAGATTATTATTCACCCTATGACAACCAGTTGTCATAGGGTCCATTGGTCACCCAAGTGTATTTAGTGTAGCCATTTGGAGTATCCAAACTGTCCACACTCAGAGAACCCAAACTTGGCTGTGGTGAGCAGCTAAGCATAAGGGGAACTCTGAGTGTATACTTTGGATGGTATGTATACACCAAGATGAGGACATGGGGCTTGGTTTTAATTAGTGGGATGACCCCTCCTGTTTATGTTACAGGTCATACACTAGAGAGGGGGAGTGGTCAGAGGGGAGGGGGGTTGTGGTCAGGGGGTGTGATGCATGGGGGGCTTCAATGGATATGGCTACAGTCTAACAAGTCTCTAGAATTAAGACAGTTGAGAAAAGTATAGTTGAGAAAAAATATGTTTTTGTCTTTATTCAAATTCTAGGACTTGAGCAAATCTAGCTCACATATAGACTCCGGAAGGCCCCCTTTACTTATTGTGAGGCCTATTTCCTGCAGAAGCAAGAAAATGAATTGTCATATAAATTATTACAAAGGTTTTTGATGGATAGGGCTTTTGATACTTAGGTATGGTTTGTAGGATAGAGGCCTGACATGTCCCTATCCCTCAAATGGCCCCTATCCTACAAATATTTGTGAGATAGGGGCTGTTTAAATGTGGTCCCTATGTCTCAAAATGTTGTGGGATAGGGACTTTTTGCTATATAGGGACCTGAGGTGGGCCCTAAGTCTCAAACGGCCCCTATCTTACAAATATTTGAGGGATAGGGACCTTTTGAGGGATAGGGGCCTCTCCCTTAAGATGGCTAATGTGATCTAAGGCCATGATGCTTATCGAGACCTTTATGAATAACTCACTCTTCATGACAAACATTGTGCAGCTCTTAAATTTCGGACCCGACATGAAATAAATACGGCCACAATTATATCATTGAACGCATTTGCCATTGCCTGACTCATTTGCAACATTTGAACTGCAAATTCGGGTTGGTAGAATGTGTGTGTTTGACTGTAGCAGCATTAGATTAGCCTATCCTGGCATAGTGCACATTCAATCCTGTTATCGGCCATTCCTGCCGACTTATCCACAACCAGTGTGATGGATCGAGGATGGGTTAATTTCCCATTACTCTTCCCAATTATGGGACCAGACAAAAAGTTAAATAACATCAAACTGAGGTGCGAGGAAAATTGAAAGATTATAATGTGGGTATTTTTACAATGACGCATGATTACATTATTTCCGTGTATTGATGAGGCTTATCGAATCTTCCTGTGTAAGCATCTAGGCGCTTATTGGTTTGGATGTGACAATACCCCCGGCGCTTATATAATACCAAAATATAGTGCATCATTTTGGCTCAGTCTCACTGTCATATATCATATATCTATTACAATATAACATTGTTGTTTTTGCGAGATCGACTTTAACCCTTCCTCTACCGTACACGCATTATTGCGAGTTTACTGTACAGGACCGTACACGCATTAATGCGAGTTACTCGCCGATTTTCGGCCGATTTTGACCGATTTTTTGCCCTCCTGTAGTTTGCCTAAAAATTGGTAGAATCCCATGATTTTTTCTGACAGTAGTCTATGTCATATTGTCTCTGCATATCTTAATCCGTTTGTACATACGTCCAATATTTTAGAAATACTGGGCATCTCAAGTTGGATGATATTTAGCATTTTTTTTATATCATTTGAGCAATATTTAAAGCAAATATCGGGAAAAATGTCAAACAATATTGTTTTTTTTTTTGTGAAAAATGGTTTTGTCAAATTTTTCATGCTGAAAATATCCCAATATCCCATTTTAATTTCATCTGAAAAATTCTGGTTTTGGGAGGGTTGTCTATATGTGGAGCCTGGTAAAGGAAGAGTTAAAGGGAAACCGCATTGTCATGATTGCTGAATTTTATCTAGTTTACGTTTGTTTGATATTCCCTTTCTTATCAATATGCCTCCATTTTTGGGTTTCTACCCATACGGTTAAATCAGCCACACGTAAAGCAATCGTGTACTAACACCTACTATTCCCTGCTACATGTATTTTGTACATCAGATTACTTCTGGTGACAGGGCAATTGGACTGTTATATAAACTGTTCACTCAATCAGCCTATTATCGCCCATTGCTGAGTCATGCTGTCTGGACGTGGAACTAACCAGGTCAGGGTGGAGTAGCTCTGAGCTGGTGGGATCTGCTCACAGCTGATTGGGGCAGACAGACTCATTTGCTCATGTTGGAATGTCAGCCAGACCTGTGTCATGGCTGCTCGTGGAAGTCGGTTAGCCCTTTAAGGACCTATAGCGCTTCAATGTGATATGCCATTTGGCGTTATGATGCATGAATGCAGTCCATGCTGACACTTTGGAAGTGTATACGTAGAATCGGCATGGTGCTCTCCGGGACAGCACTAATGCATCATCACAACTATGGTACATCAAAGGTACCATGCGGACCTTGGAGGGTTAGACCCAAATTTACAGGGGTGCTGAAATTGTGATCATATACATATCTCTATCTAAACACTTGTGTGAAACACCGAGACATCGTTTTGTTACACATATTGAAACCCGCATTTTCACAGTATAGTAATAGCCACTGATGGACTCAGGTCATTTAGCTCATGTCTACAATTATTTCGACCAAAGTCCTGGCTTGATCGATGGCCATACATCATGTATTTAATCCATACCAACTGCTTTTCAATAATATTCTGGCATCTACAGGAAAGTATAACCGGTAGAACTTTCTGCAGAGCAAAAACTCAGACGTGCAATAATTCCTGGTGGCTATAGACAGCTAATTCATCAGCTGCTATCGACAAGTGCAGGCTCAGCAGGGACCCTAGTTCGGCCCTGTCCGCCTGTCCCCAACCTCCACTCATTACTAGGTATGTAAATGCAATAGGCAATAGGTTCCCCACTGGGGACATGGGTGAATGGATGAGGAAGGGGGTCCTGCTGGGTGGGTGTTAGTTGAGGAATTCTGCCTCTATTTCCCTATTTTAGATGTTATATTTCTTGTTTCTATGGGCATGTTCCGGGTGGGAATGGAACGCAATATTTACCTGGGCCTCCCTTCCTACTCCCCTGCCCCATGCACAGTCCGCGCGGTCAGTGCCCTATGCCGTCCATACATCACCCCTCTTACCCTGTGAACCAGGCTCTAATATCTCTCTTGTCCAAGCCATGCAGGCAGGCTGGGCGATAATATGGGTTGGTGTAGGGACGTAGAGCCTTATGAGTGCAACCAAGTGGTTGGGGTGTCCGCTTTGGATGCAGGGTGGACGTTGCTTTTATTTATTACCACTCTGGAAGCCAGTTGTTGGCAACCAGTTCTCAGTGGCCACCATTCTGCACCTGGGAAGTTGTACAGACAGCCACAATAGGGCATATAAATTCTTGAATAGCGGCACATCGGGATGATGGTATATTTTTATTATGGTTCTATTGTTTACAGGTGAATAAGGGCTGAGGCCAAAAATAAGGTCTGTTTCAGGTAACCTCACCCTAGATTCAAAATAGGGCCGCCCCGGTCAGGATGAAAAAGTTCCTACTTATTTCAGTGGCCTGAGTACTAATTAATTCTGAATATTACTTTCTTGCTGTCATAAAACCTATACTGCTCATCGACTGCATATATGCATGAGGTGGAGATGCAGTAGTTCTCAAAACAAATCATCTCCCTATAACAACTCTCTCACAGACAGCTCCTGACCTCCCCCACTCGAAGCCGACACTCTAACCAAATCACGTTATATATGACGCCCTATTGTTCTTTCACGTCTGATACGCAGGCCACATACAGCACATTGTTCAGGGTAATACCTCAAAATCCCTATAACAATAAGGCCAAAAAAGGAAGGTGTGATTACAGACAACCCAACCCTAGATTCAGAATAGGGCCGACCCCAGCAATTTCTCCCGATTATGGGGATTTAAAAAGATTCTTTGGATATTCAATTTTTCTAGATTTTAGCAGATACTTGGCCAGGGCGAATAAGCTCCTACTTATATCAGTTGTCTAAATAATTGTCTGACTTTTGGAAATTGCTTTTTATAACCAAAATCCAAAATCGTGTGATGTTTCTTCTAACTCAATGAGTCACCCTTTCGACCCATGGGACGATGCTGCAATTCTCGACTCGTTCCAGGTATTTTCAACATTAAGTTAAAAAGAGAAAAAGTACATACATTCCCTAATTCCCAGGACCATGTTGCGCAGAACACACCGTCTACTTACACCCCCTGCTCCCATGTACAAGCCACTACTCACAGCCTATTAATCTGGTACTGCACCCCCTGTCTGTGTGTCAGCAGTGGGGGTGTGACACAGAGGGCACAGGAGGCCCTACAGGGGCTGCCTCTATATAATAACGGGTGCCAGGGGCCCTAATAAAGGTCCTTATATTGATATGCTACACACTAGCGCCACTTGATCTATTTTGCCTGGGTTATTTTCGGCCCAGTGACCAGGATTGGATCAATAGTGTGTCTATGGTACTCTGACATATAGCCCTGACTGAGGGTAAGAGAGCGAGGCTGATACCAGCTTAAAGCTAGAATGGTATTCAAGACCAACGTTATCATGATGTTACTATACATGCACAGGTGTTGAATAACTATATTCACATAGGCGTGGGAACCGCATCTCACACCCCACTTTTTGAGGAAATCCCACATATGACCAAGCTTAATTGAGGATATTCCGAAAGAAGCCAACATGTCCCACTTCTACTTCAGAAATGCTTGCTACCCCCTCCCCCATACACTATGTGATGTGAAGAAACAGACTTGTAATTTATCAGGAAATAACTCCCTGCCCCAGTCTCCATTTCTGATGAGATAGCTCGCCATCCAACATACTATAATCTGCAGTGTATTCACTTGTAATAAGTTACAGACTATAATTATCTGCAGTACCTTCAGTTGCTAGAAGTTACAGACAAAACAATGCCTTTAGTTGTCAGAAGTTAAAACTATATCTATCAGAAGTTACAGACTATTATCTTCAGTGCATTCACCTGTCACAAGTTAAGACTAGCCTATATCAGCAGCGCCTTTACTTGCCACAAGTTAATGCTATATCTGTAGTGTATTCACTTGCCACAAGATCTATCTGCCAGCCCTTCACTTGTCAGGTTACAGACCATTATCTGCAATGCCTTCACTTACCACAAGTTACAGGTAGAGACTGCGCTTGCCGCAGGCTACAGACGGTATGACAGCTGCCCGCAGCTGCCAGATTGTGTTATACACACTATATAGCTATATGGAATGCACCAAAGACATATCACATAGAGAGGCGGTGGTTGATGTGGAGGCACAATGCTTGATGTATAGGCCGAGGGCGGCAGATGTAATCTAACCGGCAGACTTAACCTTCACCCCCACTGCGCATGTCAGCCATAAACCGCCACCACTTCCGGTAAAGCAGAGTACTGGGTTATAAGTGTGTGGACTGAGATGAATGAGGTAGATCTGACATGATCTCAGAGCAGACCTGGGCTTTAGATGCTGTGTTTTGACCTTTGTTGGCATGATGCGTGAATACGTAAATCTTTCGCTGGTGAGTCTTTTTGCCAGGGCTGCATTCATGCGAGATGGTAAAGGCCCCTAAATGATTAGCTAAGGTGATTACTTTAATATTCAACTGTAACTTTAAAACAAAGCACCGTTGGAGAGTTACATTAATGGTGCTGAATCGTTTAGGAGTGTTGGACTGGTTTGGTGATTGTAACGTGTTGTGGTTGACGTGGACAGGTGTATTGAAATAATACACTATATTCACTGACACTGTATGAAACCTGACGTTTAATCATCAGAAAATTTCACTGTATTACAGGGCCGCATACGATACAGTAGTTATCTCTACATTGTATGTATAGAGTGAACATAAAGGGAGTATAACTGAATCAAATACGAAACTAAAGCTAGTTTTAGACTGGTGTGTGTAGCTGGTGGCTTGAGCTGTTCTCTGAGCTGCTCCTGAGCTGTACAGCTGGCCTGGTAATGACACGATCAGGTGACCAAGGACAAGGGTAATCTGAGCACCAACACACAAATGAGGGAGGGAACGAACTAAAAAACGTGGGGGAGGTCAGTGGGGATTGCAGGGGAAGGTGGTGAAAAAGGAAAGAGACTGCTAGCTCCCACCCAGAGCTGCTGCTCCCTTCAAACCCTGCAGAGCTTCTCCCCTTCCATTCGGAGATGCTCCCTCCCATCCAGAGCTCATCGCAAGGGATACTATCCTCCCACCCAAAACTGCTTCCCCCATCAAGAGATGCTCTATGCCGCCTGGAGCCTCTCCCTCCACCAAGAGCTGCTCCCCTCCATCCAGAGCTGCTCCCCTCCCTCAGAGCTGCCTCCCAAAACCCAGAACCGTTTCCCCACATCCAGAGCTGCTCCTGATACACAGAGCTGCCCCATGCCCAGAGCTGCTTCCCTCCCCAGAGCTGCTCCCTTTCACCTTGAGCTGCTCATCACATATCAAACAGCCGCATGTCGGGCTCGCTTATTAAATTCCCCATCCATTACCCACCACTGCATGGTCAGAATCTTCTTTTTTTCAAAACCTTTCCATCCATTTGAAACTCAATTTATATTTTTCTCCCTATCTGGGGTCAGCAGCATTTGCCGACATGTGGCCATGCCAAGCTGGGCCGGCGGCCAGCAAATACCGCTAACAAGGTCCGTCTGGTCGGGGGTGGGGGTGGGAGGGTGTGTGTGGCATAAGCTGGGCTAAAACGGCGACCTGTAACCCTCCCTCCAGCCTCCAACTGCTGCAGGTCAGCAGAGGACGGCGCAGACACAGTGCTCAGGGGGGAGGGGGGGGGGGTGGAATGACTCCATAGAATAGAGGCACCATGCAGTAGGTTACAGGTATCTACTTCCAAATCGCCGCCCTCTGCTACTTATAGATCTATGTCATGATAGATTTAGTTTTGACTGAGGGATCGATGTTGCCGTATATGGAATGAGCATAGGAGGGTGGGGGGGGGGGGGAGGGAGGAAGCGAGGGGGGAGAGTGGGGGAAAACTATTTCTGCTTTCGTGAACATGCATGTGATCATGTATACAGCACCAGTTAATTCGACCACGTGAAAGGTGTTAATTAATTACACTGCCATGCAGTTCTAATCATTAAACTGTATAAGAGTGCCTCTACATGGGTCCCCTCAGTTTTGACCATGTCGCCGGGTCGAATATAAGCAAAAGTGTCGTGTCACTGTGACGATTTTTATCCCCATACATAACTGTACCTTTTATTCAAAGTGTTCATGTCCGTCGATTTCTAAAAGGGCCGTGTCGCCTGTGTCGATTTTTAAAAGGGCCGTGTCGCCGTGTCGCCGTGTCGCCCGTGTCGATTTTTACCCATGTAGAGGCACATAAGACATAGCGAGGCATACAAAAGCGTACCAGCGAGGTTTCCAAAATAAGAATAGCATAATGTAGGTGTAATATCGGGCACATCTACCCTAGTTGAACCTGCATTGTTTGCCAGGGGTGCTATCTCGTTTTCACACATAGCCATAGGTCCTATACATGATTACCACCCCTACATCCCTGCTTGACTGAGCTCGTTTGTGGCCATGGCTTTCTGTATGTACCCAACCACCTTTCCAGGCAGCATAGTGGTATAATATACCAGGTCCTTTGTGGTAATGCTTATCTTTCATGGGAATGTATCAACTCGTAGGGTCGGTATGATACTCCCAAGGACTGCAGGAATGACATGGTACATTGAAGCACCATTCTGCCCGTAAAGGCCCAGTGCCCCTATATATAGCGCTGAGTACCTGTCCCGATTGCACTCCGACTGCCGCTGGAGGGGTACAGAGACCTGCGGGTTTAAAGGGTTAACTATGTGTGATATACACCTCTCCCAGGGCCATAGGTATTCACAAGGCCGCTCACCCTTGTACAGGTGTTTTGAAAGCCGTCGCATGGCCACCTACCCTTGTACTAAGTTGAATTACATAAACATCTTCGCATTTTATTGCCATTTCTTGAATATTGTAGGTAGTCTAATTCGAGCAGTGCTCGACCTCCATCGGTATCTTTACACCCATGCTGTTCAATATCCATGTATCACTGCAAATAAACTGGACACCGGGGCATGTGCATTGCCACCTCTCATATAAATATGCACAACTAAGGACCCATACAGATTTATTTTAGTTGACCCGGGGGAAGCTCTATTATCAAACAGTGGACTGTATACATATATATTTCCAGTAAATACCTGTCCCGTACAAGCCCTGGTTACTCCCACTCTCCAGGTGGGTCTCGTTGTATATCCTCCTTAGCTCTAACAGTGTGTTTGAAGTAGAAAGGAAAAGATCCTGTTCAGGTCTTCAGGAAACGTATTGGTGCTTGTAAAAAGGAGTACCTTTAGTCCTACACTTAGTGTGTAGCAGATTCTTGCAAATTAGCGCCCAATGTGGCCCAGGTGGGGCTGGCACGGATGTGAGTAGGTTTTTATGGTATAGCTGTCACTTTGACAAACTTATTTAGGGACGACTTGTTGTTATAACGACTGGTTCTAATGTTAAGAAGGTGGTGGGCAGATGGTGGGAGAGGAGTGTGGATATGTAGTAACACACGAGGTAGCTGTATGTATTCAGGGTCGCACCCAGGAATTGGAAAGGGTGCGTCCAGTAAACAACTTGTACTGAAAAGTGTCACAACGCAGTGGCCATTATTTAACAACATGGAGGTGGGGTTATGGATCTCAGCGCACGGTCAACGATTCACTGACCACCTCCCTTTGAACTATGGCTAAATGACAGGGGCAAATACACATGCCCCGACGTCCATTCTGTTATGAAATAGTGGTGCATCGATATTGAACAGAATGTGTGTAACTAGATCCTTTCAGATGACCGAATGACTGTATATATTATAATATATGGCCATCCATGCAAGCAGAAAGAGTTCTCCCCACCCTTTGGACAGGTTAACGCCTCTGACCCCACCTCCCCCCAATATAACCCACCACACCTCCCTGTTATTAAATAGTCCTTATCAGTTCATAGACTTTTAATTAAGTTAGATATGATATTACAAATTATTCTTTACGCTTTTTATGATTCAGAAATAAATACATCGAAGGTTTTAATTAGTGAAGGGTGTTACACCATAAACATTTTCATACTTGCAACAAGAGCGATGGGAGTCTGGTCTAAAAACATAACTATGAACCTCCCATGTCTGGACGTTATGGCCGCGTAGTCCCTCAATGCACTATTCCCTCTATCATCATGATGCATTCATGCATCCCTGGCGAGTAAGTCAACGGGGCCGGATTTATGTATCATGGCGACACTACGAGGTCGATATACTCTGAAAGGGTCGGCGTGATGCGTGAGAGTAGCCCTGGCAGATAGATTCACCTGAGCTGCACATATATATATATCATGGCAACGTGAAAGCACGTTAAGGCACTGTGCGGCAATTAAAGCGTTAACGATCATAATAAGAGAAAGGCAAATAGATGAGCTGGCCAGACAGTGTGAGTGAGGTAACTATGAGGGGTGGTGTCTGGGGTGGGAGGAGAGGGGCATTGTGTGCTGATGTATGAAGGGAGGCCCCCATGCTGAGTGAAATATGCCCGAGTCGCTCCCCCATAGAGCAGCTCACAGAGCAACTCACAGGGGGGCTTCTGCCTGACGTCACTTCACATCTACACCTTGTCAACACAACCTGACATGAAAGGCAAAACCTCTCATAGAAAAAACAATTAAAAAAATAACCCGACTCTGCCCTGTCCGTTGCACTCGCAAGCACTTGGGAAAAGTCATCCGGACGGGGTCGACTATGTTTACAATCTGTTGAAGTTTTTCAAATGAAGCTTCATAGCTTCATGTTTTGATGAAATGCTTATGATTCCAAAGGTGTCATTTTGCTCATCATTTTGCTGCCACTTCAGAGGGATTTCCTATATCAGTGAAATTCCATGAGTTTGCAAGAATTCCGTAAATTCTGCCTTTATGGTAGAAGGTTGAGTCATATTCAGGTTGCATGCCTACTCCCCATATATCCCCTCACTGCTCTGGTATACGTAAGACCGGTGAGATATGCCCCCTCACTTATCTATAGCAGCACATTTCTCTGCTCTCCCTCCGCTCCCTCCTTCTCCTAGATTACCGCCATTTTGCTCAACTCCCTACCCACCATGCCCCGCGGGGACGCAGATGTCATGTCACATGACGTGAGAAGGCTGTGTACATCTGCGCATGCGTAAACCTCCTCCAGGTTTAGGTGTGGTCGATTCTACCAAGGCCATATTTATGGAAGGCCAGTGCGCCATCGTCACCATGCATTTGCCATTTGCCAGTTGCTAATTGCCAATTGCCAATCGCTAATTAGGTTTAGCCGGTTGCTTATTGTTCCTAATGTTCTCCCATGTACATGCAATATATTAACCCATTAATCTTATCCTTTTCTCAAAATAATCTCTTCTTTGGATAAGCCAGTTTTGTGGAGAAATGAATACCACTACATGTCATTTTATTTGTTTATGTTGTGCAAATGACAGTTATTATTGTGTGTTGTGGTTCAATAATTCCAACATTTATAAAGAACAAATATGTGTAGGATCATTCTTATTTCGAATGGAATGTAAAGGAAATCTGTTTCTTGTCTGGAACTATTGGACTGAAGTGAAAAATAGATTTTGCCATAAATTTCTTTATTTCTATATGTGTCATGACAAGTACTGATATATGATTCCATTTGTGTACAAATCAAGGATAGAGTCACTGCTCTGCTCTGGTAATTTCAACTACAAGGTCCTATTCATTTCTTACTTTTTATACAGTAAATAAATCTAGAAGCTGACTGCTGTAATCTTGTGAAAATCTATGTGTGGGAAATAAAGTGTATGATGCCCCTTTAAAGCACAACACAAAACCTATATTACCCCTCCCCTAATATACACACGGTTAATTGAATGTCCGAGCTAAGTCTTGTTGGGATGTGCCAGCAATACCCTGGTAGAGATAGTGCAACAACACTGTTAGAGACTAGGTAGCTCAACAACACTGTTAGAGGTAGCTCAACAACACTGTTAGAGGTAGCTCAACAACACTGTTAGAGGTAGCTCAACAGTATACCCAAGCAAATCTGCAAAGACTGTTAGTAGAAAGCTGTGGTAAGAGGTGGTGCCACCCATTGTGGTCCATTACCTCTGTATGGTTCCGGCCATCGTTATCCACCGGCAGGTGATGTATGTCAATCTACATGCAACCGTTTTAAACAGGGGCGTGGCAAGCAGTTTCAAAGTAGGGGGGACTGAGGGGTATTTTGACCCTTTTTGACCCTTTTTTACTTGACCATTTTGGTTTGACTTTTTTGGGGTTGGTCAAAAGTGGGGGGGACATGTCCCCCCCCCCCCCCCCGTCCCCCCTGGTTGCCACGCCCCTGGTTTTGAGTCTAAACCGAGCATGATGCTCGGGGAGAGAAACCCTGGAACCACACAGAGAAGGCTCTGATCACTCACTGCTCCAGAATGGCGTTGTAGTTCGAACATCATTTAAGCTTAAGCAACTTACTCATCTCATTCGGGGAGCCAATCCTACCCGATTGCATCAGACTTCCTGAATAGATTTCTTCTTCCCCTGAAGCTAAATATCCTGCCCTCCCAAGCCCCGAACACACTCTGCATTGTGAGCCAACAAACGTATTAAAGGTTATTATACTTTTGATAGACACAACCTTTACAGAATATGAACTCTATGTCTTGCAGAACCCATTTTATATGAGCATATAGCCTAAGACCCACTTTGTGAAATGGACCATGACTTTCAATCCATGTTAGCTTGTATTTTTTGTCTAACACTATAATATCTCGTTCCCATTTCCCATGCACACACCATAAACAACAGCCCATGGTGTGGAATCCCATGACAGGGTTATCTTTTCAGTATAAGTAGGTGTTGGTGTAGCGTATAGCAGAGTGGATGTGCCTAGTCAGGTTATTATGTGAGGGAATTATTCCTTTAAGGGCCGCATAATACTTTGATGCACCATGCACCTGTGTCGTCATGATGCATTAATCCCGATGAGTAGCTAGCAACGGTTATTGAAGCAACATGCAGCTCCTACTAGTTTGACGCACTCCCAACTAGTCAGCATGATGGATAGGGAGTAGAACCGGCAGAGTTGTATCAAATCATCATCATAACGATAAGGGACATATCAGATTAAAGCACCATGCAGGCATTAAAGGGTTAACTGCGGGTCTAGCCTGTGTCTGAGTGCTTCTGGCTGAGGGTGTTCATACACTTAGCAGCCTGGAGAACAATCTTGTTGGTGGCGGCCTCACCTCGCGGCAGGGCAGGCTAGGCTGACAAAAAGGTGATCAGTCAGGGCATGTTGGTGCTGATGCTGTTACTATATAGTGCTGTAACCTCGTCCACCCAGAGGTGGTGCTGGTTCCGTCATTCTATAACCACTTTGTGTGTGATTCACTAACGATTGCCCACACAGAAGGAATCACCGATCCCCCTCACTAAGGCAACTAAAAGGGGTGTGTTTCAGGTTACCCGACCCTGTCTAGCAAAACGGGAGCGACCATAAGCATTTTATCAACTTTTGTAAAATTGGGTACTTTCGAGGCCTAACATGTTTAGATTTTTTTTTTCTAAAGTCCTAGACTTTCAGACCAAGTGGCCTGAAACACACTCGTTTATAAAGCTTGATCATACTAGTCGCCTGGTATACGGTGCTGCAGTTGCAGTCGACCTGTTGGCCCCGTATAGATGTACAGTACACCTCTCAGGTCCCTACAGTGAAACCCCCCCCCCCCCCCCCGACACACACATTTCCCATTATACCCACCAACGCCTCCATACAGGCCATCCGGGCTGAGAGGCATTTCATGTCGCCGAGAGCACCATCCCAACAATCAAATATTTATCTGAATTATATGCAAATCCCAGTCAATATGCCCTCGTAATTGGCGTTAAATCAGCACCTCAGCTTGGTCTGGGTCGCCTTTTTTCTGCTTGGGTTCTTTTTGATGTGATGAAATGACGATGGCTGGCCCATGGGAGTGACGGTAGAGATACTGGGGAAGGGTGCGGGCTTGATGGCAGGATTTGGTTGGGTGATGCCTGAATTATTCCATTGTGGAGGGAAGTGACATTCTGATCAATTATTACCCGTCCCAACCCTCCCCCTATTCCTGTAATTATTACCATCACTAAAACTTGCCTTTGTCGCTTTTAAAGCGCCTCTATAAAACATTATTTCTATAATGATTGCCAATTATTTCCCTCAGGGAGTGGTCTTTATTTTTAACAACAGAAGTTGCATGATCTCTAACGTCTCCTATGTGAGAAGGGGATATCCCCCCCCCCCAAAAAAAAAGGAAAAAAAATCCAAATTCAACCCCAACAATCCCTTAACCTCCCTATTGTTAGAGAATCATCACTCCTTTACTTCTCACCACGGAACCCATTTATGTTACGTACAACTTGAAGTAGCAACATCAAGCCAAATGAACATTCTTATACCAGAATTTCAAGGTATACATCACTCGACAGGTCATGAAATTTGCAATTCAATGGTGTGTGATGTGGGCAGATATATAAGTAAATGTTATTTTTTTCTAATTTTTCAAGAAAAAAAGAAATTAAATCAAATTGTTGAAATTTGCAAAAAACTGCTAGCCAGCCCTCATATCGTTATGTTCCAACCAAGGTGGTCTGACTATCGTTATTCTTATTCCCTACATATTTCTGTAGCATCATTTAAGAGGAAATGCATAGTGAAATGCATTCTTATGATTTTATTCACCTTCGAAGACAGTAAAATAGGAATTATTTGATTTAATTCAATTTGATTAATTTTTTTAACCATTTTACTACTCCAAACTGCATCTATATAGATTTGTTTGTTAGGTATATTAATCATTACATTCTAAAAAATATTTTCTCATGAGATAATTGATTGTTGTTATTTTTTATGCTGTAAATAAGACCTACAGAAATAGAAATTGCCTTGATGGACCTGCATGTTGAGGCTCAAAGAATAAAGGGGTGTCTGAAATGGACTTAAAACACGCTGTAGGCTTATTTAGGACATATTTGGCTATACCCTGATCAAATTTAGGATTGTGCATCATATTTTTTTCAATGGGAAAATTGAAAGATAAAATCGAAAATCCATGTCTAGTGTCAAAATGATCTGAATTTACCCCTCTTTTTGTGTGGTGCGCCAAGTAGGGAATGTCTACTAACCCCCCAATTTGTCAAAACATTTTTTTTAATGATAATTATTAGGCCTAAATAGGGCCGCCATATGCCTATCATTTCATCAGTTCATTTCTGAAGGTTTTACTGGAAACACTCGAGGCGCCACCTACTGAGTGTTGTGGTTGTTAGTACAACTTTACCTAACACTGATAGTCTCCGTAGAAGGTGTGCCTCTTACATGCGATCCTGACTCCGGAAAGAGACATTCTGTTTCCTCTCAGTTGCTCTGAGAGAAGTATTTTGAAATATCTGAAAATGCAAAAACACTATAAGAAACAACTCAATGGATTAAAACCCAAAATAAGGTCATTATCACGATTTTAATTGCTGTGGTCGGCTGTCTTGGTCAAATTAGTTGTTTAAAGTTTAGCTTGTTGGCTCAGTTACCTCAGAAGTACATGACGTATTATATTTCACACATCAACTGCAGCGTCTTTAGACAGGCGACTCCCAACAAAAAGACCACTCAGCAGAGACCCCTAAAACACACTCCTTGTGACGGGAGCCTTTCAGGAATCAAAGACCACCTCTCTCTCCTGACAGGAATCTTATTTTCTAACGCAGCTAAATACAACAATCAGCATCGATTGAAGGGGGGGGGGGCGAGCAGCCTCCGGCCGTGATAGGGTGTCCCATGGGGGGAGAGCTAGGACCTATCATCGTCAAAACCTGCCCAGTGATAGACAAAAATACACCACGGCATTCCAAGCCATAACAAATGATTCTCCCTGCCTATTAACTCCGACTGGAAACACAAAACACGAAGACAACTCTTCATTAGAAACAGCCCAGTGTGAAATTCACCCTCCAGATGAAGACTTGTGTTTTAACCCTTTAAGGGCCGCATAGTGCTTTAATACCCTTTGCCATCATGACGCATGAATACAGCCCTGACATCGGTACTGCATTCATGCATCATGCCGACCCTTCGGGAGTGTATCAACCCCGTAGGGGTGGCATGGTGAATGAATGTAGTCCTTCCCACTGACTCGCTATGGCAGCATTCATGCAGCATGTGAAGAAATGGCATATAACGCCCTATACGGCCCTTAAAGGGTTAAACAATGTCGGCGCTGGGCGGCGGGCCTGCAGGGCCGGTATCTTGTTGACACGTTCAATCTTTATTTTGTGCAAGTCACAGAATGCTGGCAGCAGATTAGGCCGCATTGAGGGCGGCCATTTTGTGACGTCACATCTATCAGGAGGAGCCTACTTGGTTAGCGTCAGTGTGAGGTCTCAATACACAGACGTGATATATCAATCAGCTTCTCCGAAAAGGGATCCTAGCCAAGAGCTGTTCATTTGCGTTATGGCTCGATGAGCATGGGTTCCTGGATTCCCCATGGGACTGACTTACATCAAACAAATAGTAAGATATAGGCAGACATCACTGAGGAGGGATACCATGGGGATAATCTATCCTGATGTGTTTTCATCATGAGAGCAAGTTTCACTGAAGTAATTTAGTTGTAACTGGTGGACGTAAGTCACCCATGGAGAGTAACCTAACAACCTACTGTTATTTGTTATTTCAAAATACCATAGAGAATGCATAAATGCATCATGCCGACCCTATGTGGTGGACGCACCCCGGGAACCTACCCCTGTAGGGATTGCATGAATGCATGAGTAGACTCGCCAGGTCAGCATCTGTGCATCACGACAACAAATGGGTATACCCTGGTAATGCATTAATCACTATGCGGCCCTTCAAGGGTTAAATTAATGAACCTTGTGCCTCCAGCTCCTGACCCGGGGTGGCCACATGGAGACTCACACAGACAGATAGATGGCCGTCAGACCGGGGCCCGGCATGGAATGGCCACATCCACATCACCAGCAGTCAGTCAGTCTAATCATGAATATTCACAGTAAACTACCCTATTCCAGCCACCACTACCACCGACACCCTTAAGGGAATGCTCATTTTTTAATACCATGAGGCTGTTGGTCGGTTTTAAAATCTCGACCCCTACAATCAGGCAATGTACAGTGACAGCCAGGCTTTTTTCGGTGGCACCTTCAAGAGTGGTCTGTATATTATTATTGCCCCACTCTCGAGGGTGCCATATGCTTTTCTTGGCGGGGGGGGGGGGGCGGGGCACCAGCCTCGCCCCTGCTATAAAAAATGATCAGTCCCTAAGTTGGTGCTCATACATGAACCTCACATTGATCGTCATGGGTTTGCTGATCAACCAAGAAATCTGGGAGATCCGATTTGGATGAGGAGAGGCAATGTTCATGCGGCAGTAACGACTTGTATAATCTAGGGGAGATTAGAATCCTCCTGTAGGGGCAGAGCGGGAGGGGGTGGGGTGGGGAATGGGGGGGGGGGGGGGTAGTGAGGGGTAGTGAGGTATGGGTGGACGTGATGAGGATAGCAGAGAGCCCTAGCCACCCGGAGACCGTCACCCCTCACTTCCCCTCCCCCGTCCTACTGGTCCTTATCATAGTAGTTTACGGAGATGACAAATTGTGTCTGGATCTGGGGATCTGGGGAGGGGACGGTGAGATATATGGGAGGGGTTAAGAAGTTGGGGCTGGAGGGTGGAAAGGGTTGAAGTATAGCAGGGACGACTAAGAAGTTGACGGGGCAGGAGTAGTTGTAAAGTAGATATCGGTTGATAGGGTTTTCTAAATGGCACCTAGAAATGACACCAAGCACTGATAGAGAAGAAGCTGAAGGATGGGAAGGCAGAGGCCTCGAATTTGGACCTTCAAAATTGTGGGATGACCTCGGATGAATATAGTGCACAAAGTCTGGATAATATTTACCCAGGTCATCCACCCGACCAGTACTACCCCCCCTTCCATTGCCACATCACAATAGGTGATGGGGGTGGGATCAGCAGCTCCATGAGTGGTTATACGAGTGGAGAGTGGAGTGGCTGAGTGGTCTTATAGTGTGGAGACAATGAGCTCCCAGCACATCGGGAGGAACAGCCAGGTCTACAACCATTTAAGGGTCGCATAGTGCTTTCAAGCACTGTGTCTTTTGTCGTGATGATGTAAGTATGCAGCACTGGTGAGTAGACTCGCAGTAGAATCACCAGGTTTGCATACAAGCATCATGACGACATAGCAGAAGGCGGCCCTTAGAGCTAAGGATGAACCCGGCCCCACGCCCCGCCTGCACCCAGGAGGTATTTCTAGTCCACTCCCGGCCCACAGACCCACACTGCTCGCCGATTGGCCGCCATTATCTCCCTGGCTTTTGTTTTGACAATGGGAAAGCACCTACTCCAGACCTCCCGAAATGCAATGCTTTTCCTTAGAGTCACATGACCCGCCCGCTATCCCAGCAGCCTCTGTTTCAGCCCGATGCGTCGTGATGGCTAAATGCACTTCCGGTGCGAGGGGACTGTGGATAAAGTGCCCCATTTATCGCCCACCCTGTGTGGTGCCACCTCGTGGCGGCGTCCGGAACAACACCAAAGACGCCGGGATCGGGGAGTGGCGCGTGCAGCATTTAGGGCTTTGTTTGGTGGCTATTGGTTACGTTGAGTACCGCAGTATTTACCAAGATGATAGGAGGCTACCACGTGGCAGTGTTTCAGTAAGCTGTTTGTGAGACAATCATCACAGGGCTCAGGGGGGACACACAGAGAGGCGGGGATTGTAGACCAAGGACGGACAGAGAGGCCGGGATTGTAGACCAGTCCCGGCGAGTCTTGTGCAATGTGTTTTACATCAGCTGGTGACCAAGTCCTACTATTGGGCAGTGCCTCACGAGGTCATCAGGGAAGCCCTACCCAAAGCTAAAATCAAAGACCACTGGTACCTAATCGCCAGGCCTCTCTCTTGGTCCCCAAATCCTACAGTAAACTATATCTACGATAATTAGGGTGTACGTACCGATGCGGCCCTTCTAATAACACAGAGCTCTCTTTTATTTGACAATTGGATTATGGCCAGACTATTTGTAAACAACTATATTTAGGGAACGTCCTATTCCTTTAAACACAGACTGGAAAGAGGGTTTCTCAACAGAATAGGCCAAAAAAGAAAGAATTTTTGATAATATGGTTTGATAATTGGGGTAAGTTGTATTCTTTTCCTTAACAGAAATAATATAGTGACCTGCCACAATGACTTGCCTAGTTATACATCTTACTTTCATTGAACAAAGAAATTGCCAAAACCTGTGAAAATCATTTTTGTAGGCCGTCTAATGTCTCTAAGACACACTTTACAAAAGGGCCTGAGGGTACGAGTTACTAATGCAGACCATATCAGCTACTTACATCAAGGGATCTATGTCATGGGTGTCATTCCTATGCTATTTAACCCTTATAAGAACTAGCTTTACCACTGTTCCTGCTTACTCAAAGATATGATTTAAAGGCAGCACAGAAAGTCAGCATAATACTTCTTCCTTCAACAAACAGCAGTACATATATTTTGTTCTAAACCGACTGTGTAAGGGCCTTTGGGAAAGATGCACAGCACACACAGCTTTACCACAGTATACTTGTTAGTCAGGGATAAAAATGTGTACACAGTGTACGTGAATAGACTGAGAGGGAGCACTATGGATATATATGAAAGAAATGTGTGCCTCGGGTCTGCAGGCTTAGAGCTTCTTTCACAGTTAACATTGGTATTCTCAGAATATAGCATGATAGACAGTAGCCCATACATTATCAGTCCCTCTCTGGCTGACGGCAAGGCTCAAAGGTAGAACGTGTCGGCTTTTTCCATAAGTCTGCTTAGTGGTCGGCTGAGGCAAAACCAATGTAAAATGACATAAATACAGCGGGTAGATGAAGTTCAGCGCTGTGGCCAGAAGACAGACCCTTTTGTATTGTAGCTTGATTGATTTTCTGCCTGAGCACACGTGCCACTGGTGTGACAAAAGAAGTATGATGAATAGTTTTACGCCCTCCGTGGCCGCTTCTAACACGTGGCTGTTGTAAACGTCATAGGGCCTGAGCATGTGGATGCACATGGACCTCCATGTTTGTGTGAGTTGGCTCTGTAGTACTGTAATGTGTTGGACAGGTAGGCACTGCCGCACTGGTAAAAGCAAGATCCCCAACTGATATTTCCTGCAATCGAGCCTTCATCGAAAATTTGTGAGATTTTCATAAGACATTCTGCTATCTGTTACAGAAAACATCTTCATCATGCAGGACATTCGGCCTTGCAGATATTTTATTTTGCAGGCCCAGCCTAATCTTCGCAAGCCCAGTTTCCAGAGTATAATCTTGTTACCGGAACTCAAAAATCAAATATAAAGGGTACTGATAATGATGATAAATAGGATATCTATAGCAAATATTCATGCGTTCTGTTATATACTGTAGAAACTGTAGTACTAGTCTAATTTACAAGCCTTAAAAACTGGCATACAGACATATAGCTATAGATAAAAATCGACACGGCGACACCGCACCTTAGCTAAAAAACGACACGGCGACACGGCCATAATTCTGGCTACCCATGTATAGTCACACTAGCAGTAGCTACCTCTTTGCCAGACCAGCAGACATTCCACCATCTATAGCCGGTGTGTAGCAGGTCAAACTTTCATATAGACAGATGTTAAGAACACTCTAACGCAACTTGAATCTAGAAACTACATCATCGATACTTCAGCCAGAATTGATATTCGCACCAGAAGAACCACAATCTTGCTTAGATGAAAATCTATCCAGAATTGGGCTATCTGTGCAAATATCCTATCTAATCTGTTAAGGGCCACAGAGTGCTGTAATGTAGTATTGGCTTATTCCTCATGATGCATTAATGCATCCATCATGTAGACCATTCAGGAGGTCGGCTTGATGCACATTCACAGCACTAGCGTGCTATACTCACCAAGGCTGCATTCATCCATCATGGTGGCCAGAGGGCATGGTGTGTTAAAGCACTCTGCTGACATTAAATGGTTAATGTTCCACCTACCCCGTCAGAAGACAGGAGGCTGGAGGCGTGCGGGATGCCTTGATCCGGCCCCCTTACGTCCTCTATCAGCACAGTGCTGTTTTGGTAAGGGGGTAATTACCACGCAATTATGTGGCTAATCCTCAAGGGTGCCCAACTTTCCACATAATTGGAGAGTTTCAATTAGGCCCATCGGAGGGGGAGAGGGGTAGTTGATGGTTGTTGTTTACCCCCAGTACGTGCCGGCCACTGCCCGCTAGCTCTGTAAGGGCCGCATGATGCCTGGATGTGCTGTACGGTCTGTAGACAGCAACTTCGCCAGGGTTACATTCATCCATGCCGCCCCTTCGGGAGTGTACCAATCCCGTACAGTCGGCATGATGCTTGAATGCAGCAGAAGCGACCTACTTACCATGGCTACATTCATGTATTATGCTTATAAAGGGTATAGTGCATAACACATTTTATGACGCTTAATAGGTTGAACGACCAGTGGCTTCTGATGTGGCTTCTAGTTGGTTCAAATATACCTTTATGCATTGGAATTCAACATGTATTTCTATTATTGCTGATTGGTACAGCTTCAAACCCCACAGATTGAACACACTTGATTCATAGTGGTTCATATATTCGGTATGAGCATAGCTCCTCCTTTGCTCTTATCGGACAAATTGGGAAGGATATGTAAAAGCTCTAGGTTAGCTTTGCTCTTAAAGCTTAGGCCTATATTCAGCTGTCTAATTGGGTTCAAGGAGTCTCAGGACAAAATTCAGTACACTGTGAAATCTATGATGTGGCTTCCTGAGTGGCTTCGTATGATGTTTTCTAGTGAGAGTATTGTTTACGTGTCTAACAAGCATTCCTATACTGTTGGTGATTGACTCACATAGCTATCTGCCTATATCCATATGGCTATTACCTTTTGGGTAATAGATCAATGTATACACCAGCAAACCTAACTATATCATCCCAGACAAACATAATGAAATTACTCCGCAGTGTGTTCATGTTGGAGCGGCTGATGGAGATAATAGTAGAGTAGGCGGGCAAAATTGGACGATATAGGAATCGTGATTATATCATTAAGGTGAAGTCAGAGCCAGATGTTGCTCTATTTAACACAGAATCTTGGGTTACTTTCTGAGACGCTCTGGCTGTAGAGTATGTTGAAAACCCGCGCGTGACTTCTATTAACCAATTGCCTACCAGCAAACAGAGGCTTGTAACTTCAGGGTTTTTAAGGTTGCTTGTGATTTATTGACGGTGTGTGTTGACTGGAAACGCCAATATTCTAAAAAAACAAACATATCTGAGGATTTATGTGCGAAATCTGTCTCAGGATGCATACAGCATGGTGTGAACACATGAAAGAACTATAATGTGTTATTCACAATACATCAACTCAGCCTCCATCTCCTTTGTTATAGACTACAGGACAAACACGAGTTATGACTGTCCTGCTGTTTATGTTTTAAGACGTTGTAGGAAATCTCATGTTTATCATAAGAGACGTCATAAGGTATAAGTAATGCCTATAGTAACAAAGGTGATTTATTGTACAAAACATATATCTTTCTTTTTCTTAGAAAAAGCTTCCCATGGGAAGATCTGTGAGAGGAAGTCAGTTAGTATAACCCCTTCCTCCTCCTATAATATAATGCATTCTGTTTGTAGAACTGCCAGCTTTCAATCCTCATAAACTCACAACTGGCCTGATTCACACGCACACACACCCCATTAATCTTCACAGTGGGCCTCCCCATCAAATCCACTTTACCCTAGCGATATGTAAAAACCACTCCCTCTGTCTACCCAAGGGGAAAGCGGAAGGAGTAAGACTCACCCTTTTTTCTTATTCGGCTCTCTGTATGGGGTTATGGGGTACGACCATGTAACAGCGGCGACGTCTTGTAACAGGTCAGTCGAGACTTTCACCCTTTTCTTACCTTTTTATGTCTACTGCCTTCCTCCTACACCCTCCCTTCCCTACCACCCCCTACTGAGGGCTTCCCGGGCACACCAGGAACTTCATTTACGTTGGGCCATGCTTGGGCGCGCGGACAAAATGGAGCCTGGGTAGTGGCGGAACGCGCCCAAAGCAGGAGTCCTTCACGTCTGAAAGCTGCCTGCACTGAAGATAGATGGGGCGGCCCCAAACCAGGGCTGCTCCTGTGTGTTGGGGCAGGGGGTGCCTCCTGCCGGCTGCTGGAGGGGCAGGGGGTGAAAAGTGGTGGTGTTGACGTGATTACAGTGGTGCCTCTTAAATAGATAAGGACAACAGGATTTGATAATCGTGCTAATCACTCCCTTAAAGTCCTTTACTGGTGTCGTCTCTGTTGTTGTCACTGTTGTTGTCACTGTTGCTGTTATTGTTTTTGTTGTTATATTTGCTATTGTTGTTATTGTCGCCGGCATTGTTGCTACCGTTCTGGTAGTTGGTGTTGTCATCGTCATCAGTGTTGTTGTTGATTATGGTGTTGCTGTTGCCCTTGTTGTCGTTGAGCTCGTTGTTGGTGACCTTGGCTTGTTGTCGTCATCTTATTGTTGATGGTGGTGTTGGGGGTAGATAGCAGGGAGAAGAGGCCCCCTTCCCCAGTGACCGTGGGTAGGATTGGGACGGACACAATAAACCAGTTTTTTCAGGCAGATCCTTTTTAGGAGTTGCGCTAAAAGTCGTCTGACACCATTTTCCCTTTTTGGCGCGAAACTAGAGCCGTGCTTGCCTCCATTTCCTGGCGTGTTCCTGAAATAAATTGAATCTGCCCTTCATAACGCCAAGTGCAGCACAGGGATCTGTAGTTGGAGGGGTTCAAGGTTGTTTTGTGGTAGTCTACAGATTATCCTAAGTAGATTTGGTTATAAAATATGAAGTGGAATGCATTTCTCTGCATAGATTTATATCAATAAAAATTTTACAACCTCACCTAACTTTAGATGATACATGAAAAGAAATACGTAACGACCCTAGTTGAGATAGCATCAACATGAGGTAACAAAATTGAGTAGCAAATACGTTAAGACAATTGGTCATCACAATTATAAAGAAGGGATTTCAAAGTGATGGATCAGTGGAGATGAGTCAATTCTTGTGAGTACATTGTTGTGAGCACAACTATCGATTTGAATGTGATGGAGGCGACTTGAAAGTGAGGAGAGAAATAGGTTTTCGCCGGCTTTGCTTTGAGGTCTAATAAGGAAGTATGCTCAATTACAGCTAGCTCATATTACACATATTGCCGCATATTGCCGCATATTGCCGCATATTGCCGCATATTGCCGCATATTGCTTTAATACATTATCTCCTGGCAAGTCAGTCGCCATTGCTGCATCCCGAACCTTTGGGAATGCAGCTCTGGTGAGTTGATTCATCAGGACTGAATTCGTGCAGAGTTGCGACAAATACTTTGATGCATTCAAGCACTATGCGGCCTTTAAGGGGTTAAGCTTTTCCATGGAATAAGAAAGGATTATCTTTCAAGGTGACATCACAGGGGATCTGTAATGTGAGAGTTATTGTTCAGCTGACGGCTAACAAATAGGTGGGCAAAGGATGGGAGACTGGCTGCTCCCATACATCAAAATGCACTTAACCCTTTATGGGCCGCCTAGTGATTTAATGCATTATGCCCTTTATCGCCATGATACATGCATGTTACCCTAGGGCTGGATCAAGTGGACTCTATAGGGTTCACACACTTGCAATGGGTCGGCATGCTGCATGAACACCGCCTTGGTGGGTATAGACCCAGCAAGGCTGCGTTCATACATCATGGCAGCGAAAGGCAGTACCATGCGGTCCTTAAAGGTTGGGCGCTCTTTGCTCCTGCCTAGTGTGCTGTAGGTACACAGCAAATAAGGCTGTCATACATTCCCGGATGTACATCTACTTGATCTTAGTCTGTATCCCGACAGAGATATGTGTGGTCTGTTTGTAGTTTCTATTATGTATACAAAATGTACTACATATAGGAGAGTATGATTGAGAGCAGGGAAAATAGTGGCGAAGGAGGAGGAGGGAGATGCACAATAAGGAAAGAACGAGAGAGAAACAAACAAAAGGAAAGCACAGAGGCAGGAACAGTGGGAGAAGAGGGAGAGAAGGGGAGAGAGAGACAGACAGAATGGAACAGACAGACAAACAGAGATTGGACAAGGGGCAACGAAAAAAAAAGAGGGGACTCAGGACAGAAGGCGCCTACAGGCAGCTGCTGATTATAGAGAATACGAGAGACTTTGAGGATGAGGTGCATTTGATATTTAGATGGGGATTAGAAAGTCCTCCACCCCCCTCTCCCTACACCTCAATATCTGAGACCCTTCTCAGAACCTTGGTCTGATTTCAATTACTAATGGACGGGATTAGACAGCATTGCCTTGGGTTACTAGAATTTTCAGCACGGTCTTGTCCCATAGTCATTTAGACACTGGCATGCCAACGCCATAGACTACTCATGGAGGATCCCTATTGCTTTGTGTCTCTCTGTTATCTAGGTACATTTAGTTTATCTGCGTATCATCACCCACTTGACGTGCTAAACACGATACCTCTCAAATAGCTTTTTACTAACCTTTTGCAGTTATGGCTGGAGTAATTGCATTTTCGTTAAATCAAATAGTGTATTTCACTGCATCGATGTTGGCACTCCAAATTCCATTCCAGGAAACTCAGCACACTTCATATGCGACACCAATTATTATATAACTGACAATGTCCTTGTTAACGGCGAAGACTTTTGGCGAATGCTTAACCATGGTCTGCAAACTTCACGATTTAACCTTTCTTCTGCTTAGTTTTATCGCTTCGGTGCTTATATTCAGGTCATATCAGAGAATTACGAGGTTCTGAATTCCCCTCATCACAAAATATCATAGATTAACACGCTCAGTTGTGAGGATGCGAACAGTTTAGGTGGCCACAATCCCCCTTGTGCCCAGTGGTCGTTGCTGTCAGTGACAAATGCCTCCCCTCCTCCAGACGGGCAGGGGCCGCTTCTTATGTCCTGGAGGTGTTCTGGCTATAAGAAACAGGCTGGTGCCCAGGCTGCATGGAGGCTGGGTGGGCTGCAGGAGGGGGAGGTGCGGGTTATGCCTATTTTCATGTTAGACTGTTTGTGTGAGGGATGGAGGCATTGGGATGGGGGTGGAGCCAGCACTCAACTGGACACCCCCCCCCCCCCACCGGCTCTAATGCATCATGCCCCTCATGATGCATAAATGCAGGCCTGACGAGTAACTATCAAGTGCTGCATTCATGCATCATGGCGACCATACAGGGTTGATACACTCCCGAAGAATCGGCAAAATGTATTAATGCAGATCTGATGAATATACCCTCCAGGGCAGCCATTAACAGACTAGTGGCACTCTGATACACCCAACCTATTGATTGTCAGTCCTCAGACTTTCCCCTCTACTCCCCCAAACACTCACATAGCAATAAATAGTCAATACCATACCCCTTCCTCCACTGACCCAACCCAACTACCCCACCCCTTCAACCCACTCCACCCATGATCCAATCCCCTAACTACGTCCATCATCACACGGCCACGTCACAGGACCACAATGGCGGCTTTGGTTCCTCCTTGTGCCACTAGAGGGATGCTGGTGGCGGGGTGTAGAGAGGGACTGAGAGTTCATGGATAAACCAGAAGGCGCTTTGGGGCTTTGGGTAGGGGTAGTGAAGCGTGACAACCCTGGAGAATCCCTCAAGGAGATTTCTTTACTGACTGCCTCCTGCCGCCACCCCATGGCCACATCCACAGTCAATAACTGAACAGCATGCGGGGTTAGTTGTTTATATGTCAGCAGATACACCAGTGAAATACCTTGGTCACCTTTTGACACGAAATAGTGCCATTGTCTGATGTCCAAGTGTATAGACAGTGGTGCTATCTAATGTTGAGTGATGACTAGGGCCTTGTTACAATATAGCATGCTCTTCTGTTAAGGCCTGTGGCGACAGCACACAAAGTACCAATATCTGCTAGGCTATTTGCACTGGGCCTCACGAAGCGTGAACTCCTGAATAAATGCAATTATATGGGGGTATGAGTAGTCATCTTAGAGGTATACTTTAGATGTTGATGTACCACCAGAAAGAGGTGATTAGGATAACAAAATAGATATAATTTAAGGACTACCATGGTGGATACTATTTTCACCATTCTTCGAAGAACTCGCCACGGCTGCATTAGAGCATAATGCCAAAGCTACCGGACTGCTGCATGAATTCAGTACAATTCATGAATCCAAATTGTGCATAGAGAGACAGATAGACCTAGGGAATTAGGTGAGGCCTTCAATGAGATAAATGCATATACATTCAGTAAAAATCAGCCATAACTACACATCTAGTTGAGGTCTTCAATGATAAACATCTGATCTTGAAAGACTTAAAGGTTAAACCCATCTGGAGGTCTGGATACGGGCCTGAAAGGTTATATTGGCAAGAATATTATCAGAAGTACTCCGATAAATGTGTAAATGCACAAAGTGAATATGGGAAGCTTCTAATATGAATATGGAAAACATTGAAATATACACTGGCCAGGAAAGACTACTGTCATAGCCACAACGGGTGATGGATGTACTTTCCACTTTTCTCTCTCTCCCATATAGGAAGTACTCAGCACCAGCCCCATTCCGCCCATCCGCCCTGCTGTCCCTACCCATACAGGCCCGTCCTTATATTCTGTTATAGCCTGGCCGTATGTACAGCTGATGACATAGGATTACGACTAGTGGCAGAGAGGCAGAGCAACATGTTGATGGTTGCAGCTGGTCTTATCGGCTGTAATTGGTGTTTAACCAGCAGGCCTACAGGAACAACTGCCTTTGAAGCCACTTACAGCGCTGTCTCTCCGAGCTAGGATGACCCACTGGAGCACTACACTACAAATCTCCGCTCTCCCTCTCTCCCCTCCCCCTTAACCCCTCGCCGTATCCGCCTTAGGGCTGCCGGGCCTGCAGATTCCTGGGGGATCCACACTTAGGGATGTTAAATGGCCACCACCATGCCCCCTGGTGGCTGGACGAGGAAGCTGGCAGGCCCAGTTTGAAGGCATCAGAGTGAGGCTGGTGTAAAAAGGAGGCGGTGCGGCAGATTAATGGTGTGAGGAAAGTCGGCGTTGAGACCCGGCCCCTGACGTACCCCGGGGACTGGCTCCGGCCGTGACAGCCCTCCCCAAGGCACGCTCACGTTTTGTTCCCTGCCCATTTTAACCCTGTAAGGGCGATATAGTGCTTTAATGCACTGTTTCCCTTTGTCGGCATGATGCCTGTAATCAGCTCTGGTGGTGAGGAACTTTCCAGTGCTGCATTCATGTGAGCCGTACAATCATGATGCCCCAATGCAGAGCCACGTAATTCAGTCGCTGGTGCTGCTTTGGTGCCTCATGAACATCATGAACATGCGTCATGAACATAAGCCTTTAGACATCATGCTATCATTAAAGGGTTAACTGCAGCCCAAGGGGCCAGGTGGGCAAGCAGGATGGGAGCATGGTGTCAGGCAGAGAGTAGAAATAAGCATGAATCTGAATTTGTGAAAGGAGACTTGGAGAAAGATCGACGAGGGAGAGGGTTGGCAAGTTGGAGTTTGCAATAGAGAGCTTTTTGAGATCAGAGGGATTTTAAAGCTACCACTGGGTTCCACTACTAAAGGAGTTTGTATACAATAATTATATGTATTGACAAAAGATTTTCTGGGCAATAAATTCGGGATGTGACCATAATTCGCTATGACGCTAATATTAATAACCATAAGCATGAAACAAGTCGCAAATCATTGGATGGATATTAAATTGAAGTCTGTTTGTCATTTAGATAAAGCCTACCATTACAAAAGAAACCTCTTTAAAATATCATAAACTGTGCAATTACAGCCCATTATATACATACATGCCTCTAATTCTGCACCAACCAAAGTAGTATGAATATCACACGACAGCTGGATACATTTGCATCTTTCCTCACAAGTTGGTGGTACATATATCACACGAGGCCGTATACAGGTACACTGTATACCATGGGCCCAGGATGTCTCTATGCCTTAACATAGAGATGGTTGTATCAGCATGTAAGAAAATAACTCACGATTTACGAATTCAGATACACTCCCTAACCTAAATGCGTCAGCGCTATTGAAACATGTTGGAATGTTGACGCACCACACCATGTTATCTCACCATTCCGTTCCTCAATGCATTTATCTAAATCCTATCTTCTTCACTCACATCGTTCTAGACCTGCCCGGTGTAATTGTGAGTAGTACTCTAATTCTGAATGATACCTGTAGTATGGACTAGTAGGATACCAACCCAATATACTCCACATCGTTAAAAACGATTTTAAAAGGCCCTGCGCCATGGTGACAATTCAATGCTATATAACTCAGTTTGTTCTCCATTTTCACCTCTCCTGAAAGGCACATGTCTAGCCTGCCCTCCACCCCTCCACATACACCATATAGCCTAGTGATAAAGCATACTGTCAGTACTTTTAGAAGTATACATCCACCCTAGGGTGGGGTTACTTATGGACTGATGGTGAGGGTGAAGCAATGCTTGTTTGAGGAAAAAGGAGAGGGATGTGAGTGAGGTATGAACTGGTGGTTTGGGAGGGGAGGCTTGGGAGAGGGCAGTGCCAATGTACTTTAAGGGCTTCATAGTGCGTAGGTGTGCTCATCAGGATGTATTCATGCTGTCCTGGCGGGTTTTCTGGCTAGAGATACATTCATGCATCATGGTGATGACCTTTGGGGAGTGTCTCAATCCCACAGGATCGGCATGATGCTTAACTTGTTACTCGCCGTGGCTGCCTTCGTGCATCATGACCAAAAAGGACATAATGCATTTAAGCACTAGGTGGCCCTGTAAGGGCTAAGAGGGCAAGAGACAGTGAAGAAGAGGGTCTGGGTGAGGGGTAGGGGAGGGCAGGGTATGATATATAGAGTGTGGGCATGACAGCTAAGTACACTGCTGCTGTCCTTTCACCGCACCTACACCCCGCGGACATCCATCCCTTGAGGAGAACACGCCCTTCTCTCTATATTCATCAATATGTAGACCCACTGTTCATACATGGCCCGCTAGATGAGTCAGCTCAGCCTCACCAGCTACCTTTATCCCCAAATCGGTATATCTCAAATATACTTTTCTGTTATATCATTTGGTTATTACAAGCTATTTGTGCTGCATGGTTTCAAGGTGTTTGTCATAGCAACGTTCTACTGTATTCTAATCGATGTATTACAATGGACTGATAATACATTATACCTCATCTCTTACCATGGGTCTATATACATAGTCAGTATAAAACAGGGTATTTGACTTCTTAGTCTACCACTGCTTGCAGTTACAATGCTTAGGAACAGTGATCTCCAAGGTCTATTGGATACTAATAATGTTATACTGAGTTGATAAGGGTGCTGAGCGGGTTACTGACCTCACGGGTAGCAGGATAAACCCAGATGATCCCCGGATGGAGCAGGGTGATGGTCAGGGAGGCTCATGTACTAATATAGTACTGGCAGATTAACACAACTTACTGGACGGTAAATCCCAACGAGATTAACCCCTCATAGGCCGAATAGAGCTTTAATGTATAATGTATCCTTTTTATATGGTCTGCATGCAGCCCTTGTGAGTAGCTCGTATGTGATGTATTCAAGCATCACCACCTTCTATTGTTGATACACTCCTGAAGGGGCCGCATGATACATGAATGCAGCTCTTGTGAGAAGAATATTGCATCATGAACAGAAGGGGCAAAGCACCAGGACATATTAAGATATTATGCGGCTTTTAAAGAGTCGATAGTGAGTGGGCGGGGAGGGTAGGGGGGGGGGGTAGGCACCCTATTGGCGGGCTTGGGAATGGGGTTAGTCCATGGGTAGCAAATGACATATCTGGTTCTAGGACAGCTACCCCCTAGATATATACCCCCGGATATACAGTATAACCCTTACCAACTACCCCAGATTGAACCCCAGTCAAATCTTCCTATTCAGACTTATAATTTGACATAAGGTTCACAGAGAGAAGTAGAATCACTGTAACGCTCAAATGGGAGTCCAGCCCTGATCACTGAGGTAACTCTCCCCAGGACTCTTAAGTGACCCCCTAATATTAATGGGGCTCTATTATAACTCTATAATGACTCCTGTTCTAAGAGAGTCATAGCTAATTGACTCCCTACCTCGCATTGGCTCCCGTCATGAACTGGAGGACTCCATACGGTCATGTGTAGCCAACTCCCTTTTGACTCCCTAAACTATAGATACCATTTCTGTAGGTAAATCTTTATGTTAAAGCATTTTCACAGTTTCACATATGCATGGATTATAAGCTTGATGGCTGAGATCAAGTAAATATAATCTTTGATTTCTCCCACCATTCAGATTGATATGAATCATGAAACAAAGGAAAAGGGAGCTGTTACGATCTCCTTGCATCATCCATTTTGTCTCCATACAATAATAGTGTCAAACAGATTTGACTCCTGTTATTTATGGTGTCGTCCCGTTTTGACTCCTGTTTGACTCTGTGCCAAGGGAGCCAGTACACTTAGACTCCCTATGATAGGGAGTCACTTTAGAGTCGTGGGGAGAGTTACCTAAATGATCGGGGCCGGACTCCCATTTGAGAGTCACTGTGATTCTACTTCTTTTCTCTGTGTTATACTCCTCTTTCACTACCTCCTCTTTAAATCATTACCATTGCATTGAATGTATATACTGGTGAGACAGACAAAGGGTGTCTAATAAATGGATAAGCGGTCCCTGTGGGAATTTCGTAGCTGTGGCCAGTCGTGACATTATGATATCAGATAATCCACACTTCTAGCTCTATGAAACTCTAGATCCCCAGTTACTCTAACGTTTACTGACCAACAATGACATCTCCAAATGAATGAGACTAACCTCCTTTCGTAGTTGTGAACGGTAGCACTAATGGTAGTCCCAATGATCTCTCAGTCAGGGGGCTCACTCTATGCAGATATTCCTTCATGCCATATATGTTCTAGTCCGACACTCTCAGGACATAGGTTATAGCATGGACCTGATGAATATATTGCACTCGACAAACAGAAAACAGCCACTGTTCAGTAAATAGCACACAATCCCCCTATTCATAACCCCGCAGTACTTCAGGGCTTATAATTATTATCAAATGGGCATGAATACCCCAATAGCATGAGGACGCTACCCATATATACTCTGCACGGTAATTGCTGATGCATGGACTCTGGCCAGAGGGTGCTTCAGCCTATAGATTAGCACACCACGTGTGTACCTGTACAACAGTAATGTTACCCGATAGGTGTTATCAATGACGGATGAGCACCTACTCCATACACCACCGACAGCCCACGTATAATTATATCAAACATAGACCACGTGACAGTCCAGCGTCCCTTTATGCAAATTTACAGACTGTAATCGAGCTATGCGCGTGCGCATTGGATGTTGATATTGGAACACGGGGTATAAGCATTCACAAGTCACGTGGCGAGGCTAGCTGAGCGATAGGGAGACACTCTCCCAGGCTCGCTTTCAGTTGGTAGTCGCAGCATTTCATTCATCTCTGCCATAAGATAACCACATATCCAACCATTTATCTTTTCAAATATTTTAAGGAATATCTACATAACAAATCATGTGACTTGTAGAAGAGTCAGCCATGATTCTGGGCTAGAAATTTGACATATTCCTATCCGTGTAGTGAGACAGCGGTGTGTGATGGGGATAGGAGAGAAGAAAAGTAGTACTGTTTTCTCCCCTTCTTTAGTCCGTAGCTTTAGGCAGAGAAAGGATATATATTCTTGGATGATTGGTAGAGAAGGTGGGACTCTAGGAGGTAATGAACCATATCTGCTAGCATAACCATCATAATGTTGTATATACGCCGACATGAGTGCAGGAGTATACTTATATATACACTCATGTGGCAGAATGAGTAAATTAATGACTCCGGCATTGTTAATTGAATGACAATAATTCATATAATTCATACATTAGTTTAAAGGTGGAGAGTGTGAAATAAGACCCCACCCATGCATGAAAACGTCAAGAGAAATACTCGAGCTAGTTCATAGGAATCCCACCAGGAGAAACGACTCCTTAGGGTGCCAGTTACAACCCCATATCCACACGGTACTCTACTCACCCCCCCCCCCCCCCAACGTAAAGCAATTCCTGCACCGAGTCAAAGGGGATCCTTCTAGACTCACTCCCTCCGCCCGCACACTGGGGCGGGGCCCATTCCCATATGACAGACACGTCTGTATGTGCTATATAATATCACCTTCTTTATATCTCCTAATCTACTTTAAGAACAGCACAGTGCTTCCATGTGGTATTCCATTTGTCGTCATGTGACGCATGAATGCAGCTCTAAGGGGACTAGACGCCCTGGAGCCTCCCCATACAGAGATAACACTGCTCCTCCATGGCCCAGTCCATGTTCTGCCCTCCTCCAGGGTTCTGGCCCCTTCTACTGTTGACATTCCTCCGGTGTTTTTACCTGACTGTTTGTTTACAACTGCTTACGAGCTGGGCACTGAGTCAGCCCCGCCTCTCCTCTATCTTCCTCTTTATCAACGACAACAACTCAATGTCGTCTGCCTTTTTTGTCTCCTTTTCCCACCAGGTGGAGCACGCGGGCGAGCAGAGGGCGCCGGGTGACGACGGACGGATGCAGCTCGCACGCACGCGCAGATACCGCTCCCACACCGGAAGTGTATCCCGTTTCCGGATCCGGTGCTGGTGACGAGAGGCGTTGAGCTGGTTTTGTGGTGGTTTCCTCCAGGGGTGAGGATTATTCCCACGGGCGCCTCTATCAAGGACTATATACCTGTGTTATACACAGGAGAAGTGGGGACTTAAGAGACCAACAGGGGCTCCTCCCGTCCCTCCTCCAGGGTGTAGGAACACTGGGCAGGTCACGTGACCCAGCCAGGTGAGGCCGGCACTGGAGGAGTCTGGAATCGCAGAGACTGTCTACTGCACGGCCGACACCTAGTGGTGGTTAGTCAAACTACTCTTGTGTTTAATCCCTCCCCCTCCCCTTCCCCTTCCCACCCCACCCCCTTACCTGCCTCAAGGTACAATCCCACCCTCAATCTACCCCCCCCCCCCCCCCACACACACACACCGCCGTAGGTGTTGTACGCCACTGGTCTCTGCTGGAGGTTGGGGGAGTCCCACAACAAACAGCAGCCTCTATCACCAGGAGTAACCCCTCCGGTGCCCCTCCAACCTCTGGGCTGCTCACTCCACCGACGCCGCCGCTACCACGCCCCGTGAGCTGCTCCGGCTGCGGGACGAGCCGCCCAGCTGGCCGTGGTAGTAGACACGGGCCACCTCACCTGCAGCTACAGCCGCGCCTCCTGCTGCAGCCACCAGAGCCTGGAGTAGTTACCTGGAGCACCTCAGAGCTGCTCCTGTTCCCACCAGGAGCTGCTCCACCCGCTGCAGCCCACCTCGAGCTGCTCACTCACCCAGAGTCTCCTATAGGATTAATGTAAGTGACATCGTGACACTGGTGACTAGGGAGACTGCCCAGGATGGAGGAGGGATTATCCAGGTGTTGTATTGGATACTCAGACGTGCGGGAGGAGACCCTATCAGAGGGGTACAAGGAGTCCTTCTTAAGTCCGGCCATGGATAAGCTCTCTTACCGCAATATACGCATGTAATGCGTGGCATTAGTTTGGCATAAAGTGATTTACAAAGTCCTCTCTGCTGATACTGCAGACTGACTTCACTCCCTGCTCAGTACTTTTTGGCATCAGGAGTTCCTATAAATAGTACTCATATTGAGTTAACTTATTATCATTATCATAAAGTGGGGGTTTTGGAGATGAGAGGGACTCTCGCCGCCATCACCTCACCCCATCCCTACTGCCACACCTCTCCGCCTGCAGGACATACCCGTAGCTGCACATAACTGGTAAGTACTCCTGTTACTTCATTTCTTCCCCGAGCTGCTTTTACATTCTGAGCTGCTCACACCCCCTAAACTACTGTAAGATTCAAGTGGGAACTGTGGGAATTGCCCTAGCGATGTTATGGAACATTATATGGAACAATCTGGTGTGTAAAGTCTGAACAATGAACTGCTCCCCCACTCTGAGCTGTTTCCCCCCATCCTGCTCCCCCAACCCGGGCTGCTCTCACACTCTGAGCCGCTCCCCTTCTCTGAGCTGCTCTCCCATCCCCAGCTGATCCCCAGCCCTCAGCTGCTCCCCCACCCAGGGTTGCCCCCCTCCCACCCTCGGCTGCTCCCCCACCCAGGGCTCCCCCTCCCACCCTCAGGTGCTCCCAAACAAAACCTGAGTAGTCCTCACTATTTCTTGTGGAGCTCCCCTCTCTTTGTTTATTACATCAGTGTCTGTTCTGAAACTTGAAGTTTGTTATTATTGCTTTCCTTCCCCATTGATATAGGCAGTTATGCTGTTTTAGTGGTGTATTGGGCGGGGTAGAAACAAGAGGGTGGTAGTTTTATATGAAAGATGGCATATTATATCTCTACTAGACAAATAGACTGGGTGTCTGTCTCTTACTAAAGTAAATACAGGTTCTACACTGGGATAGGTGTGCCTCTTTCTAGTGTTAACGTGTCTCTATGTGATCCAAGACCGTTTTATCAACGAGATAAGAAGTAGTCCAGTGAGTAATCTATGTATGTGTAACATGTGCTTTGTCCTAGTTCTAAGCCACGGGAGTGTGGGAACAGGGAAAAGTAGGGGGCCATTTTCTCTAGAATGCTGGTTAGGGGGGTTGTGTGTCGGCCTCCCTCTCCCCACACCCAAAAGAAAAGAAACTGTTTGGGAATTGTCAATGGATTAATTACATTTCTTTGGAAACCAATTATAATTATAGTGAACTTGGTCACTTACCAACAGATTGATCTTGAAATGCATAAACTGTCAAAATCTGAAAGGAGAAAATCAACACTAGCAATAAGGGATGGATGTAGTAACATTCGCTTAATAGTAATTTAGCACCCAAGTTTAAGCTGAGCTATTGGGGTTCATAGAAGGTAGGCCAAAGCAAATGCGACTTATGTCCCGCCTAGAACTATTGCATTTCTGTTTTGTCCCTCCTCTACTTTTTAATAATGGATCCGTTCAATGGTATGCAAAGATTTACTATACACAGTTGTGAAGATGAATTAACTTCCCGTGTGCGTGGTAATTGTCCTCAACAACTGGTATTAGCATAATACATGACGTGTGCCTTATATTAATTGAGCTTAATTTCATTATGTTGAAAGGTTTGTTTATAATTGTCAGCAGTCTCTGGGGGTCTATTGAACTATCTTAGCAGTCTCTGGGGTCTATTGAACTATCTTAGCAGTCTCAGGGGTCTATTGAACTATCTTAGTAGTCTCTGTGAGTCTATTGAACTATCTTAGTAGTCTCTGGAGGTCTATTGAATTATCATAGCAGTCTCTGTGGGTCTATTGAACTATCTTTGTGTGTCTACATAACTAACTTTGTGTGTGTAGGTGCACATGGCTACCTGCAGTCTGCGTGGGTCTACAATACTAAGTGTAGTCTGTGGGGGTCTATCTGACAGTGTGTAGTCTAAGCTGGGTGTACAATATTACACGTAGTTTGTGTGGGTCTACAATACTACCTGTAGTTTGTGTGGGTCTACAATACTATACCTGTAATCTGTGCTGGGCTATACAAACTAAGTAGCAGCTTCTCAGGGGTCCATTAATACCCGTTAGATAGCAGGTAGCTGTGAGTTAAGGAGGCCACCCTGTATGACTGTCACCTGCCAGGCCCCAGCACCAGCCAGGTAAACAGCCCTGGAGGAGGGGCCTGTACACCACAACACCTCCTCCTCCAGGTGCACCAACCACCTGACATCCCAACCAGCTTGTTACACCTCTCACTCCCCACCCACCCCTCTCCACGCCTAACATGTCACCAGGGCTTGCCCTCGCCAAAACTAACCCACAATTAGTTTGTGGTAGATACGCTGGTACACTCCGAAAAATGTTTCTGGTGAGAAATTGGACTGGCAATTGATCGTGTCGCATACTGATTGGGTGGCTAGGCTTTGTTTGCATGCGCATAAGTTTTGGTTTAGTATTTTTTATATTTATGAACACAGTTATTGTTGGTCCTTTCAACTATAAGTTGTAACGGGATAACAAAGTTAATAAGTAATTACTGTTGGAAACCGTTCAAAATAGCTGATTTATCTGCAAGTTACCAAGGAATATCCGCCTTCCCAAAGTGACTGATACTACAATAATGACAATAATATGGACTTTTTCCTCCTGTTGGATCGCATATTGGACGCCTCTACCAGCAAGATACATACAACGCTGATTTAGACTCTATCAAACCATTCTGTATTCGACCATCTCCCTGATGCCCACACCTCCCCACTCTACCCTTTCACCCAGCTACCCTCCTACGCGCCCAAGCCTTATCTACAACTGATAGCAAGCCAATTTGTTTTATTACCTAAATAGACACGTGAGGGTCTCACCTGTACCAGACCCCGCAGGTGTATGCCCTGGAGTACACCTACTGTACCCTACTATACCCAACACCCTGCTGGTCTAGTCGCTGGCCCAATGCACTACATCGTATATGCATTCACTGCATAGCCCTGTGGATGCAAACCATCGACAGCGACATAACTAGCTAATTGATAGACCCGTGTAATGATACCAGTAGGTGAATTGCAGTACACCTCCAACTATAAATCTGGAGTGGTAAGGTAGACAGCAAACCAAGCCAACGACCAGCAACCCAACACTGCAGTCTATCCGAAGATGTCACTTGTCCACTACACTTCCCTCTTCAGGAATTCCTATGGATCAAATCCTTGTAGACGGCTTATGAATTATAGACATCATCAGAATAGTTCCTGACTTTCGGGTGTCTATGGATGATTATGAATTTTTCTAAGTAAATGACTTGGTAATAACAACTACGTAGAAATGTTGCTGAAGGGCAAATCAAAATCAAGCTTGACTAGCAGATCCATGTTTGCATGGTGATATTGGTATAGTAAATCCTCATACCACACACCACAGCGGTATGGTACCCTCAGGAGCAAAACAGCTATCCGTTAAGAATCTGCACCAAAAGAATGGAACGTGGTCTTGTGGGATCTAGATTTGCCTCTGCCTCTTTATGTATTCACGCTCCATAAAACTTTCATCACCATCGATATCCGACCTTGGATATCATCTACTCACATTTTCATACACACTTCGTAAATTCACTTATCTGCTGCCTGGTAATCCAATCAAGTGCACTCACTCTCTCATGAAGCAGCTCACAGCCGAGGTTTTTAAATCACTTATATGCCCATTTACCCACTCACCCACTCAGAAACCCAGCCTATACAGCCCACCCTCTAGTCCCTGACCCCTGCCTGACTTACAACCCCTCCTGGACCATGCTCAGCACATGGGTACCACGTTTCTGTAATTGGCCGTCGACCTCCGAGTCGTCCATGTTATCAAATACAACCTGGAACCCATGCCAAGGTCTCACCTCTGGTGTGCAGCAAGGGGATGTGGGTGGACGGGGAGGTGAGGGTTAGATATGTAACTGTACAACGTCACTACATGCAGATTGAAGCTGGATGAACCTATGCAGCCGATTAGTTTGGTTTGCATTTGTTCAGAGTAGTTGGCTTCCCCTGTCAGCCCAGTAGGCTTCCCCTACCAGCCCAGTTGGCTTCCCCTGTTAGCCTAGTTACTTGCCTCTGTTAGCTTAGTTGACATCCCTGTGAGCCCAGTTGGCTTCCCCTGTGAGCCCAGTTGGCTTCCCCTGTGAGCCCAGTTGGCTTCCCCTGTCAGCCCCAGTTGGCGTCCCCTGTCAGCCCCAGTTGGCTTCCCCTGTCAGCCCAGTTGGCTTCCCCTGTCAGCCCAGTTGGCATCCCCTGTCAGCCCCAGTTGGCTTCCCCTGTCAGCCCAGTTGGCTTCCCCTGTGAGCCCAGTTGGCATCCCCTGTCAGCCCCAGTTGGCTTCCCCTGTCAGCCCAGTTGGCTTCCCTTGCCAATTCAGTGAGTTGCCTCTGTTAGCCCAGTTGAAATCGCTGTGAGCCTAGTTCACTTTCTCAATTAGCCCAGTTGGCTTCCCCTGTCAGCCCAGTTGGCTTCCCCTGTCAGCCCAGTTGGCTTCCCCTGTCAGCCAAGTTGGCTTACCCTGTCAGCCCAGTTGGCTTCTCCTGTAAGCCCAGTTGGCTTCCTGTGTTAGCCCAGTTGGCCCAATAAGCCTAGTTGCAATCCTCTGCTAGCCTAGTTGTTTCCCTCAGGTAACCCACTTGACTCTCTCTATGGTTAGCCCTTTTCTCTCCCGTCAGTTAGCCCGCCTAACTTTTGTCATGAATGCATGCAGCATTGGTGAATTACTCACTTGGGCAGCATGTTGTAAGGGCAAGTAGAGTGAGTATGGAGGGTCAGGAACCTTTATAATTTGACAGGGCAGAGGAAACAGTGATGTAGGGAGTAAGGCGGAGTTAAGGTGCAGAGGTCTGTGAGGGCAGGTTTTATGGGATCAGGCTCGGCCAAAGGTCGGGTCTAAGGGGTGAAGCACAACACGAGGTCAGACCGAGTATGACACCACAGGTCAATTTGTGAGCGTTATTTGATATTTGTAAATCTTTCTTCCGCTACTTAATGCCACCTCCCACAGGTCAGCTGGGTAATATTTATGCCAAGTCAGCTGATGGCCTGACCCCAACTGTTATGTACTGCTTATAACCATTCAAGGGTCGTATAGTACTTTAGTGTGCCATCTGACCCGTTATGAAGCAAGGATCAGTGTATCAACGGTATGGGGTAGTAGTTAAAAGACATGACCCTTTAGACCCCAGACAATTGCATAATTCAGGGCCTCATTTCCCCAGGATTTCCTGTGAATTAAGCTAAATTTGGCCATTGATCACCTTCATTGTTCAACATAATGTTCATTTTTTATTCCTTTATCTATACATAATGTTAAAGATTCTATCAATATCAACACCACATTTCAAAAATGTAATGAAAATGTCCATTTTTTATTTCCTGGCAGGTCTTAGATGATGTGTGGTCTTTCTCAGTTTGGTATAGGCTTAAACGACCTGTTGGACTGAAATTTCCTGTTTCTGGGGACATGTTTTTATATTTTTCTTTAGGGGTCACTTCACATGAACAATATAACAATTTTGATCAGCAGATTTGAATCGAATCATTCTTTGCTAAATCTGCATGGACTACCCATCAAAATGGTATATAACTTTCATCAATGATGGTGCAATGCCCAAGTAGAATCACAATTAACATAATGCTACCATTATGTGTTCTCTTACGCATTTTCAAGTATAATACATAATTGTGTGTCCCAAAGGAATAGGCTCTCTTGAGGTACACTTTTTCTATTCGACCTACCTTTAAACCTTTTCCACGTATCATTTATCGCCAAAATTACCATTAAATTTTACTCATATATTTTGAGTGGTCAATACTGAACAACAACAAAAAGTTTTGACAATGCTACCATCATTTGTATGTACTTTAATCAGGGCCTAAAAACGGCCGTTTTCCGGCCGGCTACGGCCGTTTTGGGGAAATGAAGCATGGCCGTTTCCGGCCGTTTTGGGGTCTAAAGGGGTTAATCACTATTCAGCTCTTAATGTAAATATCAATGCAATTTAATCAGGGTAATGATTATATTGGCCTGCTTATTTATAGTTATTTCATGCATTCGATTTAATCAGGGTAATATATTGGCCTAATCTAAATCATTAATTATTGTAGTAATATGTTAGCGTGGTTTTACATTGACCTTATGCATGGCAATACACTGGCTTGAATAGTTCATGGCTATTCAGCACAATGCACTACCTCGACGCACCCTTCTGGCTGCAGTACTTAATGTTCCTTCGATGATATTTGCTTTTCATGTAAGACCTGGTATCAAATCCAACTTGGTGGTGGTTGGGGTGGCTTGGATGATGTGACCTGCAGTCACCATTTCCTCTCCACTGGTGAGGTATACCTATGCACACATCAGAATGACCATGGAGGTCCCTCAATGCAGCATTCTGCCTACAGAACTGTACATCTTTATAAAGGGGACAGGGGTGGAAGAGGCAGCCAGTGTAAGCATCTGATACATAGTGACCTCCCCAGGCTGCAGCAAGCAGCAATCCAAAGTCAACCTCTGCCCATGATGGACTCCCCCCAGGGGAGGAGCTGGAGCGGGGCCAGCCCGGGCACGTCACCAGAGGCGGTTGTTGAGGCCCACAAATACTTCAATAACCACCCCCCACCCCATGCTACACCCTCAGGCACCCCGTTCCCCCACCAGACACTGATAATAAATAGGGGTCTGCAGATGGATCAATAATCTATTGAGTCAAATATTGTCAGGGAGACAGGCTACCAGTGATGGAGGTGGTGATGCTGGCTGGTGTTGTTTATTATTGGGCGATTCGGGAATCTGTACAGGGGATGAGGTGGTAGGGGGTGACTAGGTCGGGGGAGGTAAATAGCAATTTCCGTAATTTCCGTATTTAACATATTTTATTCAACTACAGGAGGACATCACTGAACGGCAATTTGCATGAGAACACCAATATATAGCTTTACTATATATCCCCTTCTGCATTTTCCCTTTCCTGTTTTATACTGTAATTTCTCAATACTTTCTTATTATTGGACTGATCCTTCTATAACAACATAACTTGTTTTTCTTGTAAATCTTGTAGTTTAGAGCCTTATAGCCAACCTTAACTATTGCAGAACTGCCTGCGGGCAGGTGGATAAGCGTAAGGTCATAAGTTGGTGTTGGTGGTAGGGGATAGTGCTGGGTACAAGTGAATAGCCAGTGTCCTATAAACGGCAAATGGACAGATGATAGGCGGAGAGGGGAGCCAATATTGGCAGCTCATTCAAGCCTGTTCTATCAGCACCAATCTTTGCCACCAAATACCGCTAGATGATGCTCTGACTACCCTTCCTTTCTGGACTTAACCCCAATGATCGATATTTACGAGACATAAACCAATCTCGTTTCCTGGCAGGATGTAAACATAAAACACACATAAACAGTATATGTATCTGTAAGAAACATAGCATTGCTCTATCAGGAGTGAACGATTTCATAGATGATTGATTTTTACGTGGGGCTAATCGGTCTATATCCAACTAAAGCTCCCTGCATTTAGGATCGAGGGAGGTAAGGTTTAGCTTAACCATTTAAGTGCCGCATAGTGCTGCAATGAGAAATACCAATTGTTGTGATGATGCATGGATGCAGCGCCGGTGAGTGACTCACCAGTGCTACATTCACGTATCTGACCGGCGGACCTTACGGGTTGATACTTCCCCGAAGGTCTACTGGCCAGGGCTGCCTTCGGGCATGCATGACGACCAAGGAGATAACACACTAAAGCCTTATGCCGGCGATAAAGGACTAATATCATTATTGTCCCAGCACCCAGGCCTCCCTGCCTTATCTGGCTGGTCCCTGGACGGCGGGACCATCTTTGCATGGAGGACGTTAGATTGAAAGATGGTCATCTAATGCTGCGCCTGGAGGGGGGTATTGTTGGTGCGATCTCCACAGGGCAGTCAGTTCCTCCTGTGCCTCCAGGAGCCGACCGCCCTACAGAGGCACTGACAGACAGGGAAATGGGAGTCTGGTCCGCTGGGGCCCCCTCTGGCCTCCAAAAGCTTCCCTACCCTGTTCGCAGAAAACTACGTGAGGCTGTATATATTGCGTTTTTGCCAAGCCAACCAACTGTGTCCATAGCTGTAACTTCATACACAACATCCTATTTGGAAACTTGAACCTGTGGCAGCAATGGAGTAATTAAATAGTAGTTTAACAAAAATATAAACTAGTATTGATTAGCTTCATACAATGACCATGAACTTGTACACTAACAAGGGGTTCATAATTGAGTACAGAGTGATCTGTAATTATATTCTAAATGTAATGGGGAAGGACCGAGTAACTCGTCGGTGCTGCTTTCATGCATCATACTTACCCTAAGGGGTTGATACACTCCTGGGGGTGGGCATGATATCACAGTGTGGGCTAACCTGTGAGACATGATGCTGTCCGTGAAGGGTTAACACAAGTACCAATACAAGCCGTGTTTACGGCAGACCAGCGCACATCGATCAGTCACCGACCGAACACGAGGATAGATTGATAAAGGTATTGATTAATAAAAGGGTGAAATTGATAAAGATATTGATTAATAAATCCTCCGTCTGTCATGAGAACCTATTCTAAGAATGGATCATTACAGATTGTACTCATACAATATAGATCACCTTCATTCATTGTCTGCTGGCTCTCTCATGGGATATTATAATCCAGGGAACATTGGGAGGGTACTTTAAGAAACAACATTATTTTGATTATAGTGCAATGTAAGACTTGGCTATATATAACGAGGACTGGTTTCTAAAGAGCCTATATTTCTGTTTCATTTCCGTTAGGTTCTGTGTTACAACAAGCATTATATCATAACGAGGCAAACGCTCTAAAAACAGGTAACTCGTTGTAACCAAGTTTTACTGTATCTACGATATCAGACCGTCATATCTAAAAAAAAGAATGCCACATAAAACAACCAAACCCCACTGCATCATTCCATATAAATCCGTAGCAAAAACAAGTAATCTATATGCACAGGATTATCTCTTTTTCAGAAGACCGGGCTGCTGATTTAAGGGTCATTTGTAATGCACACACTGTATCAATTAACTGTGAAGCATATATAGCGATGTTTCTCAATAGAAGTCACTCAAACGTTAAAACGCCAATGTCGGCAGTTATACATTAATGACAATGAATGGATTATCCCACCCTTGAGATCCCCATTTATGTAGTCAGGGAGTATAGTTTCCTTGACGTCGCGCACGAGTAGCTGGGACGTCGCCATGACACCCCTACTAGACCAAAGCGGATTACAGCAGACTAGATTTCATTTGGTAGAGAGTGAGCGAAGGGATTCATCTGAATCTAGACAAGTAGATCTCCTCTCCTGGTGTTATAAGATTAGGAGGAACATGTCATTAGGTAAAAAAGAGAAGATGTGGAGGGAGATAAGGAGGACGTCCGCGCCCAGAACCTACCCAGGGGAGCTATATAATGTCTTAGAGCGAGCAGGAGCTGAGCAGGAGGGCTGTTAAACATGCATCACCCTGAGCTACTCCCCAACCAGTGATCTGCTCCCCACCCCTGGGCCTCTCCCCAACGTCTGAGCCGCTCCCCCAGCCATTGAGTTGCTCTCTGTGGACCTCACCTTGTGTTTTAGAGGTAGTCCTGGCTGTGGTTTCTCTAAGCTCGGTGCTATAGACTTGCAGAAGTTTCTGATTTATTTAACCCTTTGGGGGCGACCAATAAATAGTTTGCCGGTGATAGGGAGATGTTTTGCAAAAACTTTCCCTAAAGTGCAAGCCTATGCTAATGTCCATAGAGTTATGTCAATTACAGTTGATACTCGGCCAGCCATGACATCGCCTATATTTTGATGCTCGGCCATGAAGGGCTAACAAAACCCCAGAGACTCAACTTTAAGTGCAAAGGTCTCCATATAGGACTGAAGGTGGTGTAGGCGGAGGGGTAGGGTGTCTTGTCGTGTGGCGTGCAGCCAGTCTGTGTCTGGGGTAATGTCCGTCTTTGTGCTGCCCGTCAGCAGGAAGGAGGAATGTCGATATAGCAGCCCCCGGTGTCGGGGCCCACAGGTACTATTGACATGACTAGGGTATGAGTGTGAACACCGGGGCTAGACGTGTCCAACATGGCGCTATGACTCACAGCTGGTACTCTGCATGCCGAGCTGCTCTACCTGCACTAGAATGCCTCTTGGTGCCAGCTACACACGATTCAAGCTTCATCCTGGCATGGATTCCCATTTTCCATTTCGTTTACAGCTTGGACTTTGCATTTTCCCATGTGGCTCCTCGATCTTGCGGCCATCAATGGTATTTATACATATTTATAAGTGTATAATATCAACCCTTTCATACTGGCATAGTGCTTTAAGCTGTTATGTACTTGGTCGTCATGAAGCATGGATTTGATGTTCAGAATGGGACTTAAAAGCAATATCATACATCATAATGCCAAAGGCATAATTAATAACTGTTTGTAAATGATTGATAATCTGCGTGTTATTGAGTGTATACATAAGACTGGGAGATGTCCCATGCAGCCATGTGGCTTCCATGTGGCTTCATGTGCTGAGATATGCTGCTTTCATTCACTGTGGCTTCCCTTGTGGCTTCTAAAGGGAATCCATCCACAAGTTACATTTTACATTCCCTCCTGTGGTTTCACTGGCGGCCGTCACCGATACTTCTATTTGTGGCACCTGTTTTCAGTTTATGGCAGGCTCTTTATCCATGGGTTATGTTTGCGGCTTCCCATGTGTATTTGGGTGTGGTTTCTATTTGTGAGTATTCTTGTGGTTCGCCATGGTCCTCCTGATTTTATTTACAATATCGGCCTTCTCCCAACAAGAGTGGATCTCACCTGCATTCTGCAGTGTCTTTTTATATCAATACTCGCTGGACGATGCCCAAATTACAATTATTTCAACAAAGCATGGCGTTTTGTTTAAGCTTTCATTTAAGTTCCAAAATGTGACTCACTTTCCCTGCACTATAAACCCAGCCATGAAAGGAAGGCTTAAATCTAAGGTTTCATGCCGTTATTCCAGAGGTCGTCAGCATGGTTTTAGACCCCTGACAGCAGCAGTCATCTCCCTGACACCTTTACTACCCGCTGACATAGTCCCCCTCCTCCTGTACAGTATTCCACATACAGTCAATAACCCCCTGCCCCTGCCCTACCCACCCCCTACCCCAATAGGTTACCCAAACATCAGCACTGCACGCCTTTAAATATGTAAGACACCAGCACTATTGGTCCCAGTTGTCTACAAAAGTCTGCGTTTTCCGCACGTGGTGGATCTTGACGCCAAGAGCGCAACACAAGGCAATCATCCTCTGTGGTACTGGCATATATCCAGTATTAACAAGTCTCATAAGTGCTATAACTCACCTTTATCACTGCTGTTTGCAATACATTTATTCCAACACAATTCCATTTATGCTGGCGCCGAGGTATGATAATGATGTATAAGCCCTAGGTCTATACCCCATATAGTTTTACTGCCTTTAGGATGGTTTGTTTGAGGGCAGGCATGTGCCTTAAGAAGGTGAGTTCACATCTCCAGGTGTTGGGAATGGGAGATTGTGCCCCCCCTCCCCAAGACACAGTGACGGCACCCTGGAGGAGCATCCTGACCTGGTTCTCTGCAGGCAGACAAGGCGGGCTGGCAGCGGGCAGGGCGGCGGCAACTGGCCTTCATCACACAAAGACGGCCTGGAGGCGGCCAAGGGGGGCTGGTGTGGGACGGGGTAGGGTGGGGTGGGGCACAGGTTGAAAGGTGTGCTGGAGGAAGCGATGGGGCTGTGGTGGATCGGATGGGGGTGGGGGTGGGGGGGGGGTCAATGGCTGGCAGGAAGTGTAGAGTATGCAGTAGTACAATGTCTAAGATACATGACCTCTGTTAGATCACTCCCATGGCAGGATATAACACATTTAATCAGACCAATGGATGCAGACTGCTAACTTTTTGCATTGGTCGCTATTGAAATTAAACAAATCTCTTAGACAGATAACACTAAGTAACATTTAGACAGATTTAAACTTTATAAAGACGAGACACCATGATTGTTAAAATTGGACCTTATTTATCAGGCTGTCAAGTGTAAGTTAGTTCAAACAAACTACATCATTACCGTGTCTGGGTATCAGGTTATGAAGTCGATCTGTCTTCCTCTTATAGTATAAGGTGCCTCACCCCATCTCACCTGCAGGAGGAGCGGCATCTTCTTGTTACAAGACAAAAAGGGTGAGAAAATGTGTGTGCTTTATAGGTTTGTGTGTGTGTGTCGGGGTGAGAGAAGGGCAGGGGTGGGTGCAGGGGTCAGGTGTAGCCTCCTCCAGTAATGGTGCTCCACAGCTGGGGGAGGCGTGCCGCAACTCCCTCTATACCGGGTCTCTATGCAGTCGGCGCTCCACGGCCAGGTGAGGTGTGGACTGTAACACTTGGGCCTTTCTAACCTTCAGACGATTTTCCTGGTTTTGTATGCATTTCTGTGACTACTGTAAACATTGTTAGCCTAGCTTGGTTCAAATGGGGGGGGGGGTCCACTTTACACTATCATAAGTGCGTGAAAGTGTCACAGCGGCTCAAAATACCACCAGAAAAAACATACAAAGCGATTTGAGAGGGGGTTAGGACCTGAGCGCCTCGACCCCCTCGACCCCCTCTACCCCCCTAGACCCCTTTTGATCCCCCGGCTTACACTACTACAAGCACGGGTTGCCTCAGTTGGTATATAGGACTACCTATGAGTTAGAGACTGAGCATAGGCCAAGGGTGCAGAGCTGCTCAGGTTCTGCTCAAGATCTGCTCAGCCTATAACAAACATGTGCATGCAGGCAGCAGGATCCAGTACCAATCAGATGTGTGCAGAACCAGGTGATAACTGTCAGATCATGGTGAGAGCATCATCTACACCCCATTATAACCAGCCCTATAGGTGTACACCATGCAGCACAACCTGTCCAGCTGCTCGGGCATCTGGGTGTGGTAGCCATACTGTAACTCCTTGTGTAACCATTTAAGGACAGCATGCAGGTTCAATATATCATACTCCTTTGTCATACAAAAAATGCAGTACAAGAATGCAGCTGCTGAAGGTAACTTGCTGGTGCTGGTGCACTTTGTATACACTATGAAGTATGAGGTTGATACACTCCTGAGGGATTATTTTTTATGGTGTATTTTGAGATGAGATCTTTTGGCACTAGGAGAATTCTTCATTTTGACATAAAATCAGTGCCAAATGGTTCTATATTAAACATTCTCTTATTTGAGACCAACCGCTGTTTATTCTTTGACGGGATTCTTTCAGATCATCACCTGTCTAACGAAAAATGATACTGGGATAGTTTCCCTTGAAAAGAAGGGCTAATCTTAAAATAAAAAAGTTTTTCTTGATTTACTCAGAATAACTAAAAAGTGAGATAAGACCTTTTGGTTATTAGCCCTCGATATGATACACCAATGCAGCACTGATAAGGGGTGATCCATTTAGTATGTCACGCTTTTTTGGGCCATTTTGAACACCCCCCCCCCACCCCCATGTCACACTTTGTCACACTCCTCCCAACACCCCCCAGAAAAGTATGTCACAAATCTGCTGACATCCCCCCCCCTTACAAATAGTGATGTTATTAGGCATGATGTACCTTATCGATTAGAACTTTTTCAGATTACAACTGTTCAGAGAGGCGGTAACAAAATTATATGAATATTGGTGGCACCCAAGATTTTTGTGGCCTTGATCCATGGATTCTTGCAAGTGGTCGCATGGGCTCCCCATATTATCACCTGCAGACTTGAAGGATGGGCGACATTTTTTGTCTCCATATATCTCCACTAATATCGAGATTTGGGGTATATGATATCAGATCTAGGACCTCTTTAGGCCAACTTCGATCTGGATACTTTTTGTTAGAAACGGTGATAAAATTACGACAACATTTTATCGGGAAACTTAGGTGCCCTATAAAAGGTGTGCTGGTAATGCTACCTGGGGGAGGGGGCACTCAATTCTATTTCAACACAGGTATGTGGCTGGCTCTCCAGCAACCCTTTCCCATGGTGACGTGAAAAGTGACCCCTAATGGGGGAGATTTTTGTGTCTGGGTTTAAGCAAATTCTCTGAGGAACGACCCTTGGTGAAAGGGATTTTTAGTCAAAAGTGACCGTTGTTGCTGAGATCTCCAATAAGCTACCCTTGTTTTTACAGATTTTGTTGAAATCTCCAAAAAGAGACCCTTGGTGAGGGTGGTTTTCGTAAAAAGTAACCCTTGTGAGGGGGATTTCTTGGGAAAAGCAGACCCATGGCAAGGGGGATCTTGCTCAAAATATAGCCTTGCCAGTCGCACATCCATGTATACGGGATCTTGTGTTACCTTCTACAGTGATTGCATGGAACCGAGGTCAGTTAAGCAGATGAAGGATGATGAAGGCTGACCTGTCTATAGTGGATGGGGCTGGTAGTTGTAGGTCTACTACAACCACCAGCATGTTTTTAGCCTGGAGATATCACTAATTATACAGCATTTATTTATATATGGTTTTAAAAAAATCTGAAAGTGTGACGTCACATAATCCTATACACCCCCCCACCCCCTTGTCACACTTTGTCACACAAAAAAAAGACCCCCCCACCCCCTTGGGCGTGACATACTAAATGGATCACCCCTAAGTTACTTTGGTAAGTGAAGGTGCAGACTGATATTAAAGAGAAAGACTGGATGGAAGGCTATGAATATTTAAACTGAGGTAATGTAGTTCGAGGTAAGATGGTGGCACCTGGTATGTGTATATCCAAGAAGGGTTTTCTAGTTCTCTGTAAGACACTCTGGTCCTAATTGAGTTGAACTCAGAACACGTATTTTCATTGGAACCGACTCACGGGCATAACTAGTGACTGGGCCTGAAGCCTAAAGTAACCCCATAGTTGGACGCCATCTTGATTGTTTGTGTACATCCAATCCCTGTAGGGCATGCGTTACATACTCCCAGAATCAATCACCGTGATTGGGGAATCATGTAAATCACAAATCCCCTCCCAACACCTAACCCTGCAGCATCCCCTTAAACTCCTTACGTCAGCAAACTTCATGAACCCACCGGAGCGTGACGGCCTCCATCGATCTCCTCCCCGCTTCCCTCAATCTGACCCACTTCCCGCAGCGCCCCCTCTCGTCGTGCGGCGTAATTATTTGACAATGGCCAAAGGGCGAGTATCAAATTGATCCGGCGTCAGGGCGGCCGGCATTTCGTCGTCAAGACCCGCCACCGGAATTGACTGCGTATTAATTATAGAGCAGCGGACGTCGATGACCTGTGAGGTAGGGGCCGGTCCTACATGCAGGGAACCCCTAACCCACACCGGGCCGACGCCCGCCCTCCTGCTCATCCCCAGCAACCCGATATAATGAATAGTTAACGAGGTCTAAGGTAAGCCTGCTGTCAGCAGCAGAAGCTGTACTACATAGGTTAAGGACTACTAGGGGCTGCTTGAGGATGTGGGGAGTACTTCTAGGGCTCATTTTGATGTGTTGTCATGATGCAGCAATGCAGCCCCAGTGAGTAACTCCCGGGCACTGCATTTCTGCATAATGCTTATTCTGTGCCTCTACAACGGTAAATTTCGACACGGGGGACACTACTCTATGGGATGTGCATCAATCCTGTAGGGTCAGCAGCAATACATTATATCATAATGGCGAAACTGTTCCCCCATTATGGAATAAAAATAGGAAAGTGGGAACCTAGGGGCCTGGACCCCCAATCAGAATTAAACATTACTTTATATGAATCCTACCTAAGTGTTTGAATTCGCCATCATGCAGTTAAGGTTATGCCTAAAGCTAATTTGGGTTGGCCCTTCTGCCCCCCCCCCCCTTCCCCAATAAAAATGTGCCTCCTCCACATCTGCAGACAGATAGACATATGCAGAGACACACAAACAGTAGCACGCAGACAGAAACACAGACAGAGAGACAGAGATGGGGACAGAAACATACCGCACTGATAGAACTTAGAAGTGATAGAGCAGTGGGACCTACTGGAGGCAGTGCTCACACTGACTAAGGCTATAAGCTACAGGGGGCCCTAACACACAGCCACTAGACCTAGTTGGATCAAAGCCCGGAGGCCTGCAGCCCTTATTGTGCAGAGCGCGTATCAATGACGCTATGCCTCCCGTCCTATCGGTCCCACGCAGGGGGTCCCCAGGGGGGTCCGTCCTCACGTCCCCCTCCCCCCACACACCTACACATACGACCGGGGAGTCCCTCTCTCCAAACTTTACTCTCTGTCTCCCTCCCTAACCATTATCTCTATCGTCTACATGTGACTACCCCTCCCCTAAGGACCTCCCACCCATGTGTGGGTCCCTGTACACACTCACAAACACCACTAGCTTGATTAGGACCTGCACATCAACGGCACCAAAACTTTCCCCCCACTTTGAGTTCATTTTGGGAAACAATTGAGCAATTAAGCCCCCTGACTGAGCATCTCGTGGGAGTAAAAACCTGGGTCGGCGACAAGAGCCGCTGGGAGTCCAATGCACAATATGGCCATGATTGTTGGACTACAGGACAATCGATCGTCAGTCAAGGATATCCAGAAAGCCAATAAGTCCTTGAGTAGAGGAGTCAAGGACACTGTGAGGGAAGGGCTGAGCTGGTGGAGCTACTCGCACCTATACCTTCACACAACAGGAAATGAACATCGATTGGTAGGTGATGGTAACCCTTCAAAGGCTGCATAGTGCTTTAATGTGTTCTGCCCTCTGTCGTCATTATGCATGGAGGCAGCACCGCATGGCGAGTAGGCTTACCAAAGGTGCATCCATGCATCATGCCGACCCTACAGGGTGGAAACACTACCGACAGGTCGGCATGATACATGAATGTAACACTGACATTACTCACTGGAGCATCATCTACATACCGACAAAAGGGCATCACGCGCTAAGGCATCAGGGACATTAAATGGTTAACGTTGGTAGTCGGGGGTGACGGTGGTGATGGTGGGGGCGGTGACGGTGGGGTGTTTTTCCTCCAATGTATGTTGCACAGAGGGTTGGGCGTCGGAGCGTCACTTTGCTGTATAATGAGATAAATATGAATATCCCCCTAATTACATGAGTATACCATACCATGGATATCATCACACCTAGAACAATTAGCTCTGTAATTCAATTATGCTCTCTATGAGGCCCGGGCTATGAGGTTCCCAGATAGCCCTGGTATTATACAGCATCGTTGGCCGAAATGTGACCCTTATATTGAAAAGATTAGTAGAGAGTAGTAGAGAGTATGTACTCTGCATCTTGAAAAAAAAAGATTGTCGGGAGCAGCTAATGGTCTAGATGTGAGACTCTCATGGTCTGGTTGTGAATAGCTAATGGTATGGATGTGATGACTTAATGGTCTGGTTGTGAATAGCTGATGGTCTGGTCGAGAGTAGCTGATGGTATGATAGTCTGAGTGTGAGCAGATGGTGTGTCGGTCAAAGCTGATGGTCTGGTTGCAAGGAGCTATTGGTCTCAGTGTGAGGGGCTAATGGTCTGGATGTGATGACCCCATGGTCTGGATGAGTCCATGTTCTGGTCTAGGTGTCATGAGCTGCATGATAGCCTGAGTGTGAAGGGCTAATGGTCTGAGTGTGAGCAGTTGATGGTCCGGGTGTGATGACCCCATCCTCATGGTCTGCACGTGATCAGCTCATGGTCTGGATATGATGACCTCATGATCTGGGTGTGATGACCTCATGATCTGGGCGTGATGACCTCGTGATCTGGGTGTGATGACCTCGTGATCTGGATGTGATGACCTCATGATCTGGATGTGATCAGCTCATCGTCTGGGTGTGAGTAGTTGAGGGTCTCTGTGAGCTGATGGGCGTTGACTGGGCTGGCGCCGGGCCGCATGTGCTGGTCTGTGACAGCTAACTCGGCCGTCCGTCACTCCGACCCAATTACCCCTGGAGCAGCCTGCGTAAGGAGGACACAGGGTGAGCAGCTCAGGGCCGGGACAGGCCTACTAATAACCACTCACATCTACTCTGTGGTAGAGCCACTCACCACTCACCTGGAGCTAGCCCCTGCTACCACCTAACGCAGCCACTCAGCACATGGCGAGGGCTAACTAGCCAGGGTAGCGGCAGGGCAGTCAGTGTTCTGGTGGACAGGTGTTCCTGGGGGGTTATGGGTGAGGGAGTGGCCATATCTAACAATATGGGGCGGCGGGTTGGCGTATAAGACCGTAATAGGGGTCTAGTATACCCCTTCCCCCGATGAAGAACGAATGCAAATTTAATGGGTTGTTGGGGGGAGCATGAGAACTGAATGGAGGGGGAGCAATAGTGTATTGATTATAACTGTGCAGGAAGACGTTCCTAGGAAGGATATAATGGAGTGAGAGTGGCTTCTATCCCCTCCTATGGGATACCTTCCTGCTCTTTTGCTATTATTCATTTACCTCCCCACCTCTTTATTTCATCAATGTCTCATCCCCACATTGCCTCCTCCTCCACGGCTCCTCCTGTCCCTTGCTCGTCCTACCTGAGCCCCTTATGAGCCCCCAGCACGTGCCTCAGTACCCTCACCGTTCCCTGCCAGGTCAGGAATCAATACAATCCGTCCTAGGCACACCCAGGCCACCTCTCTATTGCTCACTACTCAAGCACTGTAAGGACAGCATGATACTTAGTTACACCTTTTGTTGCCCTGGTGAGGAATGCATCTGAGTCTACTTGTTGGCCTGCATTCATGGGTGTATCAACCCCGTAGGATCAGCATGAAGCTTGAATAATATTGCCCTGGCAAGTTAATCGCCTGGGCTGCATTTCTGCATCTTGGCGACGAACATAGTACATTAAAGCAGTATGCGGTCATTAAAGGGTTAGCCGAACTGCTCCCCACCCACCTATTTACTCTACCTGTGGTTGCTATACCACTCTGCCTGCTACCTGTGGTGAATATACCCCACACCTGAGCTTTATTTACACCATGTTGACAGGAGGTAAAAACATTTGGAGACACTTCCTGGGGGAGGTACTAAATCACCAGGTCTGTGTGCCGCTTCAGGACGGGAGAAACTCCTAATGAATGTGGTATGACAAGGGATGGAGTTGACTAGTGCTGAAGGATAGCTGACATAGGAGCCTGTAGTGTGTGTACAGGCAGTAAATTGTACAGATTAACAGATAGTATTCCTGTGGGTGGTGAAAATAGTGTGGATGTGAACTGCATCTAGTATAACTGGATCTTGAAAATAAAAACCAGGTTAGAGATTCATATCAGCGCTATAAATATCCGATATACTGGTATTTGATAATTTGTTGATGTTTGCCTTGGCTGCCCTGACCGTCCTGACTAGTAACACCTGCATGGTACACCAGGCTACATGTACCACTGTACACATATATCTAGACCACCGGGCAGACAGCATGATCACAGGGAAATTCCAACATAGTCTAGAGCTAATATTTAGGCAGATACTATTAATAAAAACTTGAGAATTAGCTTGAGAAGTAATTTCCCCTATACAAGTACTATGGTACTTCTAAACATAAACTTACTATAAGATAACGTTTCATTTCAATGGAATACCTAGTAAAGTGTTATTCCTCATATCCACCTGTTCATGGTTGCAATGGAGGCATTCTAAAATGTACCACAAATTATTGGGCGGAATCTAACGCCTGATAAATATGCATGTGTATAATTGCAATATCCCCTCTAGATCCAAGGTTTTGGCCAGAGTAATGTTAAGTCGAATATGTGAAGTTATTGCAGGATATGATTAAGATAAAATACTTATCTAAGCGGTTACTCGGTGTGTTTACCGTTGTCTTCTCGAACCAATTACTTCGTACCTAGTTGGCAATTTTGATTCGAATTTTCTAGGGGGCATTTCAAGGCAGTAAATGCATTTCCCACGTATACTGACTTCCATCTAACCGAGCTAAACCTCCTCTCCTCCCACCATCCAGGGTGTAGCAGTGTTGGGCAGTTGTCAAATGTCCTTCAGCAAGGCTCACGTGACTGTAGTACTTGCTCAGAGAGACTCAGGCCTGCTCCAACCTGCTCAGCCATGGTGGAGCTGCTCTAAACAATAGCCCACATGGGAATACTCACCCACACTGAGCCAGGGCCCACAGAGCGGCTCAGTGGGGCAGGTTACAGGGGTGTCCCAATGCCTTACCTGATTGCCTGAGCCTCCAGGGGAGGGGGTGTTAATGACTAGGCTTTGCCTGCCTTGTCTGCAAGCCTGCCCTGGGCAGCTCTCTTGGGGGCTCCTGCAGTCAGAGCTGTTGATAGTACAGTCATGTGTCCCTCTGGTCACCAGGGTAGTCTACTTTACAAAGTCTCTATTAACCCTTTAAGGTCTACATGAAACCACAGTTTTTTTTGTTCATTAGTCAATTTGACCATTGGTCAATCGGCCCTCAGGGTCCGCATGATGCATTAACGAGTAACTGTCCGCTGCTGCACCAATGCATCATGCAGACAAAGGGCACAGTGAATTAAAATAATTTACTAAAAGGTTAGCTACTGTACCTAGGGAAAACACTCAGTACATACACAGGCCTCTGATTGTAACAGGATCTGAATGGCAATGAATAGTCTTTTTCATCCCAAAATATTTCTTATTATTCGTTATTCAGGAACAATGGTCTGGGAGACTAGCCTAAGGACGTGGCTGTTGAGAGGGAGTGGAGGGGGTTGAGAAGGTCAATGCCTTGAAGTCCCCACTGCCCTGTCCCTGATCAAGTTATGGCCTTTGTGTTAAAACAATGCCTTCCTCTCAGTGCCCAGCACGCCACAGGTACCCAGCAGGGCCTGAGGACAAACTTAAAGCAGTATGGTTCGTTAAAAAGGCAAATGAATAGAAAAACTGAACATGAGCAGCCACTTGCAAGACCACCACAAGAAATCAAAGATTGACAGCTTTACAAATGCAGTGTAATTTGATGAAAGCCTCCGAGTATTAAACAATGTAATGTTTGTGGCAGGGTCTGGTGGTCAACTTTTGTGAGAAATGAGAAAAATGAAAGAGGTAACTAGTGAGGTGGATTGAACAGAATAAGAGGATTAAGGAGCCAGGCTACATAATAACCCTTTTATTAGTTTTTGTTAGATCTTGTTTAAAGGGCCTGAACCAAACACGTGATGCCGGATTTGGAAACAGCCCAGGACTGGCGACGAGAGGCAGACATCCTTATGCAGGGGGGTCACTCCAGCCCAAGTCATCAAATTCAGAAAATAAAATCCCCACATGACCTCCTCAGAATAGAATGCCTTTTCTTCCTCATGTAGATAGGTATCACGCATAGCTCTATACAACGTATTTAGACTCAGCTCCTAATATGTCAGATCCTACAGGCTCACAAATTGTCTTTATGTATGAATCTTCATTTGAGTTTCTCTATCTATAATGTAATTCATCAATAAGCAGTTCAAAGTTATGAATAGAATTTATTTAGGAAATATGACAAGTTGAAAATAGCAGAGACCAGCACTGAGATGGATAAAGTTAGTTGAACAAAAATATACAGTGTACTGCACTGCAAAAAGCATTAACCTCACCAACATTGAAATATGACGGCCTAGCATCTCATTTCCTTTGTAGTGCTTTTACATAATGGAAATCTCTGAAAGTTAGTATAATCTGTGCAGAATAACAATGTCCAATTCAAGGAAAGTTTTCCATGAAATAAATCGATGAGACCCAGAGCTCTGTCTCACATTAATGTACATACATGCCGGTACTCAAGGTCCACGTATTTCCGAATGATTATCCCTTTGACGAGTGATGCAAATTGGACATCACAGACAGAAACCAGTTGCTTATGTTACCCGAGCACTGTGTAAATAAATGTAATCTTAATCATAAGTATAGGCCAAGGTTACACACGAATACGTCATTCACCTGCATAATTCAGCTTACTGAGAAAGATTCAAGATAAACACGCCTGTAGGCTGTATGTGATAGATTAATGATTACACATCAGTCGTCGCAATCAGAATCATTGGGGGGTTTGTATGTACTTAGGTACACTTTGGATTCTGCAATCTGAAAAGAGGGATTGGTTCGGAATGGCTGTAGTAAATAATATGGGCATAATACCAGAGTGTGTGCATTTTGATAAAACTATGGAATATAGATTATATATTTAGAATACATTCCAACACCAATCTATACAAGAGGGCAGTAATAATATGAAATACTTCTAACTGCAAAAACAATATCCTGTGGCCTCACCCTGTTGCCTGCAGTATATCTTGAATAATACGAAACTGGGGCCTCTTCTAGTACCCTGAACATGTTACCAAGGCTCACATGGTCCCACGTGGGGACATTCATGAACCACTTTCAATACAATAACTTATACCTAACAGAGGCATAATCTGCATTAGGCATGACTAAGCTGCAGGTACAAGTACACTGATGAGTTTGAAAATGACCTTGATTCAGGACACTGACAAGACCTGCAGCCTACATAACTGATAGAGACCCTGGTGGGGTGTAAAGGTATGTGTGTACGGCAGGTGTGGTACAGGGTGTGGGGGTTGAGATAAGACAGAAGACAGCTGTACCTGCTCAGTCTACACCCTCAGGGGACCAACAGAGCCCCCTCTAGGAGGTCTATGCAACTACTACCAGGTTAAGGAAACTGCAACAAGGAAATCAGCCATGGTGAGAGGTACTTGGATAGCAACTGGTTGTCAATTGCTGTACCAGCCATGGTGTTCTCAATTGCTGTACCAGCCATGGTGTTGGCAATTGCTGTACCAGCCATGGTGTTGGCAATTGCTGTGCCAGTCATAGTGTTGGCAATTGTTGTACCAGCCATGGTGTTGGCAATTGCTGTACCAGCCATGGTGTTGGCAATTGCTGTGCCAGCCATGGTGTTGGCAATTGCTGTGCCAGTCATAGTGTTGGCAATTGTTGTACCCCAGCCATGGTGTTGGCAATTGCTGTACCAGCCATGGTGTTGGCAATTGCTGTGCCAGTCATAGTGTTGGCAATTGTTGTACCAGCCATGGTGTTGGCAATTGCCATGGCATTGGCAATTGTACCAGCTATGGTGTTGGCAATTGTTGTACCAGCCATTGTGTTGGCAATTGTTGTACTTGCCATGCATGGTGTTGAGAATTGTGCTAATGACGGTGTTATAAAATGGTTCATGTCCTAACCATGCTGTTGGCAACTCTTATATTAACTATAGCACTAGAAACCATTGTATTTGTCTGTCTGAATGACTACGCGTCCAATATTAAACAACTCGAATCTGAACTTCTAGTTCCTGGAAAGTTAATTTTCTTGCTTTCTCTTTGGGTTTGGTGGTGGTGGGGGAACTAATCCTTGGTGTCTAAAACATGAAAGCCTATTTTGATTCTCGAAGGAGGATGTGCTCTTTTTAGCATTGATATTGACGATAACGTAATACCCTCACCTAGCCATATAATCCAATGTAGATCACTGGCTGACAGGAACTCAAAAGTCACAGAGTGTGCAGCAAAGCTCTTAACTCTTTAATGGCAACACCGTGTTTTAATGCACCATACATTGATGCTATGATGCATGAATGCAACCCTTGTGTTACTCACTAGAACTGCATCCATTCATCATACGATCCTATGGGTTAATGCACTCTCATTGAGATTGTATCACGACAAATGGATACGAAGCCTTGGGGCATCATGCTGTCCTTAAAGGGCTAAGAAGCTGTCTGGGACATTCTGCGCCGGATGTGCTCAGCTGAGATCAGCAAACAGGAAGTGCCGACCTCCCTGCACTGACAACATGCTATGAACCAGGCCGTGCCAGTATCGCACCCATAATACTAAATAATCCTGACTTTTCGGCGAAACCGGAATCTTCACATTCATCTTATCGCAAAGCATACACAGAAAATCTAAATGCCCCGTTCCTTGGTCTGAAGTGGCTATCTGAGGTTATAGTCATAGGGACATTGGTCAGGCATAACCAAGTGCTATTGACTGAAATGACCGAGGCATAACAACATATGACTAATATCTTACTTAAAAAGCCTAGAACTCATTGAAATGGGGAAGACTAAGGTGAGCTGGTCAGTACTGACCAACCTGACAATATTAACTAACCTAGGTTGGTCATATAGGGAGCCAAAAAATGACTGACTTGGTTAGGCTATAGTGACTGAGAGATTGGTCGTATAGAAAGCCAAAGAATATCAGTGTAGCAATTGCTTCAGCTGTGGTTTATCTTTCAGAGCCTACATTTAGGGCCACTTATAGACTGGATAGGGTTAATCTACCAGTTTCAATCATCACCAACCACTTTTTCTGAAGCGGAATGGAAATTGATGATGGTATATCAGGTCAGCTTTCTGGCAAGCGTCATGCTTTATTAGTCCTCCCCCTCAGGGATACAAAAACGCCTGATACAGACATTGAAAAGCCTAATTCAAAAAGTAACAGTACAAATACCACTCTTTCCAAAATCAACAAGCCACTTGAGTTGTAGATATATGCGATGACTGCTGCACCCTGTTGCTGAATAAGTAGTGCAGTCTATGACCTCAGTGAGTATATATCAGAATAGTGTGCTTCTAGTCTTCCCTCTACGTTCTTATCTACAGAGTACCCCTCCTCCTACAGAAAACACAAACCATCCTCAGATAACCCTTTAAGGGCCACACAGTACTTTCATGTTCTATGTCTTTGGCGTCATGATGTATGAATGCAGCTCTGACTAGTCTACTACTCACTAGGGCTGCATTCAAGTGTCATGCTGACCCTTCGCGAGTGTATCAGCCACATTGGGTCGGCATGATGCATGGACGCAGCACTGTCAAGTAGACTCATGGCGACAAAGGGCACAATTGTATTACATCACTAAGCAGACCTCAAAGGATAACCATATCTCCGAGCAGCACCAACACTTCCTGGCTATCCTCTAATTGACAACTAAGTCTGAGTAGCAGCAACTAGTGGCCAGTTAGAATCTCCCTGACATGCCTTTGAGGTTTTCTTAGCTCCACTCATCACTGTGTCTACCAATTATGATTGGTCTGACAAGCTCATCTCGGTTGGCCTTTTCTACCTGGAGGTGTGAGGGAGGTGTTTTGGAGATGGTCTCAGGGTGCGGGGTGTGGGGGAGGACAGAGGAGCCTGTGTGTAGATGATGGGAAGCCCTAGTGGCTGATTCTGGAACTAGCAAACACTACCCAGATAGCTATAAACATGGCGCTGATAACAACAACACACTACAGACTGGCATGTCTACATCCGCCTGCACTCCGTGATAGGTGTGACCATACCATACACCTATACCACTTGTATATAGCACAGGGTACACTATGTGCTATATGACTACCACTAACCTATACTGTGTGCTATACCGTTGCCATACACATACTAATCTGTCATACGATTACAATATAGCTCTCTCTTTGGCTATCATTTAGTAAATCGTTGACCAAATGAAAATATGCAAAACTCAAACTGTCTATGGAATGTATAAGCCACCCTAGTGTTAGGGTTCTCGTCTAGATAACTACTACAGCCTCTATTACGGCATGATCAGCATCATCTCTCATAACCTTAGGATAACACACCGTTAGTACATTTACCAGAATCAGGAGACTTGCTACATTTGTAGACCAGGAAGTGACATCTCTACCGTCTATAGAGTGTCGAAGAACTGCAATTACCAATCTAGTCCCAACCAATCTGAAACAAATGATGGCCTTGGAATTAGACAAGTAATGTTTACTGCTGAGAGAAACCCACGAAATGCCGGACAGTGCGCTGACATTTCATCCTGCTACAAGTCGGAGACATTAGAGGGAAGCCCTGGAGGAGCTTAGACTACTGGAGGAACAAGAAGCCCTGGCAGCCAGATCTCCTCCTGTAGGGCTGAGTCCTTCATTAGTGACTTGGCACCAGGTTCGTATTGTGTCCCTGGGAGAATTAACAGTCAGTGAAATGGAATTGGGTATAAAGGAACCTGGAACTATACTATGCATGGATGGGGGTTTCTACCGATGTTAACCCTTTAGGCGCAGCACACACAGGACTGTAAAGCACCATGAACTTCTGTCTGAATAATGCAAGAATGCAGCACCAGTGTCTAACTCGGCAGCTCTACATTCATGCATCATGCTGACACTACTGGGTTACATGATACACTCTCTGGGAGTCGGCATGTACCAATGTACCACATGCGATTTACTAGCTATGTGGGTGCATCATGACAACAAATGAAAATAACCTCGAGGCATCATGCCGTTCTTCAATGGTTAATTAGACTTCTTAGTGCAGTGTGTACCACAGTAGAAAAGGCCACACACAGCAATAGCTGCAGTAGGAGGTACATTATCTGCTGCAGCTTAAGCTTCAGGGTGGCTGTGAATGCCGCGGGGCGGGTTCTACTGTATGGAGTAATGTTAATGAAAAGAAAATGTCAAAGGCCATTGACTTGTAGATGTTTCTGCAATAAGCCTACAATCTGCTTTGGATACACATATCGAACCGGGTTTAAATGAGCTCTGGCCCCTCCTTCCTTTAGTCATTCTCTGCCGTTTTCTACACATCGCTGGATTGCCATTGGACTATCCAGTCGTTTCTAACCAAACTATTGCAGTCCTTCGTGTTACTTAAAAGGAGTCAGTCGCCAAAACCACCCTTCTCCTCGAGTCAGACATATCAAAGGAAGCCAGGCAATGCTGGACTATATATAGATGTACTTAGAACAGTCTAGCATGTGGGAAGTCCTGTCAATGCTGGACTTTCCGCCTAAAGTCTTGTCATAATAGGAAGGATTAAGTAATTTCGGCGACAAAGTGAGGGTCTCACTGGCTCTCACTTTTTTCCAGCTGCTCGCTATCATAGACCTCACCTGGCAATATGGTAGCCTACTCAGAGATAGCGGTCACACAACAGCGCCTGTTTTCACATTACTACGGAAATACTGGTTGTTCGTGCATGTGATTGTAGATAAGAGTACCCCATGTGATGTATATTCAACACACTGCTGGAGGTAGACTTGCTACTTTACCCCCCCCCCCCTCCCAGCAGAGCTAGAAGTTATCATGGTCAATCCCTATTATGTTGTATTTCTTTGCCACCCCCTATAGGGCTCTGTATGGCCCATTGAGCAGTACATTATCATTACCTATTTCCTATATACCAATCGGTAGGTCGTATACAGCGGACGGTTGCTATGGGCTCAGCTACTAGTTGAAGCCACTATCTAACTTTGCAACCCTTGAGCATCTCTACAATTAGGCCAAGACCTGAGCAAGTATATACAATTGTAACGAGGACGTGGTTATCAGCCGTGTAACATAATATACAGGGTCTATGTCTGGTCTAGTAGCTATATTGTGGGGCTGAGCTTATCTACCAGCCCCTCAAGGATATGAAGTACATTTTGCAAAAAGAAAATACTGCAAGTAACTCAGCAAGTGCTGCATTTATGTACCATTCCGACCATCCTGGTTGATACACCAATGCAGCATGAACAAGTTATTCACCGTTGCTGCGCCGGTGCATCTTGATGACAAAATGACCATGAGGCCTTGGGAAGCATGTCGTCCCTAAAGGGTTAAACCTATAGAGTAGTCTACAATCACACCGCATGACGTCCATGGCTCTGCCAACACAACAAGTAGAGTAAACCCAACAGTTAAACACAGCGTAGGTAGAGTTTACAGCGTGCAAAGCTGTTTTCCCTCTATGGCTCCTATATTTAGGTAATTGGCCTTGGGAAGAGCTAGTATAGGATGTGATAACCAGTTGTTCTGGGAGGCCTGAATGGACTTACTGTACCCAGATACCAGCCAGCTCCGGACACTGCACCCTCCTGTTACTCTACAAGATAACCAACCAGATGGGTTCCTGCCCTGAGCTCTTTAAGGGCTGCACATGTCTTAAATGCACAATACCCTTGTCGTTATGGTGTGTGAATGTAGCCCTGGCGAGTAACTCGCCAGGGCGACACACATGTATCATGATCCCAGCCCGATCCTAAGGGCGTAATATACTCCCAAAGGGTATGTATGATACATGAAAGCAGCACTGACCAGGGATGTAATCTTGCAGCAAGACGAACAATGACACTTTGCATTAAAGCAGCATTCCGTCCTTAACGGGGTAGTTTACGTCAGTACACTGACATCAGCAGATCGAAATACAAGGCTGTCTGGAAACCCTATTGCGGCAATGGCCAGGTCGCACCTTCTGCACCAGGAGAGTGGAAGCATGGGGGTAATTCTCACACGTGACTTTTGTTTCCAACCAAAAACTAACCAGATGAAGTCAGGTGCCATCTGTTCAGCAAATCCATTCTGTACGAGGTAATGTGCCACCAGAGCTATAGACTTCTCTGTACGTCTACGGCAGCTAATCTAAGATACATAAAGTGAAAGAGTCTACACCAGAGACACCTCTGTTACCGACTGGAAGTTTTCAGAGACGGAATCCACTCGTCCCCCTCAGAATGGAGCAAATCAAACGGTTCCAGTTGCACTGCACATCTGACAGGTGCTGTCTGACGGCTGGCCGTCCAATGACAGAATTTGATTTCATGGAATTCAAACACAAGGCTATTACTTTAACCCATACATAACCGCATAGCGTGAAAACACTATGCCATTTTGTTGCCCAACTGCACCAATATGGTGTGAGTTACTTACCGCTACAGGCTGAATATGATTTCTTTATGTTGTGGTGACTTTTCCATTACAAGTACACGTAGTGCTTTTACAGCCACTTGTAATGGGAGAAAACATATAGATGCCTTTGCTATACTTGAATAAATATGCTACTATTGCTAGTCAGCCCTTGCATGGTTGGATCTGAGGATACCGGTAGTTATCCGTAGTTGTAGGCCCAAATACAATGTAGAATAGAGGGCTGATGGTGCACACTCCCGGAAGCAGTGAGAGATCCAGACCTGACGGTTTGAGAAAGTGAGGGTCACCTGTATAAATTCCCTCTGCTATGTCTCTTTGTCAGAACACACTTAGTCTCAGGCTCTGTAGACCCTGGGATTCCCAGCTCTCTGCTCTTTTTTGAGGAGGAGTAGGCGGGCGATAATAGAGTTTGTTCCGATACACGGCTCAGTGCAGAAACACGTGTGAAAGCAGTCAGACAACATATGTGTGGATCTCTGTAAGGAGAGGCCGGGATGGATAGAGACGGTCTGCATGGGGGAAAGGCTAGCTGTAGGAAACTGTATATAGAAGAGTCTTCAGAAAATCTACACAAACTCAGATTGCTTCCGATTGGGAAAAGGCTGTAGTGAATCAGAGTTTGGGCACTGCATGAACTATCCGATTCAAGCATTTTTAAGCAAAAATCAATGTTAATAAATGGCCTATTTAAATCAGCTTGAAATAATTTAGCAACTTTAGCCCGGAAAGGAAGTCGCTTACAGTCTTTTTTTCAAGCTGAAAATGCTCAAGTCGCCCTGTCGATTTCAGGGATCTAGACCCACATGCACATGTATAGTGGGTTGGAAGTTATTATACACATACACAGAGAAAAGATGTAGAATCACTGTGACTCCTGACTTGATCACTGAGGTAACTCTCCCCAGGACTCTAAAGTGACTGCTTAACATAGCACATAACATAACTGTATAATGACTCCTGTTCTAAGACTCCCTAATGATTGGGAGTCACTTTTGGGTCGTGGGGAGAGTTACCTCAGTGATCGAGTCCAGACTCCCATTTGGGAGTCACAGTGATGCTACTTCTTCTCTCTTTGTACATGTATAATGGGGTTGGGGGTGTACACATGTATAATGGGTAGGGGGTGGGAATACCCTGCACCCCTGAGCCTGCAGTATCAGCAGTTGTTGCAGGCTACAGGCAGCCTTTTTGAGCGGCTCAGCACTGACGGTTATCAGTCCTAATCAGTCTCACAGTCTAGCCCTGCCCAGCACCCTCCTTAACACATCTGAAACAATATTTCTCACCCTCTCTCCTACATCAGGCCCTGGAGGAGAAAAAGGTACAGGAGCAACACTAGGAGGCGGCCTACCGCATGTTGGCCGTGTATGACAGCCCTAGAGAGGCGGAGATGTTATGGGAGAGTGGAAGAGGAGGATCCTCAATGCTGGTGCTGGGGGAGAGTGCGGGGGTTGGGATGTGGGTGTGAGAGGGTGTTAACTATCTAGGGCAGCATACTGTTTTAATTCACTTTAGTTCTTTGTCATCGTGATACATGAATGCGGCTATGGACTGGCCAGTGGTGCATTCCTGCGTCATGCCGACATTGAGTGGAAAAACACTCCTGTATCCTTACTCCTAAAGGGTCGGGTTGGTGAATGAATGCAGCTCTTGCAAGCTTAGACTCATCAGACTTGTAGCATTACTAACAGGAATATTCGGGTGGCACTATCATTATCTTATGTGGAAAACGAGAAATACTCCTGATCATTATTAGAAAAGTCCTCATGCACATCCTGTGCAATAATGCTCTATGGAGTCATCAATGAGTAATAACACTTTGTTCAATAACTTGGAAGTTTATCCTGTGAAGTTTTTAAATAAACGTACATGTTAAGTAAGACATGGTATGCGGATAAACATGTTAAACAGGTTATATGAGTATATGTATATGTCCAATCCTGTGGTATAGAAGTCAGTCATAATGAAGACATGAATGTCTGATGGAAGTTGTCCTTGACAACCAAAATATAATAAATCTAAACTTGAGTTTAAGGTGTGGGAGTCACTGGGTGGGAAATTAAAACGACCTGTTGTGTCCGGACAATGGCGGTGAGTGACTTTTTGTTTTGTGACGTCACTAGATAAGTTCTGGACGCTGGCTGTAGGGGGCGTCTGTGTAAAGTTATTTGCCGCGCGTAATTCCATATTAAATGCAATTTCTAAAATTACTTCCAATGTGATTGCGGTGCAAAAAAAAGAAAACGTGCAGAATTTAGGCAATGTTAAGCCATTTCAGACGATGTCCACACGAAATGGATATTGAGATGCATATATCTTGCTGCACCTTCACCGTTCTAAATCATATTTGGCCTGCATGCTCGTGGGAAACATGCAAAACAATGGAAATCTGGTGCACTGTTCTGCATCTCTGTCTATTGGTATAATGATACCACCACTATGAAACACTATGAAATCACATGCAGTAGATTCCTTACTCAGCCCTATTAGGACAGCATAAGGCTGTACACAGGCCGTGCTTAAAGGGTTAACAGAGCACACTGCCGCACCTGCATGCAGTGAATTCCGCCCAATAAGTAACAGACACGCGGGAGCATGTTTGGGTATTCCTAACATGAGGGCCTGGTGCAGTTGAGCACACAGTGCATTGGTTACTGATTTGTTGTGACCTGGGCATGGCTATAGCCTGGTTAGGCCGCAGCCCATCCCTTCTCCGCTCGGTGGGAACATCTCCCAGCGTCCACTTACTAGTCTGTTACTACTGTCAGACTTCGGCGCCAACTGCTGGAGGGTGAAGCATTTGGGGATGTTCAGGATTCCTGCAAATAACCAAATAGTGAATCCTAAAAAAAGAATTGTTTCTACAAGCTAAATTGTAATGGAAAATATCAGCAATGGAAAATATCATAGCAAATCCTTATTTTTAGCAGATCTTTTTCTACGGATTACTAACGCTCTACAGCAAGCACTTTCATAGTTTGTTCACTGCTAAATAATATGACTAGGTCGGTCTATACTGATAGCGTCAGGAAGCAGGTTAGCGTAGTATCACATGCGTAGAGTGAGTGGACATTGGTGTCAGAATAAGAGATTAGCAGGTTACTATCAGAGCACGCGGGGACACCGATACCACACCCAAACCCTATCCAGCAGGACTGACCGGAAGTGGGCCATCACCATGGCAACCTGCATCAACTTCCGGTCTAGAAGTGTCATGGCTGCAAGCTGGCTCCTTGCCTATACATAGGGAAAAGCGGAGAGTGGGCCCATAGGAGATTGACGATCACCAGCAGCGCTAGATGGCGCCACTCACACCTGGTGGGCCATAATTGAGGTGAAGAGCGTCAGTGGGATAATACTAATATGGCCTGCTATATGACAAATTAGACAGCGCAGCCATGACAGTCTGTATACAGACTGGCACAGGACTTCCTTTACAGTATGTATACAGACTGGTACAGGAAGTCCTGTGCTAGTCTGTATACAGACTGACTGTACAGGAAGTCCTATGCCAGTCTGTATCCTGAGAGGCACAGTACTTCATGTACTGTCTGTATATTGACAGGAACAGGACTTCCTATACAGTCTGTTTGACAGAAACAGGACTTCATGTACAGTATGTTTGCTGACGGGAACAGGACTTCCTGTACAGTCTGTATACTGACAGGCACCAGACCTTCTGTACAGTCTGTATACTATATAAAACTAAACTTACAAGTTCAGTTGACTGTTAACTGAAACAAATCTTTTTGTGAGGTAGGGCCATGTTTCCTTTCTCAGGAAAGATCAACCATGAAGCTAATGCTCAAGTTTATCGAATCTTTCAGATGAGTAATGATTAACAAAAATACAATGCTGTGCTCACAAATCCAATCTGGCAACATCTACTGTAGCAGTTTGCATTAGGGTGGTTCCAATTTTCCACACTGTAGCCTTGAGCCTGGGAAAAAGGTGGATTTGAGATTGATTTCTGTAAATTCCCGCTCACTGCCTGGCACACGAAACATTCAATACCCAGCCCGAACATGATGTCGGCCTGTCTAACTGAGCTATACATACATGTATAGCTGTGCAATCAACTGTTCTGCCAAGGAAGTGGTCTACTCCTCTCTTCTAGGAGTTCGTCAATTTGAAGCCAATAGTTCATTTACCCGAATGTCTGCCTTCAAATATGCTTACTAACCCCAACAGGGAAGGAGTCAAGCATACTCTGCAAGTGGGTGTTTTTGTTAAGTGTCTTATTTCAACATAACTACATATATGGGAGACATTATGCGGTCATTAACCAGTTCATATTGAAGCTAGATATCACTCGGCCACTGCTGACTAGACTCTACAGTCCCTCTTTCTGTCTTAAAGTTCAGCCAGTATCTGAAGTTTTACTGTGGGCCTGTACCCCCCCCCCCCCCCATCAACACACACAGTATAGTAACACTGACCAGCAGGGTCAGGCACCTTGACCCTCCCCCTGTTCAGGTCAGGACCTACAACGCTAAAGAGAGCATCCGTTGGAGAAAAAAGATTACAGACTCCCAGTGAAGTGACCCCAGACAGTGCTTTGTAGGAGAGTTAGAGGTTATTTAGTCCATCTAGGTTGTGCATTGCTACCCCTTTTTTGTCAAATATTTGATTGACTCTGAACAGACTTTAATAAGAATCTTAAAATTTGGCTCTACTTAGTGGCATATAGCTGAAGGGCGTTTGCAAAGGAACACCTGGGTGATATCTAATTTTGAAAGATAACATATTTTTATGATTCCTGCCAAAATAAATCAGCTCTCACAGATGAGAGAGCAGTGTGTCTAATGTAGGCCAGGCCGAATAATGGCTGACTCAGCTCGTCTGGCAGAGTTCACACAATTCCACTTTATGTTTACACGAAGCAGTGCGGCCTCGTCAAAGAGGGGCGAGCAGCTCACAGAGCAGCTCACACAGGAACCCACAGAGCAGCTCACAGAAGAGGCCAGGATGCTCACTCGGCAGGTCAAGGTGAGCAGGCCTTTGAGTGAGCCATGGGTAGTTTGTTTACTCTAACTTTCAAAGTCCTCCCTCACTCTCAGAGGTCTCAGAGTGATATGAGTAGTGAAATACCTTCACACCAGCCTGAAGAAACATACTGTAGGTGATCCCTCCCACGTGTACATCATGTGGTGGGTGGTAGACATACAGACAGAGACAGAGGGGCATACAGAGACAGGGGGGGGGGGGGTATCGAGCAGGAAGGGGGAGTCTATAGGGAGGGGTTGGGACTAAAGAAGGGACGGCAGTCTGGGGAGGAGGGCTAGAAAGGAGACGAACGGGGTAACTAAAGCAGATCATTGCTAGGGTCAGGTGTGCTGGTATGTTGATGTCAGATTGAAGCAGTAACTTTAGGACAGAGGTAAAGATATACAGGTCATATCTGATGGGGTGCGGGAGAAAACACGCCATATTGATGAGACCTCTGAAATAGTAATAAAGAGCCTCATTAGAATCACAATAAATTATCTTATAAATGAGTCTTTACACTAGTACACAACTTCCCCCCAATTATCAATGAATAGACTTCCTTAAACAAAAATGGAAGTAGCTCATGACCATGGACTGGTCATGTTAATCAATAAGAGTGACTCACGCCCTCTGATCCTATACATCTACTACATCATTTACAGCTAAAGCTTCCTGGTTCATAGCTCCTGCTCTACATACCAGTTGTTAGACTTTCATTCCAGACAAAAAAATAAGAAGAGCTTATTTATAGAACATGCTCAAAACAAAAAAGATTACATGTTCTAGACCAAAATCAGTGACTTACAAAGGGATCTATGCTCATTTTCTAGTTAGCATGTCAATCAAATAAAAGTAGTTTTGAGATCGAAGAGTCTTAGAGCTTCGTGATGTGATACCCCTCACCCAGCGCTCAGTGTATGCCCTTGTAGTTTACCTTATCTATACCATGAGTCATATCATTCCTATCCCTCATGTCTTCATTCCCTGTCCCCCTTTACCTGTACACTCTTGCTGCCTACACCGTGCCCCTGCTGCCCATGTACACGTGATGCCCACACGTGGCCTTGGTTTAGCACGTGTGTACTACACCCTACCACAACCTACACATAACCCAATACCAGAGTATCCTCCCCGCTATCCCTCAGCGCCTCAGGCATATCACCTTGGCCGGATTAATCCCCAGGTTATAGCTTCCCTCTCTGACGCCCTATCAAACCATCACTCAGTGCAGCAGAGCTAAGTATAGGGACAGGGTTAGGGGTGGGGTTGAGAGGGGAGGCATTGACAGCCCCAGCTGGTCTGTCATCGCCCCCAGGTAGATCCATGTCGAGGTGGGCCCACATGGCCCAAGCTAACCCTTAAGGGCTTGCATAGTTCTTGCCCTTTGTTGTCACGATGCGACACACTATTGCTGCATTATTGCATCATGCCGACCATTCTGGAATGCATCAGCCCATAGGTTCTGAGGCATACACGCTGGAAAGTATAGGCTGCAACCATGTAGCACTACGACAAATAGCATAGCATGTTAAAGCACTATGTGCTTTTAAAGGGTTAGGGGGCTCCTCCACGGTAGGATTATCTTCAGAGCAGGTAATGAGACTTGTCATGAGCAGGAGAGTCAGGCTGAAGAACATAAGGGTAGACACACTGACTGGAAATGTTGGTAAGAGGTGAATATAGGGGTACATGGGCAATTATAATGGTTATTCCTGGCAAGATACTACGAAACACAGCTTAGCATAAACTAGTTAACAGTTAACACTGCCAAAGGCTCAAGGAGAGTGGTCATAATTCACAACACTGGAATTGGGTGGTTGCACACTCTGTTGTTTATGATTGTCTCAATGTCTAAATCTGCAAAGCTATAATGTCCAGTTCCTCAATCTCCCCAATTCATAGTACTCTTTATATTCGTTGGATAACGCCCCCCCCCCCCACATCGCCCCACCCAATCATTCAGTCTTTGCGAAAACTTTTTCGGCATGCGGGACAGTCAGTCCTGCAGCTAGCTAATTTTGCAGGACCGGATAGATTTCTGCAGGACCGGATACAAAAATATATATCCACTGCATAATATTTCAAATAGAATAGGATTTATAAAAGAAAATAATAACAAAAACTTGCTCTAATTTCCCTAGAATATTAGAGTGCACTCTAGAACTTATAACTGCAGTTCTAATTGGAATATTTGAAAAATTCAGTTTTGGAAAGCCCAGGACATCAGGTCCTGCAACACCAGTCATTCTGCCAGACCAGAGCCATTTTAGACGGACATTGCAACTTTCCGGCAGGATTTGGCAAAGACTGGATTCAATCTCACAACCTCATCCCCCTCCTTCTATTATTCCTTACTACATCGCCTTTGTGGCAAAAGAAATAACATTGATATAGAAATTCACTAGCTAGAGGAGGAGGCAAAGTAGTTTTGAACTCAGCCCTCACTCACCAGTCAAGTCCCTACGTCTCGTATTCATGAGACAAAGGATGACTGAAACCCTCTCCAAACCTAATGGGAGCAGATGTGAGCGGTTGGTAACCGGAGGTTGGACTGGGTTCTACCTGAGGAGATGGGAGTTGGTGGGAGGGAGCCGGCAGTGGAGACCAATAGCATGACCTAGATGTGGGACATGAGGTGAATATGCCTGCTAATGATGTTGGACGTCAACAGAGTGGCGGCAAGGAGGGTCCGACAGAGCCGCATGGAGGGAAGAGGAAGTATGCTGTAGGTGCTGTAGGGGGAGAGCTGAATATATATACAGAGCAGATTTCAACTCCATGTGGGTGCTCTTTCAGAACAACTGACGCAATCGTGGGCAAAATTTGACGAGTAGGGAGTCGTGATAACTCTTTTAAAATAATCATTGATTGCCTTCCTCATCAATTGCAAATATTGCACTTCTGACCAAAATCTAGCTGCCCCTTTAAGAACCCTTTAGAGTACTTTGATTTACTATCTACTATACTTGGAGGACTATTATGCCTGTATTATGCCAATCCATCGATAGTTTATCTACCCTATGTATGAATGCAGCCCTCATGCATCATGCCATCATAGCATGCATCATGCCAACACAGGGCATGGTGAATTAATTTCTAGGTTGAAGTTGCTCAACAGTCAGTCCAGTGTTGCTGCCCCAGGAGAGGCTCAGGAGGGACTCCAATATAGGACGGCCAGCGATGCACCAGTTGCTGCTCTATTATGGGCTGCTACTGATTGACTTTGTGTGCCCCAAGTCTGATGTTTCTTGTGTCATCCATACTCATAGTGTTAGGCCCTCGTCCCTTCTATTTCTAGTGTATTCAGAACACCAACGTTAGCTAACCAGCCAACGCTAAGTCTCGGATACATTTGGAAGGATGATGTCCTTAAACGTTCATACAGCATAGTTGTCTTCACTGGTTGGTTCCTATGTGCTCCATGTGGACATACTGATGTGCTGGACATTAGTTCTTAACGTATGTTCTTAATGTGTGTTTTTCCTTTTTCAGGTAAGTGGACTCTCCTCATCCATACTCTCTGCATGGTTTTTACATATAGACAAAGGTAAGGCCTTTCTTGGTGTTAGGTTAACAGCATTTATATCAATTTACATTTACTGCTGAAAGCACCTCTTCGTTTTATTTGTGCTTCGGGCCCTGGTGTATGTTTATCCATGGCCCCCTTCCCACCAAGGTTATTACATCAAGTAATATTAACACAGTATTTTAGATATTCCAGACGTGTGTCCACATTTCTGAAACTTACTTGGAAATCAAAATGAAAAGAAATCACAAAAGCAGATAAGACTCGGTACTAGGCTAGCCAGTCTTCCCATAAGAAAATTAATACATGTAGACCAGTAAACCCCGACCAACCCAAACGTTGTATTCGGTTCTAGACAATGTATACACATATAGAATATGTTTAAATCAGAGCCAAAAGTCTCGCCATTACAAAGACAACCCCGTCGTACTTGAAAGTAAGGAGGAATGCTTTGCCGCCGGTGTCCCTGACCTACATGTGCGTGCGCACAGGTGACCGGGGACTTCCGGAACTAATGACTGCGCGTGTACACGGGGTCTCGGAGGTCTCGTCCGTGCGAGACGCGGTCACGTGACAGACGTGGCTTGAGAAGGACGCTGGGTAATGTTAGGAGTTGCTGCAGCAGACCAGGGATACATGAGTAGTTTGTGAGCCTAGAGTCCGTCCACAAGGGCCAGTTACCAGAGAAGGTTTGCCATTTGAAATTGAGGGAATTCAGAGGTAATAGGACGACACGCTGAACATAATCAGCAGTAGTTCATGCTTACTGTCCACTGCTGCTGGCTAAAAGGACTAAATTATCAAAATTAGTAAAGCTGACGAAGGGATAGACAAACTACATGACACATATTATTTTGATGAACCAGCTAATCAGGGCTGAAGCGATAACTAATGTCAATCCTCAAGCATATGATCTTAAACCTAACATAATGCATATGCCGCACGAATGTACACGTTTTGCAGTACCCATAGTATTCTCCAGAATTAGATAACACATTGAGGAATGGGTAAAAATGCCACGCATTTCCCTCAACAGTTTCATCTTATGGTAACCTTCTCGTTCTTAGTCTTACGTCAATGTAAACAAGAATGGTTTACAATTATCTTAATCTTATAAATTGGTTAAATATGCATAGACATTCATTACAATATCAAAATGACATGAGGTATATATGCCAGGAGAAGGTGGACATAGTCTACAGGTCTGTGTGGCGGGCGGGGTATTGTTATTTAAAGACGTTCAGCCCCGTGCCCGTCAGCTGGTCATGCAAGGACATGTCACCTCTGCCCTGGTCCCTTCACGCATTCATCACCATGAGCTATTGGGGGCCGCTATCTGCCGCCGACATCTGCTATCTGTAGGTTCTGGGGGCCTCCTGGGGCCTACAGCCCTGCTGGTACCAGGCATCCTCTGCACAAACAACACAATGCACGGAAACACTAGCTAAACGGGAGCTCCACTTGGCCATCCGATTATACCATTTCTCTGCCACCCAATTCAATTAGAGAATATTTTGGACGGGAAAGGTCACAACGCTTGAGCCCTGTTATTAGTAACAGTTATATATAGATATTTGGTCGTATGCGTTATGCAATTGGATTTGAAAGAGTGATTTCGTACTCAGAACCACAAAACTATATTCACAAACTGAGAATGTACATTTAGTTGCTCTTCTGATCAGCCGTAGAAATATGTTTATATCATTAGAAATATATGTATCGCTAAATTGTATTAGTAAATCTATAATATAAAACTAGGTAGTGTGTCTATGTTTGACGGCAGTGCAGGAAGGCAGGCCCTTTTACCACTAGGTGCATTGGGAAATACCACAGAGACACACAGCGGCAAAGCCTGTCATCGCCAAAACTCCCGCTAGGGGACGCTACGGTCGGCGTCTAGTGGGATCGACGCTGCCGCCATATTGCAACAATGTTCCTTTGAATCTGCCGTCCAATTAGTATGGCAAGTTCCTGCTCTACCCTTCTGGGTATACCTGTTTATATTATATGTATATATATGCATGGGCAGTGTGTTGTGAGCAGGCAGGATTTGGGTTGTCTCGATGATTGAGGGTTGTGTGAAGGGCTGCCTCATTGATTTACCAAGGAAAGCCATATTTTGCCAGCCCGTTGAATAAGCTGCACCCGTATTCCATGACACTGTGCGGTCATCGAGATGGCGATGCGCGGGGGTTTGTTTACATTTTTTGGGCGTCGCAAATGCTATCTTGTCTTAATTTAGGTAGAAAGATGTTAAAATGAAATACGGTACAAAGGAATACTCGTTTTGGTCTGTTGAGGGGTTAATTCACTTGATGACCTTTGGACCCCACCACCCCCACCCCCGCTGGAGGCCAACATATATTTAATGGTAATATCACACCCCAGTTCAGTAACTCTCGCAGTATCTCACGGCCTGTGAGGACAAAGCAATGATAACTTTCATTGTGCTATGAGGCTATCAAATTACATAAAAGAATACGAACACGTCCTGTGAATAGGGACTGTTGTACCCTATGAACTAAAAATGTATCTTGCTGCATGAATGCATCACTGACAAGTTACTCCCCAGGGCTGAACGTTGATACACTGCCCTCAAAGGGCTAATAGCCCTACTCATTCTATGTCATAGTGTCCCCCTAAGATATAAGTCCGATCACAATTGCCACTGATAGCTGATGATGGTTCTGATAGGTTGTAACATTAAGGGGACTGAGGCAGAGTAATGTGCATTAATGCTACACCTGTCTTACTCCAGGGCAGAGGGGGTACCTTGTATACTGCTCCTCCATGAACAGCATGAGCAGTTGACGTTGAGCAGCTCAGTAAGAGAACCATATCAGTAATCAGGTAACGTTTACACGGGCAGTGACCGGCCCAAGGGTATAGGCAAGCTTTTAATTATTGAGGCTTACTTCCTTGGCTTGGTTAATTATGCAGTTCCCAATCTGGCTGTAATGGCCTTGTTGCTTGGATTGAGTATTGTGGTGGGCGGGCAGGGCAGGCCCCGCATCCTCCTCCATACCCACAGATCTCTACTGAACCGTGTAATTTAAACCGTCTACCATTGGGTACTGATAGGCTTGGCACTGGTGGTGCACTTCTCAAATGACTTTAATTTATATCCAGGCTCTTTGGCAAGGCTAAGGTCTGATAAATTAATCTTCCTGGCCTTTGAAAGAACAGCATGGAAAGTTCTCGGGTCAATGGGTTTGATGTTTGAAGGCCTTTGAATTTTGTAGCAATGTATTTAAACCATTGAGTCTTGACAAATGGAAACACATGCAAATGGCATTCAGTGAAGGTTCACTGTCCTAGTTGTAACATCAATATCCCTAACGCTAAGGGATACGTGTAGTCCACTTTACATACTTTATACAGTCTGTATGTATACATACCTGTAGTATATTATGATAATTATTATCAGTTTATAATGAATTGTATCGATTCACCAGGCCACCCAGAGTATACATTTACATAAATATCCCAAGCTTGTTAAGATATGTTATCATGGTATTTGAGTGTGTTCGTGTTGAGATGGGGGGGGGGGTACCATTTTCTCCCCCCATATCAGTAAAGGCAATGTTATGGTATCTGACTACATCCGGCTAGCTAAATCTACATATGCACACTAACAGACTAGTTCCCAATGAATCTCATTAACCGACATGGGCGTAGACTCTCGAATGTAATAAAGGCTGGGGTTGGCAGCAAAAACACAAAGTAATTGATTGTAAATAATTGAACTCCACAAGCACAAATTGATGGTCTATGGTGGCTCGGGTGGTACTCGGTCTTTTAAGGACAGGGTTGGGCCCACATGAATAAAGCATCATGTTTACTGCTCATACGGGGGTACTTGTGATCGTATCGAAGGGGCCTTGATAAGAGCTGGTACTGCCACAAATACCTTTGTAAATACCAAGGCTGACCTCTAACCCTTTAAGTACAGCATAGTGCTTTAATTATGCGCCATGGCATTTAATCGGCATGAAGGATCAAGCACTGTCGAGTTAGCGCTAGCTGCGTCCATGCATCATGCCGACCCTACAGGATTGATCCACTCCCAGAGGATGGGCATGGCGACAAATGAACAAGAAACCTGTGGATGTATACTGAAAGGGTTGCTAGTAATCATTGGGTTGTTTACTGGTTAAGCCTCCGTGGGCGATGCATTGATACAAAGAGTGCCCCAGAACCAGCTATCTAAATAATTCATGTCTGACTTCTGGATCGGTGTTTAAATTATTCTGGAACCTTTATAACTAAGCTATAACTATGTTTAGGTTGGGGAGAATTTCCTTTTGCAATTATCTGTAAGAATAGAGAATCATCCAGTATTCATATCTCTATCTCATTGCCTATCTGTGTTCTCTGCGTGTCTGTTTATTCGTTTGATTTCCCTAACACTTGCACGTTGGGTTTGTTGTTCGAACGGTTGTTAACCCCAAAGGATTGCTTTGTAATCACAGATCAAATAATGAGATTTTGGTGAAGATTTACACGAGGTTTAAAACAAGCATTCCCCTGTTGGCGCACTGAGGGTAGAGCGTAATAGAACTCCTGTCCAAACAGCACACTGGGGACTCAAGTCCAACATTACACGCAGCATGTCCCACACAGCAGCCCACACAGCAGCCCACACAGCAGCTCACAGAGCAGCTCACACAGCAGCTCACACAGCAGCTCACACAGCAGCTCACACAGCAGCTCACACAGCAGCGCACAGAGCAGCACACAGAGTAGCTCACACAGCAGCTCACACAGCAGCTCACACAGCAGCACATAGAGCAGCGCACAGAGCAGCACACAGAGCAGCTCACAGAGCAACACACAGATCAGCACACAGAGGAACACACAGAGGAACACACAGAGCAGCACACACAGAAGAGCATTTAGTGCAACACACAGTGCAGCACGCATGGCAGCACACACAGAAGGACAAAGTCGATCAGAAATGACAATATAGTGGCTCAGCAGAGCGTCGATTTCAAGTGTACTGAATCCACATCACGTATATAGCACTGCTGTTTATCAAATCAGCTTTAAGAGTATCAAAAGTATAGCAAGACCCGCGCTTATTTGAGGACCCGGCGCTCTATTAGGCCAGTAGTACATCGCAACACATGGAGCGGCTCACAGCAGTCACCAACTACATGTGGGGCAGCTCACCGAGCAACTCACTACACCACTCACTTAATTGGAAACTGAGAATGGTGCCATCCTATCTTCCGGGGACCCCATTTTGGGCAATCCTCCGACTCCATCGAAATTGTTCTGAATACTTTGGCCGACAGAATTCAATCTAAAGGTGCTACATGGTGGGGCGGCCTCCACAGCCCGGGGCTGACTGGAGGCACTCCTCCAGTCAGGGCTATGTCTGGGTAAAAGGGCCATTTTGTATTGACGTCCTGAGTGGAACCCCAGTTCATGGCACATAATGGGCGAGCGATCTATATTCACCTATTTCATATCTATACCTATTAAATGTTGCCTTAGCGCAGGTTTTGTTGTCATGATGCAACAATGCAGTGCAAGCAAGAACATTGTCCGCACTGCAATGGTGAATCACGCCTAACCTTCAGAAGGTATCCACCCTGTAGATGCAATACAGTGTTGCAGGGATCAGCACTTTATCGAGTTACTCGCCAGAGCTGCAGAGATAAAGGGTATATCAGGTTAAATAACTATGTCGTCCGTTAAGGGTTAACATCACGTTGGAACTATTAACTCTTCCAATGTTTGGAGCAGCAGATAGGGCAGGGGGGAGGGGCTTCTATTGCTCCTATATTTTTCTGATGCCCTTACTGCACATAATAATTAGCACATAATAACCGATAGTAAAATCCCATTGGTGGCTTGCAATTGACTGGTAATGATGAAATACGTGTGAAGTGAACGACTGAGGGAAATGACGGAACGAAGAGGGCAGTTGCCCAAAAGAAGTGGAATAATAAGTGCGGAAATATGCAAATGAGCTTGCAAATGAGGCCCATCATGAATAGGCAAATCATCTGTTGGGTTCAAAAAGAAAGCCTTATTACAAAAGTCAATTATTTATTATTAATGGCGTGAAAAGAAAGTGAAGAGAGAGAGCTTGAAGAGCGTGAGCGAAGTGGACGTTTGAACGTGTGCCGTTTTGTGGGATGGACTTTTGAACTGGAGACTTTTTTTGAATGTAATTTGTCGCCCAAAGGAAGAGGTATCTTTTTGTGTGGTTAACGGTCCATGACGGTTTGAATGTCCCATGCATGGCCATTTGTTAATTGTGAACAATTACGCTGTGATTTCGTGTTGAATGTATGGTCTGCTGCTTTTGTTGTAACTTTAGGAACACATTGAACATCAACAGGATCTTTTGTGGAAGTCTTTTTGTGAGTGAAAAATGTCTATTGCCATTCTCATTTTCGTGGTACTCCAGCCAGACAGAAGGAAACAAAAATCATTCAATAGTCTTCTTTAAGTGATTCGCGGTACTACATCTTGTTGTGGTTTATATGAAGGCATTTATTTCATCGTGAATCCTATTTTAATTAATATATTATCGATCAAGTCAATCAGTATTCGGTCAGTTTCTCGAGCGATGACTGTATGTCAATAAAATTAATGGTTGCAAATGTCAGTCTGTATCAACAACGAACGGTTTTACAAACCATGACTCTATGTTCATGTATGCATTGTGCATATCAACTCCGGGTGGCCAGCATGACGCATAACTCCAGCCCTGGCGTGTCAATCACCAGAGCTGCATTCATGCATCGCGGTAAGAAAACGTGCGTTAAAGTACTCTGTAACCAATGAAGGGGTAAACTCCCCCCTCACATGGAGCCTGCCTTAATCAATATGGAAATTCTGACCTTTTCGTAAATTAGGTGCGGAATTCATGATCGACAAATGGGAGAGAGAAAGATCCGCCGAATAACAACCACAAACATAAAACATGGAGAACCGCTAGATTAAAATGTAAATTTATCTCGCCAAACCAATATTAGTTAGCTTTGATTATATTAGATAGTGCAGTAATCTGCATTCTGTTTAGCATTAGTATGGAAATTGGTTACGATTATCTTTTTCATACACTATCAACAGGCATGAACATGGATATATACAGTTCTACTGAATCTGATGAACTTGTTTTAAACTCTAACCTAACTTTGATGTTTTCAACAAGCAATACACAAGTCCGAAATGTGAAATTTAAATCACAACAATAATTTCAATTAAACCTGCCGTCCTAGACTCTTTTTCACTCAGCACTGAAATAAAAAATGAACAAACCTAAAACAGCAATTAATTTTGATTAACATCTCCAGAAGGTTCTACTTTCTCCAAAAGGTTGTACTGACTTTGAGATGAAAATTGGAGAGTCACCTAGTCTAACTTTCAAGACGGAACCTAGATGTGTTAAAAACATTGTCCCCTACTTGTGGTGGTTACACAGAAATAGCAGCGCGTCTCATTAGTTCTGATTCTGTTAAAACTATTCTAATTAACGTTCTCCAGATCAGAGACTCTGAAAAGGCGGAATGCACCAAGAAGTTAACGTTTGTAATATTCTGTCTGCTGTCTCTGACTGGATTATTCCTCTGCTGAGTGATCTTTCTACAGGCTTTGTAATTAGAGGCATCTTACAGGTCCTCATTTAGGAATTATTTCCAAGGGTCTTAAAAAGAGAGTGAGAGAGAGAGGTGGGGAGAGAGAGAGATACGTAGAGAGAGATACATAGCGAGAGAGACAGAGAAAGAGGCAGAGTACGAGGGAGAGAACAAGAGAGAGAGAGAGAGAGAGAGAGAGAGAGAGAGAGAGAGAGAGAGAGAGGGGGGGGGGAGCCAGCGAAAGGGAGGTACATGGAGAGAGGTAGAGTGACAGAGGAAGAGACAGAGCGACAGAGACAGAGTCAAACAGGCGAAGTAGGTAGAGAGGGAGATGAATTTCGCACATTTAGTGTGACTATCATTTCTTTCTCGAAGATCAAACTGAATTCTCCATAGGTTCCTGCTTCAACTTGCTGATCACAAGATACCCCTTATCTGATGACATCTTTCTGAACAAAAATCCCACCAGAGGCTTAAACCTTAAAGTGCCGCTCAGTGCGTACTACTATGCCCTTTATAGCCATGATGCCTGCATGTATCCCTGGTGAATCTACTCACTAGGACATCCATGCAGCTTTGGGAACTTGGGGAATGTATCAACCTCGTAGGGTCGGCATGATGCTGGAATGCATCCCTAAGGAGACATCCATCCATCACGCTGACAAAGGGGCATATAGTATTGAAGCACTTTGCGGCCCTTAAAGCTTTGAACCATACATAATCCACACTGTGTGTGAGCAGTTCCAATACGATTACATTATTGACTACCCCCTCCACAGAGTCCCATCTCCCCTGAGCTGCTCATGCCTTTTAATAGGTCATGGTCAGTGAGCAGAACGGCCCCTGACGAGCAGCTCGGGCCTGGGGAGCTGCTCTAACCGAGACAATAATGTATTATACATGGCATTTACTTAAACCTGTTTTTGTGCACAGTCAGCGGTTTTAAGGTGTGGGAATAATTGATGCAGGGAGGGGACTATACAGAGGAGGTGTTTACCGCGTAAAGGGTGTGGCGCAGGTCTAACTAGCCTACACCACACAGAATAGGCAACTACAGGCCCCGGCTACAGGCCGGCCTTGTGTGAGTTGAAAGACAAAAACATTACAGGCTCAATGTATTATATATGGCTAACCACGGTGAGAAACACGATGTCAAACAAAATAGTGGCATTTGTAGCTGTAGGTTGGTTGTATCAGCAATTATTAACCCCATGCCCTATCCTCTCTAAACAGTAGATATGCTACAGTGGATATTATATCCTATCTATTGTTGAGCGTTTGGGAACGATTGGGAACAAAAGGCGGAGAATAAGGCACACCCTCTCTATTATGGAGACTTACATACTCATTCTATATAGGCTGAAAAAAGCCAGTTTGCTTTTCTCCATCTTTATACCCCTCCATCCTTTTTCCCTTAAAAGATCCCCCCTCTCTCACCCCCCCTCCCTATGTTATATCTGTGACTACTCCTACTATGCTGTCCCCCACCCAGCCCTATACACACGTCTTTACTGTCAGATTGACCACTTCATGACTCTCCCGCCATTTTGAGCCACAACCTCGCTCTGGGACAACTTGATGACCTTCCCATCAGCCCCCGCGAGCGTCAGGCTAGTTCTCATTTACACCACGAGGAGATCAGAAGGCCTGACTGCAGCCTATCCCGATACAGTAGCCGCCATCTTGACAAGACTTTAAGTAGTGAATTACATATCCACGCTGCTAACAGTTGTATACTCACTCACAGATAGGGTAGCTATTGGAGGGCCCAAGTAGAGTCGTCTCAGAGTGAGGCTCCCTAGTTGTGGTGAGAACAGAACTATGCTCCCCTGACTGGCGTCTGGTGGCAATGCATGCTGGGTGAGTGCAGACAGGAAGTGGGCCGCCCGCTGCGTCTGATCATGGCGACACCTAGCGGGAAGTGGCGGCACTGATGGGCGATAATAGGGGATCATCTGGCTGTCTGGCTGCTGGAGTGCCAAGGCCAAGGCCCTCCTCCAGGGCTGGTCAGTGGGGGATGGTGGTGGATGGTCCTAGAGGGGGACGTTGGGGGGGGGGGTCACTTTAACTATACAGTGGCATTTAATCATTTGGGGACGGCATGGTGCCTCAAAGACGAGTGTCCATTTCTTGCCATAATGCGCCAAGGCAGCGCCAGTGCTGATCGGTGCATCATGCTGACCGTTGGGGTCTTTATTAACGCCGTAGTGTTATGATGATGCATGACTGTAGCAATGTTACCCACCTCACCAGTGCTGCAATAATGCACCATTGCAGGGTAAATCTCATTGACGCACCATATTGCCCTGAAAGGTGTAATGGTCAGTATGGTTGAGATGGCTATACATATAGGCCTAGACCTGCAGAGGAAGTCGCTATGTATGTGCCACGTATTCTAGGTCGTATGTCTAACTGTCTGTTAACGGGACACAGTTATAATGAGATACATTCAAAACTATGGACGCTGCTCTCCAGCTGCTCCCCAGTAATAAGTGTTTATCAGTGCAGCAACCAGCAGAATTCAATGGCCGCGCAGACTAGCTGATCAAGATAGTCTTTTATATTTTGATATATGAAATGTTTTGAACATAAATGCATTGTTGTCCCAATAAGTGTCAATTTTTTAAACACTAAGTAGAAAAGGTCTCATGCTGAATCACAACAATCAATTCCCATCCCAGACTACATCACTGCCATGTTGACTATGGCATGCTGGGGAAACTCACGCATGCGCAGTGGAACACGAAGAAGGCCGACTGCAGATTTTGAGCTGTGTGCCGCAGGGGGCTAGCTGCAGTCAGTATTTCATTTTCATTTCAACACATTTTTGTCATCACGCAAGGCTGCTTATTTTAATAGCCGACTCTGATTTCTCTCACTGTGTTTTTGAACCACGCAGTACTATTAACAAAGAAACCATTTGCTGTGCCTCTGGAGTTTTACGGACGTTCCACCAGGCTCCAGCATGCACTCATGTACGTATACATCTCAGTGATATGGTTCCTTTTTGTCAAACTCCACACACAATATTATTCCCTTCCTGGTAGGATGGTACGGTTAACCAAAGACACTAATGTATGTATGTATGTATGTCTATGATTTAGCCTTCATGGAGTACTTTATTGCTTTATACCCTTCATTGTCATGATGCATAGATGTAGCCCTGGAGTAACATGTCCGTGCTGCATTCAAATATCGATCCGACCGTATACGGGATAAAAAAAATTCTAGAACCCTCTTTAGGGTGGGACAAAAATTAAAAACAAACGTATACGGGATAGATACTCTCTCAATGATTAGCCTCGCCAAGACTGCATTCATATATCATAAAAATAAGGGGTATTAATGTACTTTCCGCCCTTAACGGGTTAAGGTCATTATTCATCGGTCATTTATTCCCCCCAGTACCTTTCCCCTTAGTCGGGGTAGGCTATTACTGCTGCTGCCGCTCCATAAGAGCCGTGCTATCTCTGACTCAGTCCCACTCTCTCTCTCCCCGCCTCCTCCTGCCTGTCAGTTGCCCCTTTCCTCCTGGGTTTGACGTCCCTACCTCCAGGCCATGGTTCTGGGCAGCTACCCTAAGGGGCCTGCCACCCAGAAGTCTACCATTCCCGTGCCCCCTCCAGAGAGGCAGTGCTGTGGTGAGGAGAGAGATATGGCAGGGGTAAAAAAGATCAAGGCTGCATGAAATAAATTGGTTATGCAACGAGGGATACTAAACTATGCCGTTCATCATGGAAGTGGCTGGGTATATAGATCATATCCTGGGATGCCTCAGTAGGTATACTCCCTCTCTATACCTCATCTGACTTAGTCCACAATCGATATAAGCCCAGAATAAATCACTAGATGTACCTCACTATTTTCAAATTGGTATGCTACCTCTAGCAATTTCTACTCTAACCACATTTTTCTAAATGTGTATGATACTAGGCTGCTCCCCTCCGACATGATCAGCTGCTAAATGACTTGAACCCTTTTAGATCGGATACCCACCCCTTCCCCACTAATACACTAATGCACCCTCTCCCTGAATCGCTATATCGGTATCCAAGGAGAGTAACCCATCCTGGAGAGGCGTTCAGTGTCTACTATACACCCTGACATGTCCAACACAGCCTGCTGACAGCATGTTTGATACCAACAGGTGGGCCCTCTCAGTGCCGAGCTCTACTGTCCTCCTGGGGTTTCAAAGGTGTCTATTCAGACTCCTCCAGGTGCAAATGGGTGGGTGTCAGCTGAGATATAGGGACATTCACGGAGGAGGTAGAGCTGGAGGAAATTGAGAACGTCGGGGGTAAGTGAGGAAGGGTATGGTTGGGTCCTAAAATCTTGTTATATATTTTGATTTTCTGGTCATAGTTCAACTCACAGTTTAAAACAGTGCCCATAACCGTTAGGAGTTGGCGGTCAGTGTAAGGATAGGATACACCTTAATTATCACAAGCCTGTAATATACCATGGATGAGAGAAAGGTACTTAAAGAAGACTGCAGTCCTTGATAAGAAGCCTCAATACACGATTTTAGAGAAAGGACTTCGTTAGCGGATATTGTTAATCATTCAACGATGTTCATGAAACATTTATGGCGAGAAATGGCCAACCAATAAATCATACTAGGTGTTCAGTACCGAACCAGAAAATTAGGGAAAAGTAAGACAAGAACAATGGCGTGCTAATTGATGATAAATTGTGCTTCCCGCTCAGCTGTTCAGAAGAATGGGAAAGACATCGTGGATTGCAAAATTATGTCCTAGGTTGACCTCAATATAGAATTCCAGGATTTACTTTGGGTAGGCCGATGATTACACCATATAGAGTTTGGATGCAAAACGACAAAAGTATAAAGAACAACCTCTCTCGCTGTATATAGTTGTGCATGGTCCAAGGGTAGTGGGTACACCCGGACGTTAGGTTCCCTGCACGGATGATCACAGATAACGGACATAGTTACCACGTGTTGTGGGACCAGAGGCGATGGTGGAGGTAGCTATAATGATAATGAGCTTATTACTGGACATCGATTCTCTCTCTTTGTAGCTCTATAGTGATCGATGCCCAGTTTTATACTTCAGACCAGTGGCTCATTTTGGCTGTTTTTTGCCTCACAGATTGCTTCTAGGGCAAAATCCTGACTAGGTGCCAATATATTCTCTATGCCAATGTGTAATATGAGGGTAGAAAACACTGGAACCTCAGTTAGAAAAAATCCTACTGAACAGTTTTTGAGAAAATTAGGGTTTTGTTGCATATTTTTGGTGTTTTTAGTACATTTCCTACATAAACCGTGAACGCCAGCATTTCTCACTTTTTAGGTGTTTAGAATCAGAATTTGACTTTTTTTTATTCGCAGTAGGATTTCTGAGTATCGAGCCATTCTAGAAAAGCTATTCTTTGGAAAAAATACTTAGTATTTCTTGATGATTTTCGTTGCACAAATTTAGGGTTGTAATATAAAAACTGCATTGTCATCCAATCAAAGTGTTTATGCACTGTTGATGGTCACCCCCTCCCACCCTCTTCACTATGAATTGAAGGAGAACAGGCAGGGGAAGTACACTTGTCCGTATATAGCTGTTGACCTGCTTGCTGGGTGCATTTTCAATTTATGGGGTGCCAACTGTTCATGAAAGAAAATTCAAATAGAATTTTTTTTTTTTTTAGTATCAGATAAGGGAGTGATCATTTCTTATCAACAGGGGGGGGGTGGTGGAAAAAAATTTGGACCCCTCTTAGGGGGGGGGGGGCAAAAAAATTTACCCTGTTTTGAGCCAAAAAGCCCGCGCGTTACTATGCTTCAAAGGGTCCGCGTGCGAGCCGATTTTTGACCCCATGGGGGGGGGTAAAAAATGTTGACCGCTTGACCGGGGGGGGTGTAAAAAATTTCGCACGCTCCTTGCGGAAACCCACCACCCCCCCTGTTGTTAATAAATGATCACTCCCTAAATGTAATTACAATTCGTGATAGCACTTAAAGCATTGTATTTGCATTAATATGAGTGGTAGCCACCTTATGGGGTGCCAACTATTCATGAAAGAAAAATCGATAAGAATTTGTTTTTTATTAGCATTAAATTGATGCAACTACAATTCGAGATTGCAATTTAAGCACCAGGGCCTTCAATGAATGGTAGTCATCTTAAATATATGGGGTGCCAACTGTTCATGAATTTTAAAAAGAGAATAGAATTAGTTTTTTTATCAGTATCAGATTAATGCAACTACAATTCGTGATTGCACTTAAAGCATTGTGGCATGCAATGACTGGTAACCACCTTGAATGTATGGGGTGCCAACTGTTCATGAAAGAAAAAAAGAAAGTTTTTTTTTTTTAGAATCAAATTAATTCAACTGCAATTCAAGATTGCATTTAAGCATTATGGCATTCAATGACTGGTGGCCATCTTGAACCTATGGGGTGCCAACTCTTCATGAAAAAAACAACTTAATTGGATTTTTTGAACAGTATAAAATTAATGCAACTACATTTCAAGATTGCATTTAAAGCAGTGTGGCATTCAATGAATGGTGGCCATCCTAAACCTATGGGGTGCCAACTGTGTTTGAAAAAGGTATCAAATAGACATTTTCTTAAAATAGATATCAAATTAATGCAACTACAATTCTTCATTGCACTGAAAGCATTGTGGCATTTAGTAAATGGTAGCCATCTTGAATGGGTCGAATGAAGGAAAAATCAAATAGGATTTGTTTTTTTGATCAAATTAATGCAACTACAAGTCAAGATTGCATTTCAAGCATCGGGACATTCAATGAGTGATAGCCATCTTGAATCTATGGGATGCCAACTGTTCATGAAAAAAAAATAGAATAGATTTTAGTATCAAATTACTGCAACTGCAATTTGAGATTACATGGTGGCATTCAATGAATGGTTGCAATCTTGAATTTTGAAATGAACATACACACAGACATATTCATAGGCATGAACATGGTGTTCTCCTTCATTATAGATATTCATGGATTTCTACTTCTACTAAATATAGCTTTCTGTTAGAAGGATTCTGTTACATGGATGTCGATGTCCAGTTTTAGATATATATCCATATAGTGCATTGGAGTGCTATAATGTTGGACTGCTGTATATTTAACCCGCCACCCGGGATGGTGTCAACTTGGTACACTCAACATGGTGCATGTACGTAGCACTACTGAGTTACTCACCAGGACTGCATTCATGCATCATGATGACAAATGGCACGGCACATGGAAGCAGTATCATGATAACATGAGTACTATAGTATTAAGGGGTATGGTGGACAGCATTGTATCTTGTTTATTACTTCATCTATTTTTCAGGGGGAACCCCAGTTTTATATAATATTCACCTCAGGAGTCGACTTCCTCATTCATTTGAAACGACCCATCATGTAGGTTTGCCTTTTCCCTTGTTGACAGTCTGCTAAAATTTAACAGCAAAAATGTATCACCTATTTGAGTATTTTTGGACTCTGTTCTGGTAAATGTTAGTTGTCGATAAGACCAGTATAAAACTCAATCGGTATAAGGATTACATGCAATTAAATTTAATCATTTTAGTATTATCCGCACAAATGATGTTTAAAGAGACAGTGCTTTTCTTTGATGGATGATATACAGTTAGTGTCCCATCATAGGTCGACTTACAGTAGAGGCACTACGCCAGGACTGTTGGTGTGTTTGATCCCCATAGTGGACCTGGGAGCATGTGGTTATGGTCAGGTGTAGGGTGTAATTGCCTAGGGTGCCCAGAAATAGAATGCTGGCACAACTGCTCAACAAAACTACTGAATGCAAAGGGACAGGGAGAAGGTTTGCGGAGGCTGGGCCTGGGGGCTCTCAGAGGGCAGGGGTGAAAGGGGGGAGGGTGAGGGTTTTGTGCGGCGCCATCTTTGGATTCATCTCCAGGATCTGTGTGTAAATAACCCCCTGACCCGCACCGAGCTGTAAAAAGCAGCCTTAGGGCCGCGGGTTAATTGTCTTTTAGTGTATTTATGAATTCCAACGACTTTTTGTGTTTATTTTCAATCAAAGAATGTTATTATCCTTTTCTCAGCATGAAATTATTCCAAAAAGTGCTATTGATTCTTCTGGGTTCCTGTTTCATGGTCTACTGAAGCTTAGCAGTCTGGACCAGTCTGAGAAACCCAGGCCCTTTCAAATGGCTTTCTTCAATTCTTAAAAATGCATTTGTTTTAAAGGAATCCCTTGTCCTATACTGTGTCATATAGAATAACTTCTTAGGCCCAAAAGAAATGTGAAGGGGAAATACAAAGTATACGATACTACAAGAGAAAAGATCTGAAACTTAGAACACGACCAGTAGACGGAAGAAAGTTAAAGGCGCAAATCTCGGTACCCCTCCACTGACAGTCAGAGTGCAGTCGGGACAGGTACTCAGCCCTATTTTTAGGGGAGCTGGGGCTTTAAGGTGACAGTTCATTACATGCTATCTCGTATGGGGAAAAACGTTATAGTTATTACGGCCATAGAAAAACACAGGTCATCAAAATATTTAATGAACACCACATCCAAGCACCAGAGTAATCCGTGTTGAATGTAGGTCAGGGAAAACGCGGATCGTAAAGGAAGTAAACGGCAATAACTTGTCTTGCCGATGAGCAGTAGGAGCAGTAGGGTGGGGGCGTTCTGGGGTCTTGTTATGATTTACTCAGGGTGGAAATGGCCCCTTTGTCAAAGCGTGATGTCCTAGGGCCGTGACCAGGGCAGGGCAGGGTGGGGATTTAGTGTCACCCGGAAAAGAACTGCTGCCTCCACTGATGGCACGGGCCAATGGGGTCTGCCGGCGGTATTTACATAAATAAGACTTAACCCTTTAAGGGGCACATAGTGATTTAGTGGCATATGCCATTGGTCCTCACCACACGGAAATGCAGCCCTTCAAGAGTGTATACATATATATATATAGGTCTATGCACCTCGTAGGCTCGGCATGATGCTTGAATGCAGCCCTGGCTAGTTACTCGTCGGGCCGCATGCATGCTTCATAATGACAAAATGGCATACTACATTAAAGCACTGTGCGGCCCTAAAGGGTTATTAAAGTCGTCGTCTATTACGCCAGCAGCGGCCCCAATCGACCTACATCACACCCAAACTCTGACAACCAGACAAGCCCACCCAGAATAAACTGCTTCCAGCGTCTCCGCCAACTTGTTTGACGCCATCTTGATTCCCGACGAGGTGTGATGCACGGCACGTCCAGCAGAGGGCACTGACGGTTGGTCTCCAGGAATGCCTGTTGGGAGAGACCCATACATAGTTCACAGGCAGGGTTGGAGTGGGTGGGGCTGGGACTAATATATGGAAGGGATTTCCAGGTATATCCCGTGCCTGCTAAATCCTTCTGATCATATCAGTTTTGTGTCGGTGAAATGCTTCTTTTATGGATTCCAAAGAGGATGTAGAAAAGACTGATTTATAAGATTATCCACAACTTGTTAATTGAATTATCAAGAATTGGGATAACAAGTTGCCTTCCAATGCAGTGGTCGTGAGAATGACGAGAGGATCTCATATTCATGGTCAACAACGACATTTAGAGGGAGATGTGTCGTCAGGTCTTAGCTTTCCCATTTGTTATTTGTTTTGGTTTGGGAATACCTGAAGCCCGAGACCTGAAGCTCCCCAGATCCTACATAAGATTACATACGGTTTGGTGCCATCAGATGCTGTGGTGGCAGGTGCCATTAATTGCTTCCTGATTGCCAACAGTGGCTGAGATGATGGGAGGTTGAGGGAGGTGCCATCAGATGCCTCCTGATCACCAACAGTGGCTGTGGTGGGAGGTGCCATCAGATGCCTCCTGATCACCAACAGTGGCTGTGGTGGGAGGTGCCATCAGATGCCTCCTGATCACCAGCAGTGGCTGTGGTGGGAGGTGCCATCAGATGCCTCCTGATCACCAACAGTGGCTGTGGTGGGAGGTGCCATCAGATGCCTCCTGATCACCAACAGTGGCTGTGGTGGGAGGTGCCATCAGATGCCTCCAGATCACCAACAGTGGCTGTGGTGGGAGGTGCCATCAGATGCCTCCTGATTGCCAGCAGTGGTTGAGACCGGGGATGCCATATGCTGCCTCCTTATCACCACAGCCAACAGTAGTTGTGGGAGGTGCCATCAGATGCCTCGTAGTCACCAACAGTAGCTGTGAAGGAAGGTAAGATTGTAGTGTGTCTAGCTACCCCCAGCTACCCCAGGCTGGTGTTAGACGTGCCTGACTTCACACACTAGGGCACAGCACCGCCTCCTGGCGGCAAACCCAGGAGACTAGCACACGTCCTTAACCCCCAGCCTGTAGTGTTACCCCACTCCACATCTGTCCCTGTGGGCTCTGCTTAATGTGCTCTAACTCATCCATCAAGCTACACTTTCTGCTCGTTCCTATTCTGGTGCGCACACATTCTGAATGAGCTCATTATTTAGATCTACCTGTACTCTTACTAACAAGGTTCGTCCTTCCTTGGGCTCCCCCTACCCCATCTCTATCCTCCCCCTATGTGGATCCCATACAACCCCTGGGTACGCCGCAGTTCCGCATGTGGGTCCAGCCCCCCTCCCCCAGTATTATTGATCAGAATGCCGCCTGGTGGGAGAGGTATGTACTAGACAGACACCTGGCACAGTGGAGTACCTGCTAGCTCTTTGAGGACCACATCATGATTTACTGTGCTATGTCCTTTGTAATCCCGACACACGCATACAGCCCTGATGAACCTACTTGCTAGGGTTGCATTCATTTGGGAGGGCACCCAGTAGGGTTGGAATGATGCCTGGGTTTAGCCCTGCAAAGTAGACTCACATGAATGCAGCATGCTGACCAAGGTCATAGCACAGTTAAGCACTGTGTGGTCCTTAAAGAGCTAACAGCCTTGTAATCTATAAGTCAAACCCACCCAACACCTACTACACACACATGTGGGATTGGGCGGGAGGAGGGTGCTGGCCCTAACCCCTGAACCCGACTGGTCACCTAGGGTTAGCACTGATAAAGTGCAGAGTATTTATACACCTCCAACTCCCAATATACCGCCCACCTTCCTCTTATCTATCACCTGCATTAGTCAGTCTGGTGGCTGCTACAGTGCTCACCATCTTGTTGCAGCGTCATTAATTATGGGGAGGTTGGTGGAGTGTCTGTGTGTATGGATGTGGGGGGGGGGGGGGTCAGGGTGTGCCCAGGTTGTCCAAGTGATGAGCTTGTTGTGAGCTGGTTGTGAGTTGATGTGAGCTGCTCAGACATGCTCATTACTGCTACATGTAAAGTGGCCAGTGGTGGTAGTGAGGTAGCAATATTGTTTGTATACTGTTTGCATGATCAATAAGTATATTAATATTATGCAGTGTATTTTATGCTCTTTTTTAGAATTATGTAGATTTAGAATAAAATTATGATTAAAATTATGAAACTAACCCCAGTCTGTATGCATATCTTCAATGCAGTATACATGGGAGTATTACATGTATATGTCTTTACATGATGTAGTATGGGTAGTATGTCAGTGCATAGGATGAATATGAGTGAACATGACGACATTCACGGTCAGGTATTGTACATATACTGCATATAGCAGTGGATGCAGTATATGCTATATATAATATACAGTCGTTAGGTCGTCCGTAGTACACATGGACGGTGGCTAGTATGTGTAGACGGTGAGAGTGAGTGACTGTCAGACCAGCAGACCCCCTGTCTGCTGCTGTCATTGCTACTGTCAGTCTGTCAGCAAGCCATACCCCACGTGTACAGCCTGAGTTACTGCGGCTAGTATTACCAGCTACATGATGGACGGAGCAGGGGTAACGGGCAGGCAGCCCAAGAGCCACACCCCCTGCCTTCTACAGATTCTCTTCCTGATCATCCCTGGCCTGCTCCTGGCATCCTCCTGGCCTCCCTATGCAGTTTCCATAACCTTCTCCTGATCCTGTTCCTGGCCTCCTTCTGCCCATCCTCCTGATCCTGTTCCTGGCCTCCTTCTGCCCGTCCTCCTGATCCTGTTCCTGGCCTCCTCCTGCCTTCCTCCTGCTCCTATACTGCTGACTTCCCTCTGCCTTCCTCCTGCTCCTATACTTCTGACTTCCTCCTGCCTTCCTCCTGCTCCTATACTTCTGACTTCCTCCTGCCTTCCTCCTGCTCCTATACTTCTGACTTCCCCCTGCCTTCCTCCTGCTCCTATACTTCTGACTTCCCCCTGCCTTCCTCCTGCTCCTATACTTCTGACTTCCCCCTGCCATCCGCCTGCTCCTGCTCCCAACCTCCTATGCCGTCCTCCTGATCCTGCTCCTAACCTCCCCTGCCGTCCTCCTGATCCTGCTCCTGCTTCTCGCCTGCCGTCCTCTCGATCCTGCTACTTGCCTGTTCCTGGTCCTCTGATGGACTCCTCCTGCCTCAGTCCTGGCCTCCTCCTGATCCTGCTCCTGGCCTCCCGTTGTGTTCCTTCTGACATTCCCCTGGCCTTCTGATGGCTTGCTCCTGTCATAGATATTAATACAAAATGTATTTTATATCGCCACACTGAGATCTTTCATGTAGTCATGTATATATATATATATTGAGTACTTCTACAATGAATGTTATCATGGTTTCAACGCAAACTCACTGCAATAGTATGTGATTGCGGATTCAAGTATAGATGGTGGCTATTTTGTTTAAAAGGGGTCATTGGCATCAGATGTCTCCTGCTGATGTGAATGCTAAAAACACCTTGTTGGAATTGGAAGGGAAGTTTGCCAGAAGGTCCTAGACAGGATTATGTACTAAAACTTACCCAACTGCAGCCCAGCCCACAGATAAGGGAGGGGAAGGTGAGACTTACAGATAACACGACCTCGGCCAATGACAACAGTTCTAGGAACTATTCTAGGAAGAGTTAAATGTTCAGTGACAACGCATTTAAGAGCCCTTGTGGATGGTTTGAACTTTAGTGTTTCTGGGGTGAGGGCATTATACAGGTTTAAGTAAGCAGTTTATCAAATGCTGAAGAGAGGTTCTAGAGGTATCCTCTATTCAAGATCCAATGGTGGAATTAGCAAAGAGAAGCAAACAATAAATCGGATCAGAAACCACCATTCTAGGAAACATGCAAAACCTAGCAATAACTTGTGACTAATCCTACGCTTAAGGCTACGAGCAGTATTCCCAGAAAACAACAGTGTTTTCTAGCTCGGCATAGGCTATGGGGAATGCCCCCAGCACATCACAATATAACTCGACGATGAGTAGTTTCGGCAGAGCATACATAAATGCTAACACTTTTCTACCTGAAAAACGTCTTTATACGCCTGCATGGAGGAAGAATGTACTGGAGTGATTCCCTGATTTTAACCCCTGACTTGTGGTTTCTGCAGCCCCTCCCCCTTCCCTTTACACATCCACGATGTGTGCGCTGACAGGTAAACGGAGACTATCGGAGAATTCCTCACGTTCTCCTCCATGGCGTTTCCTGCATCTTTGAGAATCACAAAAAACCTAGTGGAAGATCTGTAATAACAAGAGCGACTGGCTAGTATCACGACTAAGGCATACACACAGCCTCCGCCTGGAGATCTTCGCTCAAGTTTCAAAGCATCTACTTCCGCTACACGCTCCAAGCAGATTCTCACTTTGCTCTACATGCTGCTAAGGGAGTGGCCCTTTTTAACAACGGGGGGAGGGGCTGGGAATAGTGGATTTGGATGTTTTGATGAAAGGGTCCATTTTTTCCCACTAGAAGCGTTCAAAGTATAGTGGCCAGCCCCTATGAAGGCCCATTGAGCAGTCCAATTCTTATGGTTACCCCCCAAATCCACGACTTTTGTTTAAAAACAGAAAAACCACTGCCAAATCACACTTTTCCTCCTAAAATAATAAGAAACTTTCATATGTTATTTCCAACGAAATTTAAGACACAAGAAACCAGCTTTATTTGAGATCCTGAAACATAATTCGTCTACATTTAACTCACATGAATACAAGGCAAAGTCGATCAATGGAGATGCACAGTGCACAAAATGATGTGCTTGGGGAACTCTCGCTCATCGTCCCGGTGCCCCAGGCCAGACAGGTGCGGTGGAGAGCATACCGTTTCGTCACTTGACAAGGACGGGATTCTCGTGAGATCAGGGGTCAGGGTCTATTTTTAGTAACACCGACTGATGTGCGGCATGTGCACGGTAGGCATGCACGCGGGTGGAGGGGAGGACACGGGATGGGGGGGAGGGGGGGGGGGGTATGTGGATGGGGCAGCTGGGGGGTAGGGATGGGGTAAGCATTCCTAACCCTCCTGGCGGTCTTACACCATACTGCCCCTCCCCCACCTACGCCTCCATACATCTAGGACTAGCCCACGTCAACTATATAGTATACGACATGACGCTAGTCGCCTATATTATAGTGCTTCACTCCCTGGCTTAATTCTGGCAGAAGACATTAAACATGTTTCTAGATAGAAAATCATGGCAATACATTATGCTGTTTCCGACATTGCTCATATTACATCATGCAGCCATCGACTCCTCACAACATACACATAAAGGCTGCACTTAACCCCTGTACAAAGCTGAAGTTGTTTGCAGATCTAGGATCTTACACACTTCTCCCAGCTATACGTACGGAGCTGTGGGCAGTGTGAGGATGTTGCTGACTGCTGGTTCCACCATCTGGGGCGGCCTTCCATTCACGGCCTGACCCCGACACCAGCAGCAGGCCCCAGGGTGAGGGTTTTGTCTCCAGCATGGTTCACTGGTCTTCATACTGATGCTAAACCATAGTAGGCAATGACACCTGTTCTGTGTTTTAATCTTATTTTTCTATGAGCATAGGAATTCTAGGATTTAAGGTGGTACAATGCTGTTAAAATGTGCAAATCGGTGCTGATTTTGCGAATCCGTGGCATAGGTATGTGAATAGCCCTTTCGTACAATACGCACGAATAGTTAGATGCAACTTTAAAAAAAACACAAACTTATTGATGGCCATATCAGCCGTGACATGAAACAAGCGGGACCAATTTTAATAGTGTGAATTGACTGAGGTTGCTTTGAGTTGCATAAATAAAACATATTTAGATGTTATGCATATCTCACCTGCCTTCCTCATCCCTCCCTCCCACCCCTACCCCTACACCCACACCCAACACCCACACCAGACATCCTACATCCTACACCCCACTATATATCAGCTTCTCCATCTCTCTATCAGTCATAACAGGAACACACGTGGCATAACTACTTTCCTTCCTGTCCAGCACAAAAAAAAGCCCCACAGAAAGCCTCCCTGGAAGGCTGCCTGCGGTGCAGTGGGTGGCTGCTCATTCCGTGCTAGTTACCGGCGTGGTGTGAAGGTCACACGGTGTATAAATCACGAGGCCGCTGGTTCCCGCCTCTGCCGCTCCCTCAGCGTCTGTAGAAAATGTCGTCTGGTTCCGCCGCCTGAAGCCGCTACCGCTGGGTATACCAGCGAGAAACGAATGCTAAATCAATTGACACTCGCCAACAACCAGCAGAGCGGCGTGTTTTAACAACAAGGTGTCTAGTTAGAATGTTACGTGCTCAGTCTGCAGGTTACTGGTTACAGATTAGTTCTGGGGGCAATTGTAGGGTCTTTTTTATTGATGAAGTCATGTCATTTTTAACCCTTTAAGGCAGCATACTACCTTAATGCACGATGTATTATAAATCTCATCTTGGTGTATGAATGCATCAGCGGTAAGTAACCCACCAGTATTTTATGAATGCATTATGATCATCCTATGGGGCTGATACACCCTGAAGGATCGGCATGATGCATGAATGCATAGCTGGTGAGTTACTCGCATGTGCTGCGTTGGTCTACAATGACGAGACATTGTGCATGAAGACTAGAGGCATCATTATGGTAGCTCATGAGGGTTAAAGGGGCCCCTCTTGCTACACCAACACCAAGAGTTGGAGTGGAGTATGGACTATGTCTCTAATAAACCCAGTCATGCAGCTAGAATCTTGAGGTATGTACAATTCTTACAGAGCATCAGACCTACATATACATTGAGAATGTAATAACGACCTATATACTCACCACCCACCACCTATCCGCCCAGTCCCTACCTACAGGTCTCAGCACTAATGCTGCTGACGTCCCTGGTCTGGACAGCAGTCCGCGGTCCGCAGCACACGCCCTATGGAGTCACTTCCTCCCATTAGCTGGGAAAAGGCCATAGAGACCCAACACTGGGTTAACCCTTTAAGGGCTGCATAGTGCTTTAATTCGCCATACCCTGCGCCTTCCGGGTGCATGAATATAGCCCTGGTGATGAGTCTACTTATTGGTGTAGCAACCCCCGGTTGGGTCGGTATGCTGCTTGGTTGCAGTACTGGCGAGTTATTCGCCTGGGCTGCATTCATGCACTATGACGACGTAGGACATAATGCATTAAAGCACTATACGGCCCGACACTAGGTTAATGGTGGAACCTGCTCAGAGGTGCTCACAGCCCTCACCAGCTCACTGCCTCCCCCTCACAGATCTGGCCTTTCTAACCCTTTAAGGGCCGCATGGTGCTTAGATGGTATATGCCCTCTGTTATAATGATGCAGGTATTCTTTCTTATTGGGTTATTGGTTTGATCCATCCAAGAATAGTCAGCATGGTGGATTGCATGCAGCCCTGGCGAGCACACTCGCCGGCAATGCATCCATGCATCATGCCGCCCCATGCCGTTGGCCTTCACCAAAGGGCTAAACTCTAATTAGACTGACTCTACTCACTCTCTATACACACAATGTGTATGTACGCCAATCTAGTTCTCACTGTCCATGTCCAAACAAGCAGGCAGGACCCTGACTGCAAAATGGTGGAGTATAATCTATTAGTGGCGTTTGTGGAGGTGGCAAATGGCGTGAAGGGACTATTTATGGTGTTGAATATGGAAGCATGCATGACTTTGTACTTGAAGACGTTGAAGTAAGGTCACTCGAATTAAAAAGGAAATAATTGAAATCAATTATCTTTTGCTAGGGCACTCATGGGAGAGACCTGTTATTGTGGTCTTTGTGGAGACTGAAATAGAAGTAATAACTTTCTGTAAGTCCAAATTTGTGACAGAGGCGTCACTCTCCGAACACATTCTTGGTCTCGACTCAAGTCCAGTTGCATAAAGCAAACATTGATACTTGCCGATGAAGATGAAGATGGCCAAGGTAACCGTAATTTGCTCAGGTGGCCCTTTTCGTATGTCTTGCTACAGAGTGCTCAGTAACTTCCCACCCACCCACCTACCCACCAACCCACCCACCCCCCAGGTGTTTGATCCTCCTGCCATAGGCATCACCACCACCTGGCGGTCAGCAGCTTCACCACCATCAAAGTCCCTGCCCGCCCCAGCCAGCCTGCATTGTTGTGTTTTATTGGAGGAAATTGGCTATAGAGACAGCCACCCTGCTCCAGGGGAGGTTAGCCCTACCTTGAGGCTGGCCAATGTCTGGTATTATCGCCCGCGGGTCTCTATGCGTATAAAGCACCCACCCATCCCTCATCATCTAGGAAGGTCCAGTCCAAAGCTGCTTGTTCTGTACTCCCTGACCTTATATATTCATCAGAGCTTTTGATTATTTTTATATTCTTGACCGTCAAATGTAACAGCGGATAGCGCAAGCCTGCAGTGCGATACTATAGCAATATTTAAATGTGTTTAACCCACGAGAGAGAGCTAAGACAACGGAGTCCACAGCTTGGCTATGGTATGTAGTCTCACACAACCGGGTTATGTAACAATAACAATGGTAGAATGATTGGTCTGTCGTGGTTATTTTGACATACACTCAGTTACTCGTGCAGTATCTTTTACATACACTGTAGATCGGGCCATTCAGGTTTAGACAATTTCAGATGAACGAAAACTTTTATTGTACGATGAAAAAAACCCACTATTTCCAACCATAACCTAACCCAACATTTATGGCACATAACCATAAACTCACTTTTCCCAGCATATTATCGGAACCACATTATAAAATATGAGAGTCAGCTGAACTCATATGCCATAGTCAGGCCCACGTCGCCAAAAGCACTCTCATGTGAGAGTCAAGCTGACTTTGACAGTAGAGAGAGTCCAGCACTGCCTGACCTTCATCACAACAAGAGTCAGCACTGCCTGACCTTCATTACAACGAGAGTCAGGCAGTGCTGGACCCTTGTTCATGAAAGTTCAGCACTGCCTGACTTTCGCACTAAGGGTAGTCTGGCAATGCTGGACTTTCCCTAGTGCGAGAGTACAGCAATGTCAGACTCTGGTTATCGAGAGTCAAGCCAAGCTGGACTCACATACGGATGTGAGTCTAGCAACGCTGACCTTTGCCTCAATGAAAGTCAGGCATAGCTGAACTCTTTTTTGTACAGTAAGACTAGTTGCTTATTTGCATCGGGGGGAAATGTGTTAAAAGGTTTATGTTGCCTCCCTGAAATCTCATACAAAATAATATTGTTCTCCTGAACAAACAAGAGTCTGCTAGATCACGGACAACAAGTCATTTAAGTATGTAACAACATAGAGATACATGTACCAACATGTGTCAGAGGTGATCCCAGGATCTTAATGTATATAATTCCCAAATCCACAAGAATGGTGTCATATATCCTACCATTAAGCTCAATACTGTATTGTGTCCCCACCTGGTAGCAAACAAAGAAGGCTCAGGCTAACTGACCCTCATCTCAGAGTCAGACATTGCCTGACTGTGGAAAGAAAGTCAGGCTGACGCTGGTATGAAGATTTGTCTTGCCTGACTGTCATTCAAGGATCAGGCTGACTCTCAAAAGGGAGTAACTTTATGGGACTATCGAAGGAGGCTCAGCCTGATTGTCGTTCAATGGAAGTCAAAGTCCAGCAGACTCTCCTACCTGAGTCAGGCAGTGCTTGACTGTAGGGAGAGTCCAGCTGACGCTCATATTTTTCTCTGTGTAGTTGTGGTCTAGATCTGTACACACACTGAGGCCAACTGACACTCACACTTATTGTATTGACTTCCGATCACGTTTTTTCGTGCATATTCTGCATACTTTAATTTCCACGCAATAGGTGCTAACAACAGCATTGTTGGTGCTCCAAAGAATCCAAAAAGCATTAAAATATAGACAAGGCCATACAATGTAAGTAGCGTTTACACTACCAGGTACTAGGGAAAGTCGTTAGTGTGGTGAATTCAACAGAGGTTGAGGAGACCATGTTGGACTGGTCAAAATGAGGGAGAGGAAGTTGAGTGGGAGAGGAAAGGAATCCGAAGAGTGGGCCTCAGAAGGAGGAAGGCAATTCCCTGGTAGAGTCCTGGAGGACGAGGAGGAGAAGTGAGCTTTATACCCTGGAAGAAAGAAGATATTCCTCACATTGACCCTTTGCTTCTATTGCCAGTCTCAGTAAACCATGCCAAGGAATAGCTTTTGGCATTCGAAAATGAGCATAGTTTTCTGATTGTTCCTGGTGATTTCTACCTCGACGACCCAAACTAGCAGTGTGCATGCAGTTGTTGCTGGTACTCTGATGCAGAATGGATGGAACCAGTACACTGCAATGCATTCTGGACCAGGTGAGAATCCCTGTCAAGATAGCGTATGGCGGATTACCTTGGTAGAAGAGGCTGCGGGTGTAGCCGTGTAAGCAGGGCAGGTTTGTGGCGGGTAAATCACCATAAACATTTACAAACAGTCAGTCTAGGCCACTTGGCAGCAGGACTTTTGGATACATAGTGTTCACCAACACTGGTACTTGACACGGAGAAAACCTTTTTCAGCCTCTTGTTTATGGCGAGAAGAGGTGTAGCTCAAACATCACAGCATTGTCTGGAGTATGATGTATTAGTGTCTATGTGTGAAAACGACTTGTCGTCTCAGCTAGATACCGTGAGTTAGCATCTACATAAAACTAACAGCCCCTCTGAGAATTGCTTGTGTGAAAAACATAAAGAAGTAAATACTTGAAGTCGTTGCACCTTGGCCTTCAGACCCTGGAATACCCAGGCGTAGCACAGAGGTGTCCAATGATGTGACAGGGCCTGCATAGAGACGTATATTGAGGTAAAAAGCAGCCTGCCTTGGAGGAGATGTACACAAGTGTTGTCATTTATCACTGTCGTCATGGCAATGTGTAAGTGTAACTCTAGCAGTAACTCCTCCATACTGTTTTTGAGTGTACGAGGCTAGGCTATGACGGCTTGCAGTTTAGAATGAGTAGTTGGGAAGAATATATATATGAAGACCAGAGAAGAATGAGGCAGAAGATTTTCCTCAATCACTAACGCAAGTACTCCCCAGCCCACGCACTCACCCTCAATTCTGAACTTAATTTTAAAGTCATTTACTGCACTCACTGATTCGAATGCTTGGTCACACACCCTACCACTGACCTCCCTTGGTCGCTCGCTCGCTCGCTCACTCACTCACTCGCTCACTCACTCACTCACTCGCTCACTCACTCACTCACTCACTCACTCACTCACTCACTCACTCACTCACTCACTCACTCACTCATTCACTCACTCACTCACTCACTCACTCACTCACTCACTCACTCACTCACTCACTCACTCACTCACTCACCCACTCACTTACTCGTTCTGTTAACTCTACCATCCACTGACCATCCCCTGTTCTAAAAAAAATGAATTACTCACAGCCGTAGAAGAATGGGACATCTGTGTATGTCAATGTCACTTTGCACCTATTACTTTTTCACCAATTCAAAGCTCAATGGGATGGGACCTGTAGTTTGTTTTAAGCCGCAGCCTTGGTTTTCTTCTCCCTGAGTCCATCTACACAGAGCAGCTCCTGGAGCAGCTCACAGCATCAGTCACTGCTTAATTTTACCCTTCAGTCTACATCAAAGAGCCGTCAGTACGAGGTGCCACCACGTACTCACTCTGTCCTCTTAGAAATACCGCTCACCTCACTCACATGTGTAACTCAGGGTTTCCCACTGGACTAGGGCTTACTGCATTTATATATGATATGTTGCTACTTACATTTGCGAAAGCTAGGATTATTGATGGAAATCCATTTTCGGGCATGCAGAGCTTTGGGTTGAAAAGATGCATTTCTTTCCTCAGTGTCAATCCTATCATGATTATTAATATGTTTAGGCTGGATAGTCGTAAAGCTTAAGACATAACCACTGATAACTGATTTTGGAAATTGCCAATTCTCTCTTCAAAACTGTTAAAGTTCATAGTATGTAGGCCTACCAGGAAGTTCACATGCTTGAAAATGGATATAATAAAACAAAAACGGTGTATAAGCAAGAAACACACCGGACTGAATCAAGTGAAAGAGCAGCTATGTTGTATGTCTGTGGGGGCTAATTTGGGGTCAATTTTAATTTTTCAGTTTTTCAACGTATGTGTTTATAATGTCCATATGAATATGTGTGTAGCTTTTTAAATCATTCTGATACTTATAAATGCATAAAATATAAAGAAAACCAGGTCAGGGGACCCTTTCTCTAATAGAAAAATCGACCCCAAATTAGCTCCTAACCCATCTTTAAGACCCATGTAGGTCTACAGATAATCTCAGATTTGAAATATTGACATGCATCTGTTGCAAAGTCTTGCCTTCATGGTTGCTGTTACCACAGAGAATGGGTTTTGGATGAAGTACCCTCCCGTGTACAATGAATTTGGAAAGTACGACAACTTTGTGATACCTCAATGACAGGCCTGATGCACAAGATGCACTGCATGTAGATCACTTCTCCAACTTACACACGAACCGGCTGAGTCAGGACCATACAGATGACCCCCAACTCTAATAACCGGCGTGTTGTCAAAGGAAACCCCAGCCCATCCTTGTCATTCACTCATTAGCACTTGATAGACACCTGATTGGTCTATCCCAACGCACATGCGCACGAGCTACAAGATGGTTGACTTCCGGTGGCGACCCCATCACGACACTTGATGGCCGGCGGCTAAAACGGCGACCTAATTTAAGAACCAATCACAGTGAACGTTACATCTGGGTTTGGGGATAATCAGGTCATTGGGCAGCAGCATAAAGGTAGAGTTTACATGCATTGTGGAAGAGCTGCTTGACAGAGAGGGGAATTGTGGAAAAGTCATGGGGAAGGTTTGGATGATGAATATAGGGGCCTTGGGAGCGTGTGCAGTTAGTTGTATCAACTCAATCGAATCAGCGCAATCTATGAATGCATTTAATGGAAGGTTATCGTTCATGGATTCAAGCATTACGTTGACAAAAGTGCATGGGGCCATTGGATACAAAACTGCCCTCAGTGGACTGAGCTCTGTTTGGGTGAGATAGAGCAGTGCTATTGGTAAATCTAGGGAAACTCCAGAACAACTGCTATATATGTGGTCAGTGACCACTGTGGCCGTGGGCCCCATTCTGCACCTCTCCTCCCCAGGGCCCATTCAATGCCTCACAAGCTGCAGTTATTCGCTGGTGTCTACGTTCTCCCAGTTGGCAGTAGTGCTCCTTCAGCAACCAGCGTGGTGTTTGTTAGGTCTCACTAGCCTGAATTTATGTGTGCTGAGAGTGGCTACTGTAGACATTGTGCTGGCCTAATGTAGTCGTATCTCACTGAAGGCACCCTCTGAGCACAACTCCTCTGCTTTCTTAAAGACCGTTGGTGCCACGCGGTACCGTATGCCTAGCACTTTCAGCTTCATATAGGGTGCAGTCTTTTTTTTACAACAGGGGTAGAGGTGGTGCATTTTCCTGCCCCCTCCCCCCGAGAGGCATCCAATTTTTCCGTTCACCCTGTCAGCACGTATATATAAATAAATAAATAAATTATTTAGACTTATTGAAGAGTCCAATAGGTTTACCACTTACCCTGCCAAATCCACCAATCCCTTGCTGTTTGATAATGACCATCCTCGGATAGTATTTCTATGAGACCAATACAAAATAGCGTACTGTATCAAACCTCATTTACACGTTATCCCCTCGTTAGATATCATCTGGAATGGGTGCATTGACCGTTAACAAAGAGCTTGTGGAAAGGAGCGGGTACACTATAAAAACAATGAGACATGATGGTAGCTATTCGATCCCAGTATAGTTTGAAAAGCCGTGGTCTGTGGTCATGTGTGATATGAAATTAGTTTTTGTGTTCCAACAGCTAGTGTTCACACAACAATGGCATACCCCCCCCCCCCCCCCCACTGGCAGACATTGTCAGACATTCTAAGACACAGAAACAATCTTCTCTCTGAGTGGTCTAATATCATCTAGCAGGGGCGTCACTCTCACAACACAAGTCATTCTTGGTCAGACTGAAACCCAGTTGCAAAAAATGTACCTTAATATCAAAACACATTAGCCCTCGGTGGTTTAAGATGGCTGTATCCGTAAAGAGGGTGCATCCCATATGGCACCATCTTGTTACAGAATGCCTCGCATGGTGCTGTTATTGTTATCGGGGTAGCAGGTTCTGCATGGGCCTACAATGTACTGCACCACGTAGCCTGCTGATGGGACATGTTGAGTCTATTGTGAGCTGGTATTTCACAAACTGATCTGTTTTCATCCTTCAACCACTCATTGTGGAGGTGTCACACCTTACCGAGGAGGTGTCACACCTGCTGTGTGGGGTGTGATGAGGGGCCATAGCATGGGCGGCAGCTGGTTTCCTGTTGTACATAAGTGGGGTTTGAGAATGGTGAAATACTCAACACATGGTGCTTCATGATGGCTAGAGTACAACAGGATGCCTTTGTGTCTTGGTGCATGTGCCTCATGAAAAAGTAGTGGCGAAAGGTACACATCAGCCTCAATAAATGCTACCAGTGGAATGTGCTCCGATCATATTGAATCGACCTACGATGTCTTTATCAGCTTCGAACATCTAGCTTGTGAGCTCTATGCGTAGTCATATGAACAAAATGCCTATAACTATGAAACAATTTTTTTGCAGAGACAGAGAAAGAGGAGGAAACTGTTTGGGGTTTATAAGTAAAGGTGACAAAAATGGGTGAACCCCATTTGGCTAGTATTCACTTTAGTGAGCTACAGGCATGTATAAAGGGGGGTTAATTTAACCCAGCACTATGTATATATGGACATGACCAAGTCACAAAAAGACCTGGTAAAGGCAACCAACTCAGTCTGCAGTCGGTTTGCACGGGCCTTGATCTAAGGCCGTCCTAATGCGTCGGCAGTCCCATTCTGTCCGTAAGTTCACCATAATTCCATCTCACACCGGGTATTTGGAGGAAAATCAAATTTACGTCCTATTTTCTCATGCTCAGGCCTCACGCCCGCTGAGGGGGTACTAAGGCCCGGGCGTGCCTCACATCAATCCCGCAGCGTTCCTCTGCCGGGACTACTTTTGCTTTGACCGCCGCACCGGATGGCCTGCCGCCGCCAGAATATAGTCCCGGGAGGGGGTGGGCGATAAAGGAGGCATTAACCCTCATCAGGGTGTACCCATTGGATGGGGGAGGGAGGGGGTTCTGTTTCACACCAGTAGGGGAAGTAGGTCTGGTCCTCTTAGAGGAGTCCCTGGTCGTGTCAATCTCCATAAGGTTACTGTTCTGTAGGTACGTAGAGACCAGCTTGGGTATGGATTTCCTCATTTGATTCAATTTGGCGGCAACAGCGTGTAAAAGATACAATGGCCCGGCTCGGTGTTGCTGTGTAGCAAGACTATAGAAGGGAGTAAGGGATGTTAGGTGTAAAGTGGACCTGTGCTGTCTGTTGGCACACAAAATAAAGTCCACACGGTCAGTGTATCACTCCACGCGCTGCTCTGAAAACCTCATCACACACAGAGACTCTGTATCAAAGTACGCCTGGGTGGTCATTCAGAACGTCTGGCCAACTCGTGGGTCAAAAAGTCATGAGTGATTTAGGGCTTGCTGATCAATGATCCCTTAATGACCCCTACAGTTTCATATTACATTTTGGTGGCTTCGAAAAATCCTCCGGTATACTTATGGCGGGGTTTCCATACTACCTACTTAATTCGCTGTAATTATCAAAAGAACGCTGCATCTATGGTGGGACGTGTAGAAGAATCCTTTACCTGTAAGTTCAACCTTCAAAACCCAACATAGCTGTCATCATTGTCATGCACTGCTTTTGAAAACACCTGGAGGCTCTTTCAGAACAGATTCGTCAGTCGTGAATATAAAATTTCACCCCACAGGAAAAGCCCAAGAATTCGTGACACGTTCTGGAAGACCACCCAGATCTGATATCTAAGACTCTTCTCAGGCAAGTAAGACAGCCTGACCAACCCTGACAGAGGACCCCAATGTGAGCATTGTGGCACGCAAAACACAGCCTTCCATTGCTCAGCAGAAGTTCAATGCACCCTCCATAACTACACGCTGTATTTGATTTGTGTCTGCTACTTTAAAGAACCACAGAAGCATACAGGAATCATGCTCTAATTTGTTCAATAGAAACCGTACTGTGCCCTGATCATAGGGCTGCACCGTAACTTTGCACCGATTATAATGGTTGCTGTTTGTATCATTTTCTTACAACAACGTATTTGGGGACTCCTCTCAGACAAATGAAACTCAAGTTTGGTGGAAACACAATGTGTTAACTATGCTTCTTGAAATAAGGAAACTCTAACTTTTATATCAAATCAAACTCGTCAGATAACTGTGTTCAACAATGTAAGAATAGCACAATACCACAATTGGCGGATTTCTTTTACCTTAGGAGGCATGCACCTCGTGACTAGAAAGAACCCTGCCGCTGTGTGCCTTACTTCGCTGTGCCATTTACCGTTATGATACTAAAAAGGAAAACTGGCGAGTTACTCACCAGGGCTGCAACCATGCATCATAACGACAATAGCCCTAACTGGAGTTGATACACCCCTGAAGCGTCTCCCTGATACACCAGAGTAGCAGATGCAAGTCACTCACCAGTGCTACATCCCTGCATAATGATAAAAAGGGTGTAGTGTAGTAAAGTGCTAAGTGGCTCTTGATAACAGTCATGCCAAATGCAGCCATCAAATCTGCTGTCGGTGGCATAAGGTGGGATTTTGGACCAAGGATCAAGTGTACCACCCTGCTACGTTAATCCCTTCTATGTTATGGGCCATAATAAATCGAACAATTCACAGATAATGGAAATGGATTCAAAACCCAATGCTGTGCTCTAATAGGTAATCAGTAGAATGGAAATCCCATATTAATATTGTAAAGTCGGGTGCCAGTGGAGTGGCGCCTAGTGTATTACACTACATTAATATTGAGTAATGACGGAAGAGCAGCTCCCACCTGCGCACGTAGACCTCACTGTAGAAATGAATTCAGGAGAACAATTTTTTAGCCATGCTCTGTCAACCTCATATTTGACTTTGAATATTGATGCTGTGGTGAATTCAGAAATTTGGCTTTGAATATTGATGCTGTGGTGAATTCAGAAATTTAAGATACCTATCATAACACGTGGATGGATGTCTCAAGATAGTAGAACCCCATGAAAGTATCCTCGTGAACTAGACTGCCATCTAGTGTGATAAAACTGAACATCCACTAAGACCTAACGTCACCATAGATAAATAAACTACATTTCATCGTACTGGATTACAAATAAACTGTAATCTAGGTATACATACAAAGAGGACAACTAACTATTTATAGTGTTCTAATCTGTGAAGCACATTCAATGTGACCCAGTCGTAGCAAGCATCCCAACGACAGATTACAATGAGGCAGGAAATGCAATTGTAATGGTCATTGAGAAGGGAATAATGACCAGATGTTGAGGCCTGCCACATGAGACCTTATCCAATAAAAGCAGCAGCCAAAGGTCAACCAATTTCCAGGACATTAAAAAAAGACAGGATATTAAATGGCAAATCAAAAAGGTGGACAATCCTCGGCAATAGTTTCCCTCTGACTTCTGGCAATTATTTCCTTCCAGCTATAAACTGTGTATTTTCATAACACTGCATGGTATTTTCATCTTCATATCCTGAAGATGAGGGATATTGCTTGGCAATACGGACAGCTAGTAGCATCTGGAGGGATGGTCTTTTGAGAAGATTTGCAGAACGATGATCCTACTCAAAAATGGAAAACAATTTCCTGTGTAGGCCATGTGTTGGATGATAGGGTCGAGTAACCTGAAGCACACATACTTTTGGCCTGATCATACACACAATATCTGAAAATGTTATACGATGTATATTCCTTCAGGGGACAATGATGTTTCTAGATTACCTATTGCCTAGATGTCTGGCACCTACGACATAAGCCTTGTATATTACCTAAATGCAATTGGAAGGGCATTTAGCACGTGTCATTTACACACAAAAAAAAGGAAGTCAGCCTGACTTCTGTCACAGAATCGAACTTAGATCCCAAAAATAACTTGCTTTCCATATTCAGAGTGATACCTTTTCCAGTGAGAGTCAGACAGTGTTGACTCACTTCTCAATAGCAAGCAAAACAACCGCTTGAACAATATAGGAGCAGTAGGCTCGTATAGAGGTGTGGGTGGCAGCGGCATCTTTAAGGGGCTGTAGATACCCTCTCTAACCCCATCCTATGGGCATGGGGAGGGGGTACAGATAGTACAGTACCTCCCCTACACCAGCCTTCACCTGTGGTATATCAGACCCTGTCCCAACCCGCCTCAGGCAGCCACGTTCCGGAAACGCCACTATTAATGTTGGAGATTAAAGCCGCTGCTTCCCACTTGGGCCCGCCACCTGAGCTGTGAGCGATAAAGGGGGAGGTGACTGCAGTAGAGCCCTAGATATGCCCATTAATATAGGAATATACAGAATGGAGCGGGAATTAGGCATCGTATATCTACTTGATATAGAAAGCGTTACTGTGAGGAGAATGGTAGGTTCTCATGTAATGACTAAAAGAAAAGAAGACTTTGTGGAAGAAGTTATGTTCAGTTTTTGTAGAACGGCTATTGACGTCTACAGACTTGGCAGACTTAGATGTAGGCTGGGTTTAGAAGTTTGGAAACCCACTGTCGTACTCGTGATGTCTTCAATTGCACGTTATCATATATAATTATATATTCCGGGTACATGAGGTCACCTATAACTCAGCAACCGTATTGATCAGAGGATGTCATCTCGCAATTTTTTATAATTTCAATTGGAATTCCTGCACGAATATATATGCCTGATTGAGATACACCTTCATTGGTCGGTACTACATAGAACATACTACAGATTAGAGACAGTGTTGTTGGCTCTATTTCTTGTTATGGTGGTGGCTGTGTTACTCCTCAAAGGGCAGCATGGTGCTTTAATCCGTTATGACTGGTTATCGACATGATGTATTATGAATGAATCACCGTCCAGTTACCTAGAGGTGCAGCAAGTCAACCCTAAAGGAGTGGTTCACTCCCGGAGGGTCGGCAAGATGCACTAATGCAATGCCGGCGAGTCACTCGCTGGTGCATCATGATTTCCAATGAACATGGACATTAAGGCACCATGTTGTCTTTAAATGGATAACTTGTGGCTGGCACCCATATGGCACAGTGTACCAGTGCTCTGGCACCCCTATGATGAACACCACCAATTGATTTGTGCACCATGCATACCTAACCACAGACCTAAAAATAGATCAAACAACCTGTATTTAACTTTGCCGCATTTAATTAACACGACCGATTACTCTGCACAGTCAATTCCAAAAATGCGGACAAACACACCGACTCAGCTCGCCGATTAATTGAAATGCGTTTTTGATAATTTTATGTTTATTAGATGAAAGCCAAGGTACCTTCTTTGTATTTGATGTTAATCCATGGAATAAGTCAATACAAGAGTACTGCATTCTTAGTACATCAACAACAATCTATAGGCTACAGATGCCCAGCGTTTTTCTTAGTAATCCAATGCAGGGCCCATTCTTAGATCAACAACAAAAATAGTGTTTTATTATTGGTTTTGTTTTATGTTGCAGTCTCCGTCGTTTTATGGGTATGAGTTCCAGATTCATCGTTATTTACGATGACCGTATTTCGCCAGGCACAGCCTGGTGAAATATGACCTGTGCCCAAAGAGTGAGGATAGTAAGGATGTGAGGATAGTAAGGTTATATCCCAATTAAGATAAGCATATGGGAAGTGTTGACTCAAAGGTATCGACACCAGTGTGATCAGCCACACAGAAAGGTTGTCCGCGCAGGGTCATGCGGGGTATCCTTTCTGTGTGGCTGCTAGCAGAATAACAATAATTCGCCAACTGCCGTCCTTCACTTCCCACACCTCCTCCCACACCTCCCCACCCCTGCCTACAAGTAGCCAGCCATGCCCGCCGGCTACTAGCATAGTCCGGGAGTCACTGCCCATGCGCAGGGCGTCACTTCCGCCCATTTGAGTTGAGGAGTAGTAGTTCCGCTTCCGCCGGTGGACCACAACAACAGTGCTAATTTTCGCAGCGGCGGAAATGAACTTTGACCTCACAGACCAGTGCCTTCTCCCGCATCCCCGCTAGACGGCGACACTTTCATGTTGATCACTCACGTGCAGAGAATCTGCGAGAAATTGCGAGATTTGGCGAGAAAATATGGGGACAGGGGTTGTGTTGCTTTAGGGTATGTGAGGGTGGATGGTGGAAGGGACTGCTAGGGTGGGGTGAGGAGCTTGGGGTTGAGGTAACCCTTCAGGGCCACATAGTGCTGAAATTGTGCTATGTGCCATTTGTCGCCAAGATGCATGAATGCAGCCCTGGCGAGTTTAATCCCCCAGAGCCATACCCACGTATCATGCCAACCCTTCGTGAATGTATCAGCCCAATAGGCCAGGTCCACATTGAGCATTGCAAGGCGACAAAGGGCATAGCGCATTAAAGCATCATGTGGCCCTTAAAGGGCACTAAGCCTCCAGGGCTGGGTGGACAGCGGGCACCTTCCGCTGCACTGCACCCCGCCCTCCTCCTGCAGCCTCGTCAGGCGGGCGGGGCAACTCGAGTGGGAAAAGCTCTTTTCCAAATATACCCTCTTCCCATTTCCGCAGTAGGACGAAGTGGGCTCCAGCCGGGGCTGCTCGGGCGTGGAGAGGAGGAAATTCAAACTTTAGAGTTTTGTGCGGCGCGGCCCCGTGTAGCGGCCGACATGTTGCAGCCATGGTCGGCGGGCGTGCATTGTGACGGGCACTGGGTGGCGTATACAGCTCTAATCGATGGGAAAGTGACAGCCAACTACTCGGACATTACCCCACCACTCACCCCCCCCCCAGCCCCTCCCCAGCATCTCCCCACTCAGAGAAAACGGCCACTTCTCCCTACACCGAGGTCAGGCGGTGCAGTCTATCCCACAATGCTACAGCGGCGGCGGATTGGATCTTCCGGTTGTTAGCGGGCTGTGATTGGTTCGTTGCCGGGGCTGGGAGCGACTTAAGGATCGATCCCACGTTAGAGCCTCAGAGGGAGCGGCAACAGTCCTGCCACCCAGCGGGCAGGGGGAGAAGTAGTGGTGGGCAGGAGGGTGGGCCCTGACCATGGTTAACTGATATTTACTGGGGGTAGCCTCCACGATAAGGACTCCCTCGGGAACATCGATCGCTATTTTATCTGAGATGCATTGATTGCTAGTGGGCTATCTGCACCCCGTCTGTCCGCCGCTATAACCATGCTTTAACCGCTGATAGCTATAGTCTGATGGAATAGAAGCCCCTCCGGTCAAATTGATGCTATATAAAATCCATTATCAGTTTTATGTGTGTAAATTGCCTGTTGTTCTATCCAGCGAGAGAATAGTGGTAGATATATGGCCGGAACACCCCTGGGATTCAGTAAACCAATTGTTGGACACTTATCTAAGTTGCCTCTTAATACCGGTGATAGTTTCACTAATGGTAAATACTTTTCCTGTATAGATAATAGCGGATACTTCCAAAAAGAGATCAATTAACGTTTAACCCTTTCAGGGCCGCATATCACAGCCCCGGCGGACTCCCTGAACAGTCTACTCACCAGAGCTGCATTTCTGCATCATCCAAGTCCTACAGGGTAGAACACTGCCAAGGGGTCGACATGATGCATGAATGCAGCCCTGGCTAATATACCATGTATACACATAGCTATAGCCGTGGTGCACCAACACTGCATACTGGCGCTGCAACGGCGCATCATGAAGAAAGCCTTGAGCCACCATGCATGCAGTCCTTGAAAGGAAATCCAGCATGCAGATGAAAAAAATGAGCACATTTGAACATGTTTGGTTTCCGATGGTGGTGAGCATTTAATGGACCCTGGGCATGTTGCCGCATGGGATCCAGCTGGGGGTAAAGTAGCACCGCTGCGCAGCCGCAAAAAGAAAGCTGCACGGGTGTTGAGAAAAGGCATGAATGATAGTGGAGAGGCGGCGGGACCCGCCCCCACCCCACAGCCAGCAGCCGAAACAAAAAGACACACGAGAAACTGGTAACCCTTTGATGGTCGCATAGTGTGTTACCTGCGATATGCTTTTCCGTCATGATACATGTCCTGAGAGCAACTCGTCGGTGCTATATGGATTATGTCAATCCTATATAGGGTTGATACACTCCTCAAGCGTCGGCATGGTGCATGAATACAGTCCTTGCGTTTAGACTCAGAAAGGCTGCATTGATGCATCATGACGATATGTGGTATAGCACATTAAATCATTCTGCGGTCTTTAAAGGGTTCCCATCTGCTGGCCTACTGAAGGTTGTCTGCTGAGGTGCATGTTGGGAAGCTGCGCTGCCCACCACGTGTTGTCAGTCAATACAGTGTGTGTTTGGGTGAGGTGTGTGTGTGTGTGCGTGTGGTGTGTGTGGTTAGTGTGAGGTGTGTGTGAGGTGTGAGGTGTGTGTGAGGTGTGGGTGAGGTGTGTGCAAGGTGTTGTGAGGTGTGTCAGAGGTGTGTGTACGAGATGTGTGTGAGGTGAGTGTGAGGTGTGTCTGAGGTGTGGGTGAGGTGGGGGTGAGGTGGGGGTGAGGTGTAGGTGAGCTGTGGATGAGCTGTGGGTGAGGTATGTGCAAGGTGGGGGTGAGGTGTGTGTGAGGTGTGTGTGTGAGGTGTGTGTGAGGTGTGTGTGAGGTGTGTGTGTATGAGGTGTATGTGAGGTGTGTGTGTGAGGTGTGTGTGTGTGTGTGTGTGAGGTGTGTGTGAGGTGTGTGTGAGGTGTGTGTGAGGTGTGTGTGAGGTGTGTGTGCAGTGTGTGTGAGGTGTGAGTGGGGTGTAGGTGAGGTGTGTGTGAGGTGTGTGTGAGGTGTGTGTGAGGTGTGTGTGAGGTGTGTGTGTGGTGTGTGTGTGAGGTGTGTGTGAGGTGTGTGTGAGGTGTGTGAGGTGTATAGGTGGGTGTGAGTGGGGTGTGGGTGGGGCGTGGTTGGGGTGTGGGTGAGCTGCTCCCGTGGTCGGAGTCCGAGCTGCTCCTCACTAAAGGACTGCAGGGTGCCGCAACACAAAACACACCGCCTCAAGACGCCGCCCAGAAAACGGCCAAAAAGTAGCCTGTTTGTGTCTCTAAAGAAGGAACCCAAGGCGCAGGCAAAGCCAACATGCCGCGGCGAGCCGTCTTCTCCGCCCATAAAACAATTGTATCAAAGACACTCCAGGGTAAAGTGCCCCCGGAAGTAAATCCGACCTTTCCTTTCCTACCTCCACACGTGAGAGTTCTTAAGGCGGGCGTGTGGCTTCCGGTTCCTGTGGCTTGTATCCAGGCAACACTTTGAAGTGTAGTTCACTATGTTAACGAGAGGGGGCGTCATGATGTGTGCATCACATGTGAGCATGCGCATTGTTGACTTCCGGAGAAGGGCTAGGATTACCTTAGCCCTTCCCTGCTCGACGCAGACTTTGATCACATCCAATATGGTGAGAAATCAGCAGCTACGGGTTTCACAGAATGAGGCTACTTCCGGATTCATCCACAGAGACGGAAGTACAGGTAACAGGAGCTTGGGATAGAAGGGTCTGCAGATAAAAGATAGCGCTCTACCATAATATAGAGAGATAAAGTCTTTCTGCAGTGTAATAATGTGTACAGGGTCTGGTGTTAAGATGGAGAAGTATGACTTTGAACAGATAATAGATGAGCTGATCATGCTTTTGGTTGTCTATGAGTTCATTTTGATGCAAATGCAACGTATTTCAATTTTATTCAGTTCATGTTATAACATAACGATCTACAATTAGAAAAATTACGATATAAAATCAGAAAAAAAAAGAAAGGCAAAAAGGTCATACTATCGTGTATAGGGCACTAATCACCAGGATAACATTTCTCCCATGTAAGTAACAGGAAATGAAGCTGGGTGATGTTCATTAATGTTATTAGCACCACAGGTGTGAAGTTAATTAGATCTAAGAAGGAGTACAATCGGCTCATTGAGCTGCTCTGAGGTATCCAAAAGGAACTGCCAAATTCTGATTAGCTTTTACCCTTTCAGGACCACATAGCACTTTAATACGCGGTGAACATAGTCGTCATGATGCATGAAGGCAGTCCGGACGTGCCTGTCTACCATATTCATGCATCATTCCGACTCTTCCAGATCGTATCAACCCTGTAGGGAGGGACATGATGATTGAACGCAGCGCTGGTGAGCTACTCACCAGTGCGACATTCATGCCTCATGACGATAAAGGGCATAATGTATTAAAGGACTGTATCACCCTTAAATAACCAAAAGCAGCCTGCACTCCATATTTCTGGTCTCCCTTTACCTCTCCATACTTGAATGACCTACTGGTGATGATTTATTGCCACCTGCGTTACAGTAACTGTGAAAGGAGAGTAACTCCTCTGCTGAAGGTCTGAACTAATAAGAGACTGCTTTGGCACATATCACATTCTGGAGTAGATTGACCTCAATCCTGACCTGTTCTCTCTTTCTCCATGCTCTATAGTTTATGTCTGTTCCCTTGACTATAACTTTCGGGGAAGAATGGGTCGACACGATGTTTTAACCCATTACTTGGGAGTATTCGGCTGACCCTTAAAACAACCCTCCCCACCAAAAGGTCGACATAACGGACAAACGGAACACTGCATGGGTAGTTAGTAACTAGTTAGTTACTCGCTGACTGTAAAACCCTTGAATCATTGAGGCATCACGCCATCCCTGCAGGGTTAAGAATAATGATTGATACCATAGTCTGTTTGTCATTTATCTATAGGATGAACACATCAATTTTATTTTTAGATTGGTGCCACATTGATAACAACAAGGTGAAACAACTGCCCACTCTGCACGAGTAATACCCACGCTGTCTGTAGTGTGTACTTTCAGGTTATTTATCGTAAGCCCTGACAGATTGATGGATGCCGCGTATAGCCCGCTTGTGGCTATCACATTCACATAATTGAAAGCCAAGCTCGAATTTCGACGGATAATCGAATGCTTTCGGGGTAAATAAAAGGCTTTTCATGCCACAGGGGTTTGCGACGGCGTCACTGGAGCAATTTAATCAATTTTGTCGGAATTAACGTAGAGTTTTTATCCTCAGTGTGGGATTAGGAATAAAAATGTGCACACCAAACAATACCTGCCCTATCGGGTAAACAGGCCTGGATGTGAGAGGTATTATCACCCATGGGCCTGACCAGGAGGAAGTTAGGGGGTTATTGGGGAGCAGGGTATGCTGATTACCTTGATTGGTGGAGGTACATACTCAGACCCCGGTCCGACCGCTCCCCGCACCCACCACTAAAGGATCAATAATGAGCTTCCCAGTGGTCCTGGAGATATCTATGGGTATTGATCTTCGGCATGGATTGCCAATCGATACGCTGTTACAAAATATCGATTATATTTGAAGAGCTTCTGGAAACTTTCCGTTTATCTGGGCACAAATGGTACCTCAGGCCTGAACTCCCTGCCCGCTGCGAAGTCAGTAGGATGAATATTTCACGATACACATCCCGGGATCAGCTAATGGCGCCCACCAGTCGCACACCGTCTAATTCACAGTCCATATACAAACCTGCCCTACTATCGCCCAGCACGATTTCTTCTATTATCGCCCACTTTAGAAAAAAAGGCGGAAAACGAGTGGTTGGATGATGAATGAAAAGTCGTCTACTCTGACGCTTTAACAGGTTTGGGGAGAACCCTGGAACGTGGACCTCTGCCAGCCAGCCTTCCCTAATGTAATTTCCACAATCATAGTTTCCTGATTTGTTACTCATTTCTTTACTGATTAATCAAGGCAATCATAATCTATTGACATGATTAACAAATACTGACATGGTCTCAAGACATGATCAGATATGATAGGGCATGATCTCTTCAACGGCGGTGAAGGTATCCCTTAATTTAGCTCTTACCAGCGAGACCTATGACCCTTCATGAATTCTGCTTTTTAATAATAAAGCCACTAAACACTACACTGGGGAATTTATTACTCGCTTACCGCTGAACGTTGAACCATCGAGGCATCATGCCATCCCTGAAGGGTCAAGGATAATGATTGATAACACATTCTGTTTGTCGTTTATCTATAGGAAAAACACATCAATTTTATTTTTAGATTGATGCCACATTGTTGAGAACTGTATAACCTAAATAATATACTGGTTTCATATTTTATTCTTTCTACAAGCTGCTGGGTCTAGAGGTAGATTAGCATCCTACAGTTCCATGGCCAATACTGCCAATATAAAACTCCATGACAATGCATACTGATATGTAAATAACTGTCATGACCATAGTACGCTCATTTACATTATGATATCTGCAAATAAAATACATTATTTCAATTGTTACATTTCTTCTTTGCAGGTGAGTACGTTATGAGCCAAAGTGGACAAGTAAACCATTATAAGGTTATGGTAAGCCCCGTGTGTAACCTTTTTTTTCTCGTCTAAATGTATTTTCTTAAAGTTTTTTCCACATGGAGTTATTTTACATAATAATTGTTAGTCAAACAAGATAAGCTTAGTAATGAGATTTATACTAACACAGCCAATTATAGTTGAAACAGTCACCATTTTCTCGTTAGAGAAATCTTCTCTGTGTAGATTCATTTAAAGACCAAGTCTTAATTACATTATCTCTAGATATATATTTATGGATGATGTGATCAAGTACCAGAATAACAACTTTTGAGGAATACTACATTTGGTTATTCTTTGTAGTACTAATTTAGTTAGTTTCACAGTGGAGCATCCTTTATCACTCTAAACCTCCATATTGAATTTGATTGTATCTGTCATGTGATATAAGCTCCCATTAAGTTTAATTATCCATCAGCCCTTCTCTGCGTCTGCTATACATAACCATGCCCACTGGGACACATGTTAATTGTAAATTAAAATATTGCTTTAATCAAATTATTGTGTAAGTTCTGAGCCTGCTCTTACTCAACTCTTGTTAATTGTCGGCATGGTTTCCACAGACTAAAGTTGTACACGCATATAAGCCAATAGGCCATTATCTACATACCTCTAACATCCACTGTACACGACCAAATTCATATAGAAAGTCTATGCCCCAACCGACCATATAGAGCCAAATCAATGGTTGGTATAATCGACCAAATATATTATTTGTGTTCAATTTGAGCAATTATGTCCACTCTCCACAGGGTGCATCTATACAACCAAATTTACATAGAGAATGTATGTCCCAATCGGCCTATGGAGTCGATACTGTGGATGGAGGGCAGAAGGAGATCGGAAGGGGACCTCCAATACAGGGTGGCCTCTAGAGCACGTGAGCTTATGAGAGCAAAATGGTGAGAAATCCGATTTATCGCCTATATTGAACAAATGAACAGAGACCCATCTAGGTCATTTCTAGATTTCAATTTCCAAGTTTGAGACAACACTGCTGTAACTATAACTACATTTATATCCATGTCAGTAGACTGTATAACTATCTGTGATGCATTCATGCATCAACCGACCTACAGGGCTGGCATGATCCAACAATGCAGGCCTATATGCGTCGCTGCACTTACAGGCGTGGTATTACTGCATCAAAACAGCACATGAAATCCATCCTTAAGGTTTCATGTCCCGGTCGCTGCGCTGTCAGACAAATATATGATATCATGCTCGTTCACACAACGAAAAAAATGCGCTGTCTTTCACTCCCTCCCACCGTCCCTGCAATTGAGAAAAGGGTGTCTATTCCCAAGACAACTTGTCTGATGTAGGGGGTATTGAAATTAAATGGTATGTTAAAGAGTGTGATTGTGACATATCATCTTACCAGTGTTGAAAGAATGAAACAGTGTTGGAAGAACGTCAGCGTTTTGGCCAAAAGAGGTCATATTTTGTTGGAAACTCCGTAGGTATTTTTTGACAGGAGGGACAAGCGTGGATATCCTTTGTCTGAGAAGGCAGGGACCGAGCATCATGCTATCAGTAACGTGTAGGATTGTACTCTACCATAGGGACTGAGTTACCCACATCTCCCCCTGCTCCCTACCCTCTCAGTATTGAGTAACTCACATACATGAGGTATACAGAGGGCGAGCACCTCTCCTGTTAGCCCTTCACCATGGCACTGTCAACATGGTGCCATTAAGCATCCCAGAGGCCACTCCCTGGAGGAGCTAAGAGCATGTTTACCTACTACCTCCCGCGCCTATGCACTGCCCTACCCCAGTGTTAAACTACTCTACAGTTACAACATAATAGTCACCTTCCACAGGGGAACTTCGGCAAATTAAGCCATGTTTTCCTATATAACTTCGGCTGAATAGAGCCCAATGGATGGTGGCCATAACATCACCTGCACCATCCACTGGACTGCGTATCGAATTTATCTATAATATCTTTGGCTCAATCAGTCATATATAAGCCATTGGTTGGTGGTCATTGGGCTAGTTTTATGTGTGTAGGCATTTCCCCACGTCATTGCCTGCCCACTTGGCCGTATCTATATAGCATTTATTGGAAGGATAGTATAATATGGCTCAGTCGAAGAGTGGATCGTGGGCACGATAATTATACAAAAAAAAAAGAAAAAAGAGAAAGACCCTCCTGCGTGCACTAGCTTCACTTTGGTCCTTTATTATAGGATTCATATGTTGACTATGTTCTGCACAGGATTGACGCAGTCTTGGCCAGAAAGTGAATCTGGACTGGGTATCTAACCCAGGTGCCCGCTACTTCCAAGTTGGCCCTACACCAACTAAACCAGGGTAGTGCTTGTGGGAGACAGTCAGAGCAAAGTCATCCCAGCCCTCTGCAGGGTTAGACATATATCTTCACAGGGGAAAGTAATGGAAAAAGAAGTGTTTTATTGTGAAAATATTCCTGAACAAAGTATACATGTAGGCAAGTAGATGCATAAACAAAACATGTATGATCGGTAGACACAATATTACTTTAATTCTGCATACATCCACGCTTAACGAGATGTAGATGTAGCTTTATGAATTTCAGATATAATGCCCACCGTCCACTGGGTAATCTCAGGCAATATATTTCCTATATAATTAATGTAGAACCCAGTGGATGGTTGCTGTAAGCTGCATAATCCCTCCTTCCCTTGCCACTGTACACCTCGTGTTAACACACTGGCTTTGGCTACCGATAGACCCTCTACCTGGTGGCGCCATGCCACACCAACCTACCAACAATGAATCAAAAATCAATCCCCTTTCATGGCCTTGGGACTAGTGGTGCAACGGGGGAAGCTGTCCCTGTATCGTGCAGCAGTAGTGGAGTAGACCCAGAAATAACGATAGTGTTTTAACCCTTTAAGGGCGGCAAAGTGCTTTTTATATCATGCACTGTTTGCCCTTTTGCCTGAATTCAGGCTTGTTGAATAACTCATGTATTCATGCATCATGCTGATCTAATGCACGTGATGCCTCGCATGCATAACTAGATATCATGACGTTCAGCTGCACATAAATCCATAGGCATTATTCAATAGATGGATTGGGATGGTTTCTTGGAGTGACAACCTCTTCGCTCTGAGGACCTCATTTACAACCGCAGCACTGCTTGATAGAATCTAGTTCTGAGAATGGCTTCCCCAATGGCTTCCCAGTGAACAAGGAACGTTCAGAGAACGTTTGTGAACGTTCAAACATGTTAAAAAAGGGAACGTTCATTTGTAACATTTATTAACATCAAATAACATTTAAATAGAAGGATGAAAAGCAAACATTTTTTTTCAATGTTAACTAACGTTGAGAAACATTCACAGAATGTTTGCCAATGTTTTGGAAAGGTAGAATATCAATGTTCATTTTGAATGTTAGAATGACGTTTTTCAACATTATGAATTATTCATTTTTTTCACACTAGGTGGCAGTTCGGGCCATGGGAACATTTTTCCGAGGGACTCTAGCCATTTGAGTTGTCTGCAAGTGTTAAAATGTTAATAGGACTTAAATTACTTAATACATTCAACATCAAATAGCTTATCTAAATAAGTCTGAACAAGAAAAAGACCTAATGAATTGAAAAATATCAATGCAGGTGGTTTCAAAGATACACACACCCATTTTGTGATAGTATGATTTACTTATATGCACAGGGCTGTATATGTTTCTATGTCACAACACCATAGTAGTACTTTACTCATATTGGTTGTAAATAAAGTGTTTCGAAACATTCTGTGTACTAGGAATATCAAGTCCTGGTACTAAAATGTTTTTAATATTCATGGATCCAAATTGAACATGGAAGCCATTTGGACATGGAGCCATATTGGTTGGCTTAGCCAATTGGAAGAATAAGGAGCCCGATTTAAAAACCTAACCAGCACCTGTCATACAATTTCTATATATTTCATTATTATCATACGGTCAGAAGGTTATATGTGAAAGTTAATAAACAGTAAAGACTAACATAGGAAAACATTCAGACAAACTTTCAATGTTTTTTAACATTACAAAACGTTAAAATAAACGTTCAATTGAACGTTAAAAAACGGCAGAAAGCGTCAACGTTTTACGTTTTTTAACTTTGTTTTATGAACGTTCAAGAACTTTCAGAGTACGTTTTTGAACGTTCAGAAACGTTTAATTGTTCACTGGGTTCCCATACCTGGCCGTGTCAGCTTGAGGCGCAGATTGGCTGCCTCCCGGTGCTCAATGGTTCTATTAATCTTCCCATCTAATCAGAAGGACCTGGTACACCCCACACCGGCCCCACACCAATAGAGGCCTGTAAACATGAACTTTACGCTGGTCTCGGTAGTCGTGTCACCGCCAGCCGGCACCAGCGGGCGGCGCTAAGTAACGCGCACCGCGAGATGTGGTGAGACATCCGGGCAGTGCGGATGGTTCCTCTTGCCGCCGATAGGGGGACGCTCATTTGTCACCGGCAACAATTAGGAAGACACACAGGGCGCGCATGCGCGGTGTGCTGCCGTGTCGGTGGTGTGAATGATGGAGATTGATTGGCTATCCCCCTCCACGTGACCGCATCATGCGGCACCAGACGACATTTGGTGCAATTCTTTTTTCTGACACCAGGGGGAGTTCATAACCCACGGCAACAGCGGATGTTAACAAGCACTGTCTACATTCCTACATCATACACTCAAACCCTGTATTTCACCAATGTCAATAAAGATCTAACTTCCGTCGTCTTCATAGACACCAATTAAATACCCCCAATATTTTTCAGAAAAGTTTCTTCAGAACATGCCGGAGATATCGTCTGAAACTGGTTCCACTGCAGCCGATCCTTCGGGCAATTTTTGAAGGTCATGAGAAAATGAGTGCATAAATCACCTAGACATTAAGTCAGTTAACAGTATTATTGGCTATAGTAACGTAGTAATTTCGGTCGATTCAAGACAAATGCGGGAGGGTACACAAAAGCCACCTGATGGCAAAATTGAGTATTATTCAATTCCCAAATTTGCGCTTATTTCATGTCCCTACATGGAATACAATACCCGAAATGTTTTAATGTTCTACTTTGTAAATATATCTAATACGTCCCAGAGTTATTTGCAATAATCAGTAGATGATCCAAATATTCCAGCCACTATACTATTTGTCTTTAAGCCGCCCATACATCTACATGAATAACTTCGGCCAATTAGACCTCAGTGAACGGTAGGCATGACCTTCTCGTCTCTAGTATATCTACTCTACGTTTGTATACCTATCAAACACCCGCTCTCACTTCTCCCTAGACATGTTTACCATATTTATTGGAGGCAGGGTCAGAGGCCGATCCCTGCGTCATCAAGAACACATTCTTTTAGTGGGAAGCAAAGAGGGCGCGAAAAGGCAGACTATAATAGATGGATGTCGTCTGCTTTGTAAACAGGCGGCGGGACGCGCACAGAGACGCCGCCATCACTCACAGATACCTATAGTGCCCCCCCCCCATCTGTAAGGAGGAGGGACATTATGGTCATGGCTTCTCTGTAACATTGATGCCAACAAAATGTATATATGATGATTTGTGCAACTTCATGAGTTTGAGTCTATACCAAAACTGTGTGAGTAGAGTGAAACATCTGCCAAGCAGAGAGCAGAGAGAACAATGTACCATGACTATTGTGTCAGAAGCACTCATCCTGCTATCCCAACACCTGTCAGTATTTTTCCCAACATTAGATCATTAGAAATATACTCAATATTTTGACATTTTGAAGTGACGGTCAGGCCACTGCTATTTACCATTGTCCAAAGCTTAGACCACTCATGTAGCTATAGTCACGTGTATCATACCTAACTTACACTCACAGTAGGAGAAGCTGCTCAATAAACCACATCCACATTGATGCAAAATAGAGTCAGGCCATTTCTTTTGTGGTGTAATTCTCAGTGGTGTAATTCAAATAACAGGCTGGACCATCGCAAAATTTCTTGAGAGTCTAACAATCTTCATGCCAGAGTTTGGATAAGCTGGATTCTTGGAGGCTGAAAGAGCATTGCCAGCCGCTGGTATGAGGATCCAGCATGGCCAGACTCTTAAGCTCTTTGAACGAGTCCACATATGGGTGGGGCCAGCAATACATGACCCTCACTAAAATGCCTGACCCTTGTAGGAGAATCCTTTCGACGACATAGCCAGCGTCTAGTTGACCCTCGTATTTTTGTGGGTGCTGATAGGGAAGTGGTCCAGGTAGAAGGGTAGTGGCTACAATTGTAGATTACAGCTCCTTGGGCTTTCAACCGATTCTTAAGCCGTACAGCAATCACAATGAACATGTAGGAGGTGAGAACTATACTCGTTGGAACTGGTCAACGTCCGAGCCGACACCATCACCATTATTACAATGTACAAAGATAACACGGAGAAAAGTCACTTTGGGCTGACTACAATGTCATTGAAGCTTGAGGAAGTGGAGTAAAAATACACGAGGAAGATAAATGATATTTTACACTAATTGCTTGTTACAAGGTATGATCGAAATGGGGGGTTATAATGCCAGAAAATCCGTAAGGAAATCGCTATTGTGCGTAAAATACTTCAATGGGGAAGGTATTTACTGATGGTGTCAGTTTGTCAGTGGAGTGCGGGGCCAGTCCTCTCCCAGGAAACTGGGGTGAGGAAGGGTGAGACTAGTGCGAGCATTGTCCATAGAGCAAGGTAGGGTGAGCCCTGTGTGTAGAAGCTCACCCTATGTGCTAGACTGGGCAAGCCTTGTGCCTATAGCCTCCTCTGCCCAAACCCACACTGAGGGTGACCCTCTGGTCTGTGTGCTGGCACACCACCTTACCCAAGGTCCCCCAAGCATGCACACCAGTATTTAGTAGGTTGTGTATTGCCATGGTGGATAAATAGAGGTTCCTTTATATGGCCACCCAACACAGATCCGATAGTAGAGTGGTCATCACTGGCACTTTGTATGTGAAAGGTCCGGGGTTCAAGACTTGGCCATGTCAACCTACCCACCATTTCTTTCTTATTTTTACTAATGTCACTTTACAATTGCCCACAAAATACATGTCACTGGTCTATTGTTCCTAAAACAAGGGGCAACTGGGAGAACTCATATTATAGCTGCATAAGGGCTTTCCTTATGCTACTGCAAGCCCCTCTTGTAACTCTTCCACAGTGCCACACAGTCCCAGCCATCAAGCCTGGATTTGGGCAACATGGCAGAGAGCTAGATAGAGCTAGCACAAGATTCAGGCTTGTGTGAGGGCAATGCTAGGAACAAAAGGTTAAAACATTCCAATGTAATACATATAGGCTCCTTAGATATCCCAACCATGTACCAACATGGTAGTCTAGTGGTCATCACAGTCACCTTGTATCCCAAAGGTCCAGGGTTCGTGACTCAGCCATGTCAACCTTCCCACCATTTTATCTTCAATTTTCTATTTTTATGAAGAAAAAATGGTGGGTAGGTTGACATGACCGAGTCACGAACCCTGGACCATTGGGGTACAAGGCGACAGTGCTGACCACTGTACTACAGTGGTGGGTGTGAGGTGTTGACATATAAGTAACTGATATATACTGCACACTGAACAACCCCACACCTTATGCAAGCCCTCACCCACCTCTCACCCAAGTTCCCCCACCACCAGCTAGCCATTGGGTGGGATTGGGTGGGCATGTGGAAGGGCTAGGGCACCTCACCCAAAGCTCACACTACCTCACCCCTTGAGCTAGGCACAAAAGTAGTTCGTCCTAGCTGGCACTAGCATGCTCTAGCCTCACCCCAGTTTCCTGGGCTATTACACCCCAGCACAGCCCCTGCAACACACTCCCCGTTGCAATAGTTGATTGCTCCTATAGTGAAAGGCCAAACATGTCAAATTAATTATCGAAGGACTGTGTCGGAATGAAGTTTAAATAATTGATATATTGATTATGCGGTGAGCAGAGAGTGAGGAGTTGTATACAAGGGATACTGTGATATGTGACCCTTATTAACGCACCGGTCTAAGACTACCCGATTAATTATTGAATAGTCCTACCAACAATCGCGATACAATTGGTTCTATGTATATCGATTCTAGAATATATGAATATTGGAAGGATGCTGTGAAATTAACAACAGTTTTGAACCCTCTACATTTCAGATATACTGTAAGGGCGAGGAATGATAAGTATGGGACTACTGTTATTCTGATAAATAGATCAGCACATGATCATTCTCTCTTATCGGTCAGGACTTTGACATTGAATCTTAAATTAATTGAAGTTGAGTCCCTGACTTGATCTCTCACGGAAACCCACCATGAATGCCCGGTGGTGGTCTATATGATAGACATGGTTTTATCACACAGTATTGATCTAATTCGGAAGGTATAGTCTGGCTGGAGTGGGTAATCATAAAAACCAGGGCAACTGGTAACCACTGACCCCCACTGACTTTAACCTGAATCCCCCAGTTCCCAATGCCTGCATGGTAGCATCCAGGGGTCTGCTGTGTCAGTGTAAAGCTGGATTAGGCAAATTCGTTTTTGAGGCTAGGCAACGTTAGTTTTCTCGAGTTTTTGAGAATAGACACGTTGTGTCATGTTTCTAGGTTTGCAGAATCCGTTTCCCAGAGTACGCAACTTTGGTTTTCCTGACTAGATAGAGTTGGCTTAGAAGGCTAGGCAACAATATTTATCCTGCCTGGGAAAGATCATTTTGTTGACTATAGATAGAAATTGGTTTTCAAGACTAAGCAAAAATTCGTCTTTTTACCAGGCTGTGCTGAGACTTTCTAAGGTCGACGTGAAAACATAACATGCATACCGCGAGAGTATCGGATTATTGAAGGCCGACCTTTAGAAGTGAGATCTGACTATTCTATCATATTTACCCCATATCAAATCACATGATATCTAACACACCTAAATGACAACAAAATGTAATATCTCATATCATATTAAAGTATATTCGGATACAGGTATGCAATAATACATCTAGTTTGATAATCTATGCCACGAGCCCAATTAATTTCCGGCGCCGTCTGACGAACGGCCTGTGGGTTGATCTTGGTGGCTTCTGAGCACTGAAAAAAAGGCTCAGCTTGCTTCAGAAAAGAGCGGACACTACTTTGAATAGACTGCTTACTCTGCGGCTCCTTAAATCCTCTTGATGATACATAAAAATAGACCCAAGCATCACCAGGGGCCTCTCAGGGAGAAAACTACGGGGAAAACTAGCACGCCAAAAGACCACTTAAAACGCCGAAACGTGTGCCGGATGGCGCCACGTGAAAATGCAACACCACACCTGATTGGTTGATCAGATAGAGGCGATAATCTCGGGAGATCGATGAACGCCAGCGCATGCGCGGTGCGTCGACAGGAAGGCGGGGATCGATTGGCGGGCAAAACAGCCAAGCTGACATACAAAATCAAAACGGCACTAAATTATAGATCACTTTCAGGTTGGCTGAGTATGTAGTCGGGGCCAGTGGGCGGCTGGAGGCCGGTAGGGGACGGACAGACAGTGTGTAGTGGAGAATTAGTTGGTAGCGGGAGCTACTCACTGGAGGTACCATCCAGCGGCTCACCCCTCAGACATCTACCTGCCCCATGTGGTATATATGAATATATACACCTGACACATGAAGGCCATGAAGAGATCATCTGTTGTTTCTTTCTGAGAATATCTACGACCATTTGTGTTTATTGGTTTATGACCAGCGGTAGTACTTCCAAAGACACTATAGAGATTTAAATACTTATTGGTATTTCTACCGCCTTCATTTTCTTCTCATGGATTCAACTTGCATTAAAACTACTAAATTTCAGTCTGTTTGGAATTGTCAGTGATACGCACTTCATTCTACCTGAGTAGCCAGAGGAGGACTAGGATACTGGTGGACTACCAATACCCGGTGGACAACTGGAAATGCATTGACAACAGGAGAAAGCAAACAAGTAAACACACATCGATCATTCTGTGCAGTAGACAACAAACAACAAGTAAACACACACCAATCTCACTAGAGCAGACGACATTTCAAACACGCCGCACTGCGCACGCGCACGGCGAGCACGTGGTGCGGAAGTATCGTGCGCGTGTGTGTGTGTGGGAGTGTGTGCGTAACTAGGTGTGTGTTGGCATGCGTTAGTAGCCACCGACTCCGCTTGGAGAGAGAGAGGTGTGCTGAGATTGGTGAGTGAGTGAGTGGCGGCGAGTGCTCGTCCCCCAGCTCAGTTACAGTGCTGAGTGAGAGATAGCAGCAGCAGAGTGGATTATTATCATTGATACCTGTGTGAGTCACATCTACCTGGAGGAGAATAATGAGCTGATATCAACACCTGAGACATACAGGTGAGTGGCAGCCGTGTGGTGTATACCCCTTATCTAGTTCAACTTGTTATCAAACCTGGAGTTTCTTCAACACTACAGCGCTGTGGATGTGAGTGAGTGTGTGTGTACTCGTGGTGGAGTTTTCTGGTGGAGTCGGATGGTGCCTAGTGATCAAGCATGCCTTTATTGGGCAGACTCATCTATGGAGACGTGCCGCATGTCAGGAACTAGCTGAGTAGGGCTGCAGGACAGTTTTTTATGTTTCAAGGCAGGTTGCTGTTCACAAAAAAGTTCTTGTATGTTTTATTAACCCATTAACATGAACTCCCACATTTGCCATTTAGTTGATGCACTTCCAGAGCATAATCCGGAGTATAATAGCTTTATTTAGCTTTGTGTTTTTCGCTAGTGTCTTGAAATCTTAGCCTGAGATTAACATTATATTACCTCAAGCAGAAATAAGGTCATTTTCAGGACGATAACATCAAACCGTGAAATAAAATGTTCTATTGTTATCTACTAACACCATAGGGTTTACATTGTAAAGGTTTCAAAATCAACATGTGGACCAGAACCCCTCAGACCTCTAAATACTAGTTTAATAATCATTACGATTAGTTCCTCTGGTACTTGTATGTATCATATTGGTATCAACATATACCGATATGTTGCACATTAGCTGCATCGTGCGAACTGGGCTTGGTTCTACATGAATAATCAAAACCAAATCAAATCAGCCCTGGAAAGCCTATGGGCCCTACTGCATCTATACATTGTTCCCATCCCCTAAGTTGCTTAATAAACTTCCAACGCGGCAGCATGTTGCATTCACGACAAATGACATATGATCATATTCCAGCACTATGCGGCCCTTAAAGGGTTAACACCCCACCTCCCCACCTATAACACCACCCCTACAGCCACCACATCAACGCTATTGCCTCTATTCTCCTAAACCACCTGACAACAGTGCCATGTGCCATAAATAGCTGCAGCACATTGTGAGATGGTTAGGGCCTGTTAGATGGCACCTATACTGGTGCACTGTGCATCCTGTTAGCATCATTATCTTATCTCTATGATGGCCCCTGAATTAATGTAGCATGGGGAGCCATGGAGTATAACGGCCATTGTGTGATCCAGGAGTGGGTGTCTCCGCCATGGACGTGCATGGTGGTGCTCTCTAGTGGCTGCTATTGGCAAATACAGACTGACATAGCTCTCTCCCCCAAATACACACTTTACCGTTTGTGGGATGCATGGCGTTTTAATGCACTATGCATCTTTTTGCCAGCATGATGCATGAAAGCAACCCTGATCTTGCAAGCCCTATGCCTTCATTTCATTACACTACCGAAGGGTTGGCACGTTACATCGCTAGCACTATAGGTGCATCAAGACGACAATGAATATAAAGTTGAAGTGACAGGTGGTCCTTAAATGGTTAACACACACATGTCAAGATCTCTCTGCATTAGACATATTACATGGGCTTCCAAGCTTCACCCCAACCATTTCTCTCCCCACCAGTCCTAACCATCAGCATCGATTGTTGGCTATAGATGTAAGGCTACTCCAGTGCCGTGCCCTGGTTAGCGCCGGCCCGGGGTAGGCACCCTGTGTTTAGGGCATGTAGCCGTGATACATAGGTCCTCCATACCGTGTTGCACAATGGGGCCCATTCCGGGGCCATTGCAGTTCTCATCCCTGCTGTTGACGGTTCAAGTGTATGATGCGGTAGAAAAAGACTTGGGTAGTATTATTAAATTTTCCGGTTTATTTCCTAATATACCAATTCAGAAAGTTGTCCAAGTTCAACTTGTTTTCCAGAATCGTTATTTGCACGTAGAGAACATTCTATTACCTTACATGGACGCGTAGTTCCTCAATGCATTAATAAGCTTCATCGTTATGATACAATAATGCAGCCCTGGTGGTTAACTGGCGAGGGCTCTATTCAAGCACCCTATGGAGTTGAGACACTCGGGTACCTGGATGAGTATTTTAAGCGGCAAATATGCTGATATCCATGTATTGTATTGTTCCACTTATCTATATTGGGAAGACAGGAGGAATGGGGTGGGCTTGTCACAGATATATCAGCAAGGGGCGTCTATACCCCTACATTAACCCCCCCCCCAACCACCACCCCATACACTGCCGGTACACCCACCCATGCAGTCTATTATCTCTACACGGAGGTTCTAACGCCCGCAGGCAGATCAATTATCTCATTGGGTGCCAGTGGTGATCGGTTTGATTATTGGACGTCCTTTGTGGTACAGTGCTGCTGGGGTACAGGGCTGTCTGAATCACCTGATAGCATTTATCTGTGGGAGACCTAAATGGGCACCAAGCCACCTGGCTAGCTATCTGAGCATTAGGCTTACTACCGTGCTAGTTGGTAGTACTACCTAGGGTAGGGACGCGTCTGTACCTTATATAATAAGGGGGTAATGATAAAAGACACACATTGCAATACTACCACATCTCAGACAGAGGGGAGTTATTGTTATTGAGATTATTTATATCGTGAAGGCGGATTATGCCTAATAACGCCGTCTTCAGGGCTGTATTCAGGCGATTTATGGCCAATTCATATTATGCCGTATTGTGGATATGAGCCATAAGCGTTGACAACTTCAATAGTGCGTGTAAATGAGGTTTTATTTTACAGTATAAGAAAAAAATATTGGCTGGTTTAAGCCACAAAGTCTCAAATATATATCAGCGACGGCTTTGGATGGTTGTCGGGGGTAGAGGGGGTTTGCAGTATGTAATTACACTATATTCATATTTTAAACAAGAACTGATCATATATAAGCGCCGTGGTAATGTACACTATGCATTAACAGTAGGTATTGCGAGGTCCAAGATACCCGAGCTATATTGTTGACACTGCAGTATACATAAGCTTACATGATAGGTACACGATTGCATAGATACACGGTTACTACCGAGCAATGGCCAGACTGTATGTAGCTACCTGTGGAAAAGATAATCCAAAAGGCGTGTGTACTGGACAAAATAAATAGCATACCTATCGTTAAAAATAAAGTGAGTATAAACAACAATTTCATAACATCATTGTTATGTCCAGTTCTGCACAGGGAGTCGGAGGGATTATTGGACAGCCAGTGAGCGACGCGCCAGGGGACACTGCACCAGACGCAAATCCTACTGCATATATACTACTCACACGGGCCTTTGGGGCGGTGAGGGCTGGCGCTTCTTGTGCAGTGACCCTCCAGTAGTGAATTTTTCATTTGTTGTTTTCGGCCTAAGAGTATTCCCAACTTCCTCCCTGACAAGCTGCATCGTGACACCTGACTGATGCCAGTGTTGGTCTGGGTCCCAGTCCAGACATTCACAAGAGGCAGTCTGACCCACGCACTGGTTAGAGGTCTAACATCAAGTCCAGACAGGGCATTTTAGAAAGGCTAAAATGGAGTGGTAATGCTTTAAACTACTCTAAATGAAGAGAACCCAAATCGTCATGCCTTTTAATGTGTAGGGATACAGCAGTCTGTATCCTAATATTATATAATTAGGATTGAAGCCTGCTGTTCTGACACGGGTGCTGTCCGGCCTTGGTAGGCTTCACCCCAGACCGGTGTGCTGAAAGGGGGCATGTCTCCTTCACGCCCACTTTACTGATAGCCACGTGACACGAACCCAGACCCCTCTGGTCTAATTGGAAAACAAAGCCAGAGGGCGCCAGGGCGGGCAGGCCATGGCCGACAAGAGATAATGGAATGTGACAGGCTTGTGCCACATGCATATTTTGGTGATTTGCTGTGGACGAAGTACTACGGGTTATAGGTATGGGAAGAATATCGGAGGATAGGGAGGGTGAAGAGAGAAGCAGAGGGTGAGAGAGAAAGAGAGAGAGAGAGAGAGAGAGAGAGAGAGAGAGAGAGAGAGAGAGAGAGGAGAGACGGACAGACAGAGACAGAGCGACAGACAGAGCGACAGAGACAGAGTGATAGATATTGTGAGGGGAGGAGACAGACAACAGACAGGGACAGAGAGACAGAACGCCAGAGACAGGGAGAGAACTATGTAAGGTATACAAACATGCCTAAGGGGAGAGTGGATGGAGAGTGTGGTGAAAGTGTTGATCCCGGGCAGCTCACATCCCAATGCAAAGTAAAGATTAAACTCGAAGTTGTTGGACTTTATGTACCCACACAACAATAACGAGCCCAGGAGTTCAGACTTCCATTTGATTAAATAAACACGACGTGTGTTCATACTTAGCGGTGTTTGTGAGTGGGTCTGGCGGTGGGTTAGCAGCATACCCGACTGTTGTTTACACCCCCTGGCACCGCTCCCCCTGTACAACCTTGGTCCAGTTCTCACGCTATGGGGGCGCTATGGCTGCCCGCCGACTGCCTGACCATTGAGGTAATAACCCTGTAGGGGCCGCATGATGCTTTAACATCCCCTTGGTCGTCATGATCCATTAAATGTAGCCCCGGCGAGTTTACTCATTCCGACCTTCTGGGAGTATACCAACCCCATTGGGTCGGTATAATGTATGAATACATCATGCCGCCAAAGGAGATAACACATTAGATCACCATACGGTCCTTAAAGGGTTAGACAGTGGTCAGTTTGGCGTGTCCAGATAAGGCATCCTACCCTGCAGGAGGAGGTCTGTGTTGGACAAATAGACAGCAGCAGAAGCATGTCTCAGTCTATATGGGGAGCTGCTCACCTACACTGGGCCCCTGCAGAGTAAACAGGCAAACATTGTTACAACCTATAACAAGCGGCAGACTCAGGGTACAGTGTTTGGGAGTGCCCTTTGTTGGCCTGGTTGCTTTTTAAAATCTTGGTTTTGAATTAGTTAACTAATTCAAAATAATTATATACAAGTTAACATAGTTTTGTAGAAGACAGGAGTGAATATCATCTCTATACTACAGTAATACTAGGACATCTCACCTTAAATTGATATTTTCCCTTTACTGTTGGTTTACATGCAGGGATTGCTAGATTTGGCGTTTGATTTTTCCAAATAAATTTAGAAAAATATTGTACCGTATCTAATCCACCAAAAATGCATGTTTCAGCTTTGGGGGGAAAAAGCACCAAGGTTTTTCCAAGGTTTGCTGGTTTATTTAGTGGAATAGATATTTATAAAGGAACGCGTTAATCATTAAATCTTTCTACCTTGGGCTGTAATAGGAAGTGGCCACAACTCACCTGTCCCAACTCACTCTTACATGGATCATTAATCTGAGGGTGGTAATTGCGTGAGACACAACAAGACGTGACGTCCTTGACATGTAGAGTATCAACACTCAGCGGACCATGACGTAGTCAGGGCAACAAACACTCAACACAAGTCACAAGGGATCACATTAATTACTGATAACACTGAGGCTGGGGAGGGATGGGGACAGAGAAAGGTAGGGAGGAGAGCTAATGCTATTGACACGAGGAACCCGTGCCTATAGCATACCGTGTTGCCACATGGAGCTTGTGTCTTATGCGTCCTAACATGCCGTGTGTTTTGTCAAAGGGTGAGTCCCCATGGATTATCAAGGGTTATGGGAATTCGGCTTTCAGGTGTCAATTTGATTGATGTCCTGTGTATTGTCACGGGTTTTAAATCTCTGTGTCTTGATCCCTCCCGTGTCACAGTTTCCTCGGGTCAATAAGGACCAAATTTGGCACGGACCCCTCCTGATAATAGCGTATCCTGGGGACCCATGCAAAGGGATGCATTGAGCACGTTGGTTACTGGAGGGGGTGTAGCGGTGGGGGAAGTGTGGAGGGGGGGGGCGTGGGAGATTCACAGGATGTGTTGATGTGTACGGTATGTTTTAGGCAGAAAGCTCCACGTGGCAATAATGACGTTTATTGTGCTAAAAGAACATAACACTGAAACATTCATAATAGATGTCAGAAATATCCCAAGTCCCAAGACGGTTGCTGCAGGGGAGGTTGTTACTGCTGGGGTTGGAAAGCCAGAATAGCTAATGGTAAGTTCTGTTGACCAACTTGTGTAAAATGTCGTTGTATTCGCCTAAACTGTCCTATTATTAAATAATTTTTTAAACATTTTAAGACCTGCATACTGTTTTACTGTCCTATACCCTTTGTTGTATTGATGCATGGGTAATTCACCAGTGCTACATTCAAGCATTATGCCGACCCATGGAGTTGATACACTCCCAAAGGGCCAGCATGATGCAAGAATGCATCACTTGCTGATGCTGCAATCATGCGTTAACACATTCAAGCAAGTTTGTTAGACCTTAAAGGGTTACAGGCCGGTGGAGCTGCCCCCGGCACCTACCCGCCCTCCGTCAGAGCAGGTGGGCGGCGTTGTACTTGTTATAAACACTATTGTGGAAGTGAGCCAATAAAAACCTTCATAAAGTTGATCCAGGCATCCCAGTCGCCATATCTCTTAGTAGTACTTGAGCTAGAGGGAGACAGTGGGCACAGAACATTAACTTTACATTGACAGATGATTGTACCTGTTTATTCAAAGTCGATTCAACGATGGTTCAATGTATAACTGAATTCTGTGCCCACTGGGTAAGAGATCGGCACAAGTCCGTCCATGGATGTGCCGATTGTGGTATTTCCATATTGCGGTATCTCATATCAAGGTACTAAGAAGTGGCCTACTTGTCAAATGAATATAACATGTGAATAATCATATATGGTGATTATATGTGGATATTGTAAATACCCACCACCACAAGAAAAGAAGAAACAAAATGAAAAATGCAAGCGAATTTCAATATTATTTTATTGAACCATACAAAAACTTAGCCGTTGGTGCAGGTTTACAACATTTAGTAATATATGTACCAGTTTAAAGTTTACCAGCAAAATGGCAATTACCGGTACCTACTTCGACCACGTAGAAAGTTAATGAGCAGGTATAACAGATTATTGGAAGAGGGCATCCAGGCACCCAGACAGTTGACTATTGACGCAGATAAAGTAATTGAACTGTTGTCTTTGAATGATGCAGTCGGAACGTTCTATGTCATTGTCAAGTCACTGATAGCATCTGTCCAAAAATAAACCTTCTGTTTATAAGGGCACAGTATACAGAGATGTGTTCTACTGAAGCAAACAACTTTTCTTGACGATCGATGACTGTTTACCCCCTGAAGTAGACCACATTGGTGATCGGTGAAACAGCCATTTCAAAAATCTCCAAACGAGTATAGTACAAATGGATCATGTCCCGTGGCGAAAATGAGGCAATTTCCCACTCAGCAACTTTTTTTCTCCTATTTTTGTTATAGAACACGAATCCCACACTTCGATTTTCTAATCATATATATTTCCCATTTGTGGAAAATTGATTCTTGGGTACATTTACTATCCAGCCAACAGGCCACGTGGTCTGTCTGCAGGGGAGTGGTTTCTGCACTCCCATGTACCTGTTTCTCCCCATCATGTCTGTGCACCAACCTGTACTGCCCCCTATGTCTGTGCACCAACCTGTACTGCCCCCCCTATGTCTGTGCACCAACCTGTACTGTAACAACTATGTCTGTGCACCAACCTGTACTGCTCATACTATGTCTGTGCACCAACCTGTACTGCTCATACTATGTTTGTGCACCAACTTGTACTGCCCCCACTATGTCTGTGCACCAACCTGTACTGCCCTCTCACCCACTATGTCTGTGCACCAACCTGTACTGCCCTGTGTATACCCTGTAAACACAGATACGTAGGTCAAACGTAAATATACGTTTATTTGTGGTCTGAACTACGTAATTTTGAAAGGTTTATGAACGTCAAAACGTTAAGGTTTAGTTACGTTCAATGAACGTTTAAGTCTGATTTACGTTTTTCTACGTCATTCAAACGTAAATAAACTTTAAAATTACATATAAATAGCATATAAATTATATAGAAATGTAGAATGCAGGTATAGATCGTGTCATTGATAATATTACTGACGAATTTACATTCACAAAATAACCACTACATTGTTTAATTAAAAATCTTATGTCATTCTATATAATACTATCCTTGTGGAAATGTCTTATGTTGCAGGGTGGAAGGGGTTATGTTAAGCCTGATAGATCACAGACTAGATCTCCTGCACCGCATATTGTTTTGGCTGCTAGAAGGCTTTATATATTTTTTTAATAACCACCAATGTGGGGTCTAATCAATAGAGAGCCCAAATGCACATATTAGATGCAATTCTTTTGTCTTTTATCATCTATATATGAATAGTGAATCCTATGTGAATGATTTGCACTATATTACATTGATAATACATGAGAATTTACTGCTTGAATATGGTAGATTCGCTACAGAGCTGTAAGATTCTCTCCATACATGATAGTGCTACCACCTTGAGGGATACTGTGGAACTGTATACACAATTGCAGTTGAAAAGATGCCACTTTTTAACGTTTATCTACGTAGATTTACTACGTTTATTTACGTTTGAATGACGTTGAAAAACGTAAATAAGATTTAAACGTTCATTGAACGTAACTAAACCTTAACGTTTTGACGTTCATAAACCTTGCTAAAAGTCGAATCTCAGACCATTGGTAGGAAAAGTACCTAGAGAAACCTCTGAACTACGTTGGGGTTAGGTAGCGTGTTTACAGGGTAGCGACCCAGATCCTGCGAATAAAGCCTCAGACAGGATCAGTTTAATGCCGGCAATAGCTCTACATGATCAATTGGTGGACCTAGAATGGAAAGCCGTGAAAGGAATACTTGTTCCAGCTCAGAAGTTTTCAAGGATCTTCATGTCGAATTATGAATGGAGTACGCTGATACCATACCCCAGTCCTACTGTCTATGTACTACTTGCATTGTGGACTACTTTACACCGGGTTATAAATCGGTATAAACTGGGGCATGTATAATAGGAAAACTGACATGAAAGGTTGAAACTTGGATGATATCAGAGAATGCATTTATCCTAATCACAGTCTCAATAGTAGGCCTTCTGGAACTTAGTCATTTCATGGTAAAGAACATATCGTGGGTTCTCATGTGGACAGACAGCTAAACTTGTTTACCATGTCCTTATCCTTGTAACGAGAGCAAGAGCCTCTGGATATTGCAGTGTCAGTACAATGCCCATGGTCCCTCTGGAACCCAGCTTCCAGGCGGGGTATCTCTGCATGTAGTTAGGCACAAATAGTTCCAATAATCTCGGGATACACACACAATGATCTCGAGGGTCAGGTAAGCTTACTACACTTTCTTGCCATGTCTGTCACTAGCCTTTTGTCTCTGCCTCCTGCTTGTTTTGCATCGTAAGGCCACCCAGAAAAAGCTGGTTTCTCATCACCGGACACCGAAAAATATGACGAGGGCATATGCCCAATGATTAGTCTAGTGTTCTTCATTATTATGACAGCAGAAGGATAGAGAGCTTAGTTAAAACTGCATAGCCACAGGCTTTGATTCCCCGGCACATGTGGGTCAGTACATTACACACTTAGCCATCTTTTTTTAATTCTTTTTAAAATTTTTTTTTAGAAAAAACGCATGTTTATGGTACAGACGGTGTTCCTCTAAAAGGAGCAACAACTTTGATTAAATTTCATGGTCCATGCAGAAATCAGAGATAAGTGCGCCCATCCAAAAACAGCAGTAATGTGAATCTCGCCGCCTGGAGAGTGTGGCTGCGTTTGGTGGTATGGGATGTGTTGTCTGCTGGGGGTCTGGGAGGGTTGGTTTACTGACTGGGCTTGTGCTGTTACAGGGGGAATGGTCTGTTTCCATGACATCACGTCATGTGTGGATATAGCTGAGGGGTGGGGCTATATACTAATGGTAAACAGGGGACTATGCACGTCATCCTGACGTACACAACACACTACTGGTACTCAACAAACACTGCAGCCTACTAACTATAGCCTTTACTCCACCTGCTGGAGGAAAATTGCTGCCAAGGACGAAAGCTAACACTAACACTAAAGCTACTATTTAACCCTTCAAGGGAACACAGTGTTTTAATGTGATTCACACCCTTTGTTGTCACTATGCATGGATGTAGCCCTGGAATACAACACGCCAGCACTGCCTTGAAGCATCATGTTGGCCCTACATGTTTGAGGCACTCGGCATGATGCTTGAATGAATCAGGGCTGCATTCATGCATCATGAAAACAAAAGGGCAGAACACATAAATGTACAATGCGGCCCCTCAAAGCGTTGATCATTCCATTAAACGTCAAAGGGACTGCATTAAGTACATTCAAATCGACGTGCGTTTGGTAGTCAGTCCTGCATGGGCCGTCCTGCATTAGTGCGATGTATAGAAAAGACTAAAGGAGAAGTTTCATGTTTCCCATCCTCCTTGCCTAAGTCCTATCTCTGCCTATTTCTTATTCCTACTTCCCCCCTTCAATGATCCCATTTCTACATCTCTCCTTAGGTCCTCTTTAGCCAGAAATAACATGGCTCTAAATAACGGTGCTTCTATAAACCTCTAACTATTATGTACATTCCAATGCGTGAACCTCAGGGTCATCATACCATCCGTGTGGAGGGACTGGCGGATAGATAAGAGGTAAAGCGGCCTTTTCTACATTGTACAGATACCGAAGTGCAGTGACGTGGATACCCAATAGGGGGCAGGGCAGCACTTTTACCAAGATGATCCCATGGTGACCTTAGCTTGATCTCTTTATGACCTTTGCCCTGAACGCTTGCTGGGTACGTTACTGAGTGGATGCTATCAAACCCTTATCAATACTATCACCTGAGGTAACCAACCAAAGAGCATTTCGTTGTAGGCTGCGGTTAGAACATGGAAGATCTATCAACCAGCCGGGTACCCTCCCCACGCCGACAGTTAGACAGACAGCCAGGGGAGTATAGGGACAGTCACCCTTCAACTTTGACCTCTGAACTAGCATGATTCGCCACTTCCCTATGCGTTGGATCAGTTGATGGTGGGTATCTAATATTGGTGAATACGCAGTAAACTGGCTATAGGGTGCCTGCCACTCTACAGTAGATATATTTTGTGAGTCTAAGTGGAAAAAAAACAAAGTTTGTCTTAGCCCTCTGCCGTGGTTTAAGCTCCATTATTGGTGTGTAGGTTCCTATTCTTGCCATGGTGAGTAGGTGACATATTGGTGAGTAGGTGCCTAGCCGCGTAGATCATGAAAATGGCTGCCTTTCTAACACACGTACAGGTTAAATGGCAGTGATGGTGATTGAATCAATTAGCAGGAGAGTAAGGCAAGTATATAATTAAATTCTGGCCTATATGCAAACAGATTTCAGCTGACCAGGGTGTCATTGAAAGTAATATTCATATTGAAACCCCTTTCCACTCCCTCTACGAGTTTACCTTTATGAATAGTAATGAGGAACTAAAAATCCATTCTCAATACTCCCAGATGCACAGGGCACCATTTTAGGGGCCATAATTGACAGTTTCATGGGCATTGTGTGCATAGTATCCCATAAAAGGTGCACCAGGATCGTGACCCCTCGTGGTCTTCATGTTAAGATGAGGATTAGGGTCATGGCTCCTCAGCAATGTTCCTAGCAGTTACTTGAAAATAGGAGCAGTAATGTATTAGCAAAACTCTACAAAACTATTGAGCCCCAAGTTATCTTTGTTCTTATCCCTGACTCTCATCAACTGCTCGGCAATCCTCTCACAATGCCCCGGCCGGCACGAGCCGGTTACCCACCACCTGTTTTATGTCTCTTCAAATAGTTTCACAGAAACAATAACAGCATCCCGCGGCCTCGTACCCCCCACTGAGTTAAGTGATATTGATAACAGACCAACACGCATATCCACAACCAGGGCTGCCCCGGCGGCATTCTGCAACAAAGGGAGTGGACAGAAGGCCTCTCTGTGTGGTTCAAAGCTCTAGCAGAAGCGGCACGTTTGAAGTAAAACGTTTATCTAAAATCAAATCCAGTTGCACAAAATGGTTTACATAATCCACATGTGGGTAAATATAGCTGTAGCCGCACAGAGAGGTAATTGGTTGAGACGGGTGGCACCCTCCATCCTCTCGTGACGGAATGGACGGGAGTGTAGGCCGTGCGCGTTTCCACCACTGATACCATCCTACCCGTGCCAGTGCATATTAAATATTTCATGGAATTCCATTCCCAGGGGAATGACTATATTTAGTGGTGACCTTTCTATGGCCACGTGTAATGGGCCTGCGGAATTCGCCTTGTTTTGCCCGGATTTAATGACTCGATTAGAAGGAAGTGACCTGTAAAGGTCAAATCTGACCAATAAAAACTGCTGTTATTTATAGGCACCTCCTCTAGCTGGATTTAAGGCTGGGTTATTCCTTAACATTTTCAATTTGCCTGTTAGTCATTGGTGCATCCCTGGCTAAATAATCCCTATGGCTTTAAGATGTGACGTGCGTATTACCTAAAGGCCATCATCATTATGACTCTCTCTAGATATCGGGTTTATCAGCCTATTGAAGGCATACATTCCCTATATTAATCCGGTCGTAGGTACAGTACAGTGGACAGTGGCCAGGATATACAAACATAAAGAGAACTCCATCTAAACTGCAGGTATTCCCTCCTGGTTACCTTTCAGCACACATGCCTACTTTAAGCTACCCCCGGGCGTGTCGGACCTTGGCGGCCTACCTGCCAGCCCGTGCTAATTGCAGCTGGAGGTTCTAGACGTTGCCATGTGAATAAATGGGCTTAACTAAACTACTTTGGTGAGGTAAAGGTCAGCCTTGCATCCCTCCAAGAAGTCCTGACTTTAAACCACCCCTATGTGCACTCCGTGACTCCTGGTGTAGGACTGGATCACGTACACACAAACACTATTGAACTCTGAATCACCCGGGCAAGTAGTCTACAAAAACAAGTGAAATTATGATGACGCAGCAGAATGTGTTAAACTGAACATGGTACCGCATATATTCACAATGCAATAGTAACCAATGTAATATTCTTGTTTTTATAGTATTTGTTTAAAAACATTGTGCTAATGTTGGTCTGTGGGTCCTTGCTAAAAGCACAGAGCAGTCCCATGTCCGTGCGCACTTTGTTCAAGGGTATCCGACCTACGAAGGTTATATACGTGCCTAACATGGTAACTTAATTTAATCAAGGAAACTAAAGGAGAAAAAACACACAAGGTGCGCTGGTAGAGGCATCTTGTAAGCTGGATGGTAACATGCCCAGGTATGATTAAATTAGCAGTACATGTAATATCTGAGTGTATATGAGGCAAACACGGCCTCTTGTCCCTGCATCACACCAGCCGGCCGTGGTAGACTGGTACCAGGGTGCGGGTGTGTACACGCCTGTCTCTGTGTTAGTTTAGGTACAGGGTGTCAACCCTTTAATATCAGCTTAGAGCTCCAATACACTAAGTGATCTGTAGTTGTGCTTCGTATTACTGTGGGTAACTCTCTGGACAGTGCTGCATCACACGGGGTTGATGTACTCACAAATGGTCAACGTGATGTTCTAATTTAATTGTCATCACTGTCTCGGCACATCCTGATGACAAATGCCTCTGATGTTTTGGAGTATCTTACCGTTCAAAAAGGGTTACATACAATACCAACAAGGGGAGGAACAGACTGCTAGACACAGGGTTTGATGCGGACCTCCTCTGCCTGTCGCCGTCGCTTTCCAATTGCTCCACTATTCCATTTATAGCTTTATTGTAGTTTTGCGTCGACCAAAAATAGCAATGCACGATTCAAAATGGCATGTACGAGAAACAATCACTTCTATATCCGCAAGGTTCGCAGTTCTAATTTTATCAGAAGTCTATAAATTGATACATGTATGAGTGCCATGCTGATCCCGATCATGACGTCATTGGAGAATTTCCTCCAGGCTACAATGTGACGTAGGTTCAGTTTGCAAATATTTCTCACATGTCGAATGACAGTGTTTTGTGATTAGCCGTATGTTTGCTAGCGGGTGGTGGTGGGAGGGGGGGGGGTCACGAGGACACACGTGTAACCCTCTATAGACAGCATGATACCTCCAGGCCATATCCCAAGGACGGGTGCACCAAAGGTAGCACTGCTCCCCTGGATATAGACTGATTTGTAATAGATGGACACGTGCAGCTGGACCAGGAAACTGCTGAGAGCACATGGACACCATCTATAGCTGATAGATAGCCGACGGTAGAATCTGGATGCTGAAACATTGGGGGGCAAGAAGGATGGGGGATATAAGTTGACAGTTGAGTGTATACATAAAGGTGGGCTGGAGGTAGAGATGGGGTAGGGTCAGGTGTGGTTAGTCTAGGGTTTATGTCCAGGAGAAGGGTGGGGTACAGGAGGGACTAGGGTGGGGGATTAGCCCTGCCCACCTCCAGGTGAAAACTAGATATCGATCACCTTGACGACCAACCCGACACACCCTCCTCCAGGGTCAGGGTCGGCGCCCCAGTGCGCATGTGCCGTCCCTGGTTGGCTGTGCAGGGCAGTGAGTGGGTGGGTGGATACTGAGGCTGTTTGGGAACTTCTACCATGGAGTAGTATCATCCTATGGACATAGTTTTCTGATGTTGTAATGTGATATTATTGTAAGATTAAGGTATAGATATATGTGTTGGGGATGGCCACATATAGCCTTGCTTCCTCACAATCCACTACTACCATTTACCCCCCCCCCCCCTCTCGCCCCTCTCTGTTGTTAACTATTTAAGGGCAGTATAGTGATTTGATTCACCATGTCCTTTTGTCATCATGATACACCAATGCAGCACCGGCGATACTTCTTTATTTTATAAAGCTGACTTTCATGGGGGCTGCCACTCGCGGTACCACAGCACAAGCCCACTCCCACTATACTACTAGTGTGTGCAGATGTCATTATGTCCCTTCGTAGTCAACGATATTGTCCACACACATTGTGCAGAACATCAGTTTAATATTGAGGGCAGATGGACTGACCTTTGATATCGTCTTCAGATGTGGTACAGATCATGGTGAATTAGAAGCAAAAAGACAACTGCAAAGGGCACAGCTTTTAATTGACAGTCCCACCTAGGGTCTACAAGTCGTCGTTCTACATGTAGTACTGTTTTAGTCAACTAATGAAGACATTGGTTGACAACTGTTGAGAGCGCCCCTTTACCAACTAGTACGCGTCATACAGAGAGCCTAAATGGAGAAGGGATGTGGTGATTAATTGCGAAACACTCAGACGGCTTAAGGGCACCAAATAGGACTACCGGTAGAGATTATCTGTTTTATGATAAAGGAGAAAGGCCCAACATTTCTAAGATATCCTACACCAGCCGCCTTTGATTTATCGTAATGTTCATGATTTTTGCAGAAAACCCGTAATATATTTTGGCCCCTGACCAATAGGGATCGAACTACACGTGTATTAATATGTATTTCCCCTTCACCGCCCCCCTTGGTTAGATAATGACCTCTCCCTAGCTCACTGACAGCTGCACCAATAAAGGTCTACATTACGGGGACACTTAATTAAAACAGCCCCCAGCGGCCACATATTACATTAGAACCCAGTGTGCCCAGGAAATATTTATCTTGCCAAAGTCAAATGTGGGTATGGATTGACTGGCATGCACACTTGTTATATTATCCAGTTTTTTAGTTAACCTTTTCAGGGCCGCATAGAACTTCAATGAGCTATGTCCCTGGTCGTCATTATGAATTCAGCCATCATGCCCACCCTTCGGAGGTAGATTAGATTAGATCAACCCCCTAAGATGAGAATGATGCTTGAATACAGCATTGATACGTTGCTCAACAGGGCTGCATTCATGCATGTCGATAAGAGTCATAATGCATTAAAGCACAGTGCCCTCAAAGGGTTAAAAGTTTATTTGTGGACACTCTTCCCAGTGAGTGAGACAATAGGAGAAGGCGGATATTGGGTCGTGGAGAGCAGAGTAAATGAACTTGTCGTTTTCAGTCTATATGGTGTATAACCAGGCGTTTCAGTGTATTTGTTAGAGTATATTCATTTCTAGTTTTTAGTTACAAATTGGAATGAGGGATTGTGCAAAGGAAATTCTGTATATTTAGCTCAAAGAACGTTCTGTCTTTGGTCTCAAAGCTTCTTATATCAGTAAGCTGCGAATGGGCACCATGAATATTCACATGTTTAAACACCACTTTAAGTCATTATCATTGAATATTTGGTCTTTGTCTTCTTTTGACTGTCTATCAGGGTGTTATCTACGAAATCTCATTTCCGTCACTTCTTAGCCGTAATAATGTCCTCTATCTATAAATGAAGCATTGCTTGGTTGACTTTACACGATGAATCGGATGATGACATATCTAATTGATTTTAATTGTTTCTATTTGCAGGTAAGTGTCCTGAACACACTATGTGGACGACAGACAGCTGAGTATTCAATAAATCTCCTATCATTAATTAACTACCAGGCTCTTCAAATCTAGACTTAGATATATATCGACACATACGGGTAGGACAGAGTATTGATTGTATGTGGAATCATGATCATATTGCTTACTTTATTGTTTGGAGGGGTTCCTGTATCCAAGCAACTTTAAGCAAAAAAAGTTGCTAATATACAGTTTCTGTCAGTGATGGGGGGGGGGGGAGTAGTAGGGTGGGGGTTAGGTCAGTGATATTGCACTGGCTACATAGTTGCATGGGTGCCTAGATGACTTGTGTACAGTCTGGGGATGCTGCCGCCATGCTTCACGACGTAACTTGCACCTACACAATCTGCTGCCTCACCCCCAGTAGCGGCACTAATGTCGACACTCACGTCAACCACACATCTAGGGCTGTGCGGCAGGGTGAGGGGATACAGGGCACAGTGGAAGGGGCATGGTAGCTCAAGGCTTCATGTTCATTAGTCATGATGCACCGACACAGCGCCATCGAGTAAGTAACTCGCTATCGCTGCATCGGTACACCATTTTGACCCTTCGAGAGTGCATCAAACCCAAAGTGTCGGCATGACGCATGAATGCAGCGCTGATGAGTTACCCACCAGAAGGGCTTGAATTCATGCAGTTTGATGATAAAAGGGAATAGTGCATAAACACACCATGCTGCCCTTACAGGGTTAACAGTGGGAGTCAAGGTATGGGATATACCAAATGGGAAATGGTGTGAGAAGTCCAGAGGGAAGGGTATAAACCTTAATATGTACAGGAGGTGTAAAGTTCTGGAGGGGAGCGCTAGAGGGCCTAGGGCAATGTGGGTGTAAACAGAGCTGCAGTGGAGCAGCGGGGGATGGGTTTACATAGAGTGCTTGTGGTGGTGGATGCTCTCATTGAAGAAATATCATAGCGGGGAGAGGTGGCAAAGTGAATAACATTCAAAAGGTCGTGGCTGCAAGAAATAAAATAATGTGTCTGCTTGGAGTTGGTAGTGGCCTAGGATGTGAGTAACGTAGGTCAAATAAAGCCGAGCCTTCAATGAAATGAAGCGTAGAGATGGCAGAGAGGCAATACTAGGAAATGAAGACAAGGGCAGAAGACACAACTGAGTTGAATGTAATTAACCATATAACAGAACAAGTAGGATGTTTATTAGAGAATCAAGTGAGATTCAATCGAGACTCATGAGTTAAGAACAAACTCGTATTTCACGAGGCAGGGTCTAATGAAATACCACCCCGTACCCAATGAATGATGAAGTAAGTATCTCATTGAATGAACCGCTGTATTCATCTCATGAGATTCTATGGAGCTAAAATTCCATTTTCACAGTCATGAGGTTAGTCCAATCGGTAAGTATAAATGCAGAGTGCTCCTCTATATAAAGGATTAAATAGAATACATTTTTTCTAAATGGATGTCTGCAGATTAAGTCAGGATTATTTAGAGGCGTGCCAGTGGTGATCAGTCTCTGCCCTCACCTGACAGAACGAGTGTGGCTCCCTGAGAGGTCAGGCTATTAGCTCATCCCCTAATGCAACATGCTCAATGTTCTGTCACTGAGCAACTCACAGCATTAACCCTTTAAGGACCACAGGATGCTTTAACGAGTTATGCCAGTTATTTTCATGGTGCATGATTGTAGCCCTGGCCAGCAACTCACCAGGGCTACATTCATGCATCATACCAACTCTACAGGGTTGATACTACCCAAAATGATTGGCATGATGCACAGACGTCAGCTCTTGCGAGTTAACTTACCAGTGCTGCTTTTAGGCACCATGATGAGAAAGGGCATGGCAAAGTAACGCATTATGTGGCCCATAAAGGGTTAAGGGTGCTTTGCTACTCATCCCATCGGCTATTGTTGCCCAAATGACACTCACGACCACATGTGAGGGAGTCATTAGGTCATAGCATGCAATAGAGAACGTCATACTGAATCGGTTTGGGGTATCATCTATACGAAAATATAACCTGTCCTAAAATAAAAAGTACACAGAATCAGACAAAGAAAACCTTAGTACAACACAGAGGACAAGAACTGGGTAACATGGCCGAATGGAGTTTGTTCTGGAGGCCGGTATTGGTTGCTTTTAGGGAATACAATTTATAAAAACTTTAATTTTCAGAAGACTAATAACAAGCTACTTGGAAGCATGGCCAAATGCAGTTTATCCCAGAAACCAGCAAATCATGCTTTCATTAAATGCAATTCATCAAACCTTTGAATTTTAACCCGCCCCCTCCCCACCTACCGAGTATTGCAGATGGGTAAAACCCGATTTGCAAAACAAAACAGCATCATCTGATCATACCTCTACCCGCCCCCACAGGCACCCCGTGCACTCCCAACCCCAATGCATGTAGCCCTAACTGCATGTAGGCGTGCCGGGTGGTCATAGCAGACAGGGGAAACATTAACTGTGTACACATTGCCACCTAGTGGGGTAGTGTTGGACCTGCTGCATGCAGCTACTAATGTTACAATTCACACACTAAATGTGGCAGAGTGTTCACTCAAAATGCATGCTTTTTGTACCAAGGTAGAGCATTCCAGGCTCATGGACTCATCGGTATCAATGCCCAGGTGTTACACCTTTCTTTAGTAAACTTTTGTCTTAGGTCAATTTGGATTCTTCAAAGTTTGTAGTTCATCACAAACAAGATAATTATAATTGGCAAAATTTAGGGATCTCCTTGCACTCTAAAACACGTTCCACAGTCCATGACAAAATACAGTCCAGATCATGCCCTGGAGCCAGGCATTAGTCCCTCATTATAAGAAATACACTAATAGTCCAAAACACATCATGTCCCATCAGACGTAGGCACGTGATCTGACCGTGGTCACCTCCCTAAGTAGTCACCTTATTTGCAGCATGTAGTAATAATTGGGAAATAGATGATGTGTTTGTAGTTTCTGCATTGAGTTCTCGTGTTACTTCACATTGCATGACGTTTGTGCAATGACCATGGCATATTATCAGCCTGTTAAGGGTACTACATGTATAGTGTTTCAATGTACCAAACTTTTATATGGGCATACATGAATGCCTCATTGGTGCATGATGGCCACATAAATATCAACAACCACATCTGTGTGGACTTTACCCCATTACCACATGTCCAGTGAAATATCTAAGGGAGCGATCATCATTTATCAAAGGGGGGGGGGATTTCCGTTGGTCCAACCCCCTTAAGGACCACCTCTTAAGGACTCCAAATTAATTGGGTCCTTACCCCCTCCCTTTCAACCAACCTATAATGTATTTGGTCCCTCCACCCAATCCATAAACCAACTCTCTTCGCCCAACAACGTTGTTAAAATGGACCACTCCCTACCCTGCATTTAGTTACTTCCATGTAGAGACATGTGTATATGAGGGCACTGACCCTACATTATACCTAGTCTAGAACACATACACGTGGGGATGTGATTTATATGCTGGTTGGGGCAGCTGGCTTGCTGTCCATTAAACACTAAGGTGCACCTGGTTTCCGCGAAGGGAGACTGCTCTGGAAATCGCCCACATTGGTTTAGTTATCTGTATCATGTTATGGGTGTGCTACAGCTCTATAGGTGTTACATAGGGGTGGCGTCACAGAGCAAACCTCTAGCTCACTCCAGTGCTGTATGTAAGTGCACTATGTCGACCCTTCGGGTGTGTATCAATCACATAAATTTGACATGGGTCTCCCCCTCTATAGGTATGGCTGATTATAATATGAATACCCCCCCCCCATCCAGGGAATAGGTATGGCTGTCTAGGACCCCCCCCCCATCCAGGGCCATAGGTAGGCCTCTGGCTGTTTGGGACAACCCCACAACCCCTAAAGATATGGCTGTACATGCATGGAAGCATCCGTTTACAGGATAGCCCTACCCATAGCTATTTCCATGAGCATGCTGCATGGAGTCACAACCACCCCCTGCTCTCCCCCCCTCCTCCTCCAGGTGATATCGGGTGTTGGGTGCAGGGGTTAGGTCGTGCATTATAGATGAAGGCATCACCATGGAGTATTGTTATACGCTCGTTACACCCGTACACACCGGGGGTGGCGCTGCTGACGGTCACTGTGAATGCAGGGCAGGGCTGAAAGGGTGTCATTGTTTATCTTGCATTGACCTGCCTCTCGTTATGAGCAAATCTGAGCTGCTCAGCCGACCAGGGCATGGGTGGTAGCTGCTCTATAAGTATGTGTGGGTATGGGGGGCATTGGCCTGTACTAAAACTTTAAAGGCAGTAATGTGCTTTGAAGGACTATACCATTTTGGCGGCACGATGCATGAATTTGGTAGTGGAGAGTAACTTGCCAGTGCTGCATCTTTGAGGCATTATGTCGACCCTGCAGATTTGACACACGAGGATGCAGTATATAAGGAAGTACACCGGTGCTATGTTGGTGCATCATGACAAATGAATACAGCATTGTCGTATCGTGCAGCCTTTAAACCCTTATGGCTGTGGTGTTGGGATTAACACAGTGGTATATATAAAGGGGTAATAATTGGCTGGCTTAGCACGATCAATACGATTAGGGTAATCTGCATGTCCGTATCACCGGACAGGTCGATAATCTGAATCTCGTCTCTCCTAGAGGTGTACCCTTCGGTATACATGTGTCGTATTAAACGACTATTATATGACGAGCACGAAATATATGGCTCCAATGCCATACGCTTTTATAAGGAATATCTCCTGTTTATAATACTCGCAGGAGCTCAGTACTATATAATTATACATTGTATATCACATAACTAGAAGATATTTATTGACCACCTACCATTTGTTGACTCTTCTATGAGGAGGCCGACAACTTTGAAAAAATTGATATCACTGTGAGGAAGGGGACTATGGTAACTGCACTTACCAGATCACCCTTGAGGGATCCCCACTGTAGTATAGAGAATCGAAAGTAGAAAATACTCGGTGTGTATAGCAGCTTGGGTATTGCATGTTGTATAGTGACAGCCGGTACCATAATTTATCATTTGGGCCACTAAATGTGTCATGTAATTGTCTAGAACAAAAGTATAAAGGGGTTATAGAATCAGGTGGACTATGGTAATTGTTTTGGTCGCCCTCATACAGTTACCATAGTACTTGTTATTGTGGTTCACCTAGTTCTGAAACCCCTTTATACTTCTATTCTGGACAATTCCATGATATATTTAGTAGCCCATATGATGAAACACAGTGTAATTACCATTTTCGATTCTCTATGCTACAGTGGGGATCCTCAAGGGTGATCTGGTAACTGCAGTTACCATAGTCCCCTTCCTCACAGTAAATATGGCGCCCTAAAGAAGCTTTCTCCTCAAGTGTTTTCTACATGGATAACAGTTTCATATGGATAACTCATAATAGTGGGTGGAGGATAATATCACCATAACATCCGCCACCAATTCAGACTCATTGAACCAGCTGCAGACCTCCATGGGAGAGACTTCTAAGACGGAGAGCGTCTCACCAAGTTGTGTTTTGTAGCACAAAGTGAGTGGATACTTTCAATGAGACATGTAACGTCAGATTGTGCTGCGACTGAATTATTTTCACAGTCTTTACATTGTCATCTATCTCACTCTCCTCCCCGATCCTCTCATCAGACCACCTGCCAGCCTCATCGAATCCCTCATCTGAACATGTGCTGGAGATATTCATGAATATTTCCGTCATTGTCGGCTGAAATTACATTTTGGCGAAGTAGACGTCTGTGATGAGATGTGTTTGTTTGTTTGTAATTCATTTATTTAATCTGCACATACAGTAGGGCCAGGCCCTGTTTGTGTAATGCAGCTCCTGTGCATTATTATCAGCGATGTTTTTCATGATAAAAATACATTCAATTTCCTTAAGGGATTCATTAGAGTCTTAATATGATAAATAATAAAATGAAAATACTTAACTATCCAGATCCAAGATGTATATGGGTCTAGGATATTCTTCTATTACCTTGTTACATGTTAAACCTATATATCAGGTTATAAGTAAATAGAAGGTGATATGATAAGTCAAGTCTTGCATAAGCAAGCATTGGCATTATACATATCCCCTTCAGGGCTGATCTTATTGCCCAGGCTGATGGAAATTGCCTATGATATTATAATCAAACGTCGATGTTGATCCGAATGATTAATATTGGAAGATGTTGTTCCAATAGGGAGCAAAATTTGAGAAATAAAGACAAAATTATAACTCATAAGTAGAGAGAATATTGGGGTGAGTGGGTATCCCAACACATGTATATATGATACGACTCAAAATCAAATTCGGGGGGGATTGAGTATGTCCTTGAACCTCTTCTTGTTCCACCTCTGGAATTTTTCTTTTTCAGTATATGACCTGATTGGATTATCAAAAGAATTCCAGAGAGTAGAGACCCTAAATTCATAACTTTTCCTGTAAAAGGGGTTTTTAGGCCTAATTATTTTTACTAGTCGCTCATCATGAGCCCTTGTTCTTATGTCTCTAATGTCCAAGTTTTCAGCTTCCTGAGAGAAAGAGAAGGCCGCAGCGTTCATATGCATAATTCTTCTGTCTTCCAGTTTATTTACACCACACTTCTTCAGGGAGGGCTCGACATGAAATTCTTCATTATTATAAGTGGTTTTGAGTCCCCTGTTAAAAGCATATTGTAAATTCTCCAGGATGGTTTTTGGAGTTACATCATATAAAAGATCACCATAGTCAATGGTGGGTAAAATCATGCATGTAAGAACTTTGGCACTAGACTTTTCTGAAAGTTTTCTCCTTATTCTTCTCAGGAACCTTACTTTATAATTAACATTACGAACAAGGCTCTTGGTGTGAGCTTTAAAATTCAGGTTAGTGTCTAATAATATCCCTAGATACCTGTATGTATACGTCCTATTAAGTATAGCACCATCTAGTGAAAGAGCAACCTTAGGCATTATTTTTAGGTTTGCCTCAGTCCCTAGGTGCATAACCTTAGTCTTTTTGGCATTTAGTGACAGTTTGTTGGCCTTACACCATCTGTTAACTTCTTGTAATTCAGTATTAATGGTGGCTTCTACATTTGGGGTTAGGTTATTATAAGGGTAGTATAGGACTGTATCGTCGGCATAGTGTTGGCATTTCAAGTTCTTGAGCGGAAAACCAAGGTCGTTAATATATATAATAAAAAGTAGTGGTCCCAAGACCGAGCCTTGGGGTACACCACATGGAGTTGGTAAGGTATCTGATATCCTGCCATTTGCCTTAGTAGCTTGCACTCTATTTGTCAAGTAATTTTCAATCAGGTTTCTTGCAGTAGGACTAAAACCAATTTTCCCCAATTTATTTATTAATAATAAGTGATTAATGGTATCAAATGCTTTCCGGAAGTCGAGGAAGATGGCCGAGGTCCCTTTTTCATTGTTGGATTCCCTATATATATTATTTGTAAATTTAATGAGACTATTCATGGTTGATCTACCAGGTCTAAAACCATCTTGATTTTCAGTGAGAATTTTGTTATCATGTAGATGTTTCATTATTTGCTGATGTAGGATTTTTTCCATTAATTTAGATGGCAATGGCAAGATGGAGATGGGTCTCAGGTTATTCACATCAGAGGTATCTCCCCCCTTTGGGAGTGGCTTGACAGTGGCTATTTTCCAGGCATCTGGAAAGGAGGCATTTCTTATTACTAGGTTAAAAATAAAGGTGATATGAGCCGGTAAAGCCAGCATGGCAATTTTTAGAACACTTGTTTTGACCAGAGGTACCCCTGAGGGTTTATTTGACTTAATTTTCTTAATTAATTTTATTACTATACTTTCCTCAGTCTCATGAAAGACAAAGGATGGTTCATACACTGGAGGATGAAATGTCCAAGGCTCGTTCATATTTTTCGCTAGATTTGGGCCTATATTGGTAAAATATTCATTTATATAATTGGCTGTGTCCTCAGGGTTAATAGGTGTCTTATGTATATGGTGTATAAGGTTAAAATAAATATCAGCTTGCTTTGGGTTAGTAATATTATTAAGAGCTTTCCAATATTCTTTTGGATTATTCACGTTGTCATCTACTTGACGCTTATGCCAGGCAGCCTCTGCTTTTTTATTTTCTTGCTTAGATAAATTTTGGAGGAAATGCTTAATGTTGTTATCATCCTGAGATTTAGTTTTGTGGAAGCGTTTTATGGCTTCATTTTTATCCTTAATTAGGCTTATTAGGTTAGCATCTAACCATGGCTTCTTTGCTTGACTAAAATTAAAATGTTTAACCTTGCAATTAATATCTAAAATATGCTGTATAGAGGCTATGAATAATTCCCAAGCATCAGTAGCTGACTCACATGTCCAAAAATTATTCCAGTCTAGATTTTTCAATCTGTTTATGAAATCTTGTTCATTGAATAGCCTATAGCTCCTCCCAGTGAAACTTAAAGGAACCTTAGGGATTGGGATGTGCTTCCTCGTTACATGTATGAGCTCGTGGTCACTTATGCCTCCCATGGGTTTTACCCCTGTGCTAGCTATGTGATCTGAATTTGTTAGTATTAAGTCAATAATGGAATCATTTCCCTCCCTATTTGGGTTGTAGCGTGTTATTTCTTTAACTAACTGTCTTACTCCCAGCCCCGCAGCTATATTGTTTAGTTTGTCTTGGTCAGGATTGGCTCTAAGGTAATCTATATTAAAATCACCCAACATGAATATTTCCTTATATTTGTCGGAGTCAATATCATTAAAGGAGTTTTTTATTGTATCTAACGCACTAATAATATTTCCTTTGGGAGGAATATAAACATTGGCAATGACAATCCTTCTCATATTGGGTTTTGAAATGACTGACCACATAATTTCAATGTCCTTATTGCTGGTATTATGCATGGATAATTCGTTACTTGAGGTAAGGCCATCTTTGGTGTAGGTTAGTAGACCTCCATGATTAATGTCACCTATGTCATGTATCTGCCTATCCAACCTCTGAAGCGAATAGCCCTTGATGTATAAATGGTTATTAGCCACACTGTCATCTAGCCAAGTTTCAGACAAAGTAATACAATCAATATTAGAATCAACAAAATAATCATGTAAAGTGGACATGTCATTAAATATACTCCTAACATTAAAATGGCACAAATGAAGGCCTTTCACCCCTTTAAGGCCTAGGTCAGTAGACATTTATGGCTCGATGGGACATACCCACCCCGAGGTACAATAAATGAACAGGAATCCACTCACACCCCTCTCTACCTGTATATGATATACATACGATGGGTCTCATGCATCTAGTGCTGCCCATGTTGGCTGATGGTAATCTCATTGCCAGACTTTGGGATTTGCATAGAGAAAATAGGAATACGGGTTATTGCAATGCTTAGACACATAGTATATATTATACAATAATATTCTGTTGGGGAAACAGTTAACATATTAAGTGTTACATAATACAATGCCCAGCTCTAAATGTAAATATAGAATGACTAACGTCTTTAGTCAGAGCTGGGGAAATAAGGTTAGTAGTTAGTCATAATGAAACTTGCACAGAGTCACTATCATGTATGTAGCAAGTAGATATACACTCATACACATATTAATATAATCTTCCAGTTGTGCATTCATATACACATCTGCATACATACACACATACATACATACATACATATATACATACATACATACATATAAATGCCCATATAATACCACTATGGTCGCGCCTTAGCACATAAACATTCACATTAAGTTTTAAATCCAAGCCCGAGAGGCCGTCATCAGCCTATAGCATATGGTATGTACCTTAGTAACACTAAGTCAATAGCGCCCAATCTGAACGCGTGGACGCGAGGACCCATAGGGATAGCATTGAATTTGCGAATCAGCTGATCAGTCCGGACGCTGTAGGGTCTTATGTAAGGGACAGCGGTTGTGCTATTATTGTCGCCTGTATTCTGAGCCATTATGCTATTATGTAAGTACACTAGGCAGGTAGTTATGAATGTGATTACGTTAGGATAGGGTCTATATGAAGAAAACAGTGTAATTAATGTCATGCTTATATTAAGCATCTAATGATATATCTTAAATGCAGGAGTCTATGAAATAGTATGGAGTTATTATATTGGAAGCACCGTATTAGCGCCCGCGTCTTTGTGCCCGACGCCCACGGTCTACCCATATAACAAGCACCTACTTTATATTGTTTTTAATCTTATAGCAGGATATAGCATTGGTGGCAATGATTTTAGCCCATTCTAGTCTGCTATAGGAGTCTGGATGGATACCGTCCGGAATTTTCTTGTACTTGTGTACCACCTTGCCTTGCTTGACATCATGGACTGACTCGTTGATTTTTGGGCCTGGGAAGCCTAATTCCCAATTTAATTGGGTAATTACTTCATTAATTAGCGGTACTGCAGTGTTTATTACTACCTGCTGGTCAGGGTAATCGTGTTGGGCTGGTGTGTATACCGACGGTGCATGAGTGCTATTATAGCGGGCATAGTCCAGTCCTACGAGCTTGGCAAATGACATTGGCTGGTGAAGGGATGATACATGCCTCATGATGCGCTCATACTTTCCAGTGATTATTTCCACCATATTGCCCACCTCAGCATAGATAGGCCTAATAGTAGACTCATCATTACCTAACCATTTAATTGTTGATAGGTCGCATACACCTACAAGAATCACAAGCATGTCAACGGTTCTTTTATCTAATAGTTCAGTTATACGAGGGATAGCTTGGTCACATGTTAAGCCACCTTTTGGCTCTACTGTAACATGTATCACTCCTTCATATCCTTTACTACATAAGTGTCTGTTGATCTTCTCTTGCAGCGCCTTACCTCTACTATCAGTAATTAATAGAACCTCGTGCATTGTGAAATTTAATGTAAGGTGATACGACCTGAATGGCTGTAGTGCTTAGGGGCGTTCTGCTATAGGTGATCCAGCCGGCTGTATACGTTGAGGAGACTGTGGTGGAGTTGTAGTAGGGGTGCCTGTTGGTGCGGGTGTAGGTTGGTCTACCTCTCCTTCCAGTGGTGGCATGGGTAGTGGAGGGTCCCCTCGCAGCTCGCCTCTGATCTTGACCAATAGCTGTCCACATACATTCTTACCAGGCCTGTCGTCTGCACAGTTTTTCGCCCCTTCAGTTATACTTAGCCCAGACGCAAATGTTAAGTCCGGTCCTGCCTCAGTGAGTGGGTGATCAAGTGTGTTAAACAATTGCTGCTTAACAGGGTGGGTCGAAAACTTAGCCTTCTGGACGTTGTATAGTACAACCTCTTGATTTTCAATCCATTTGGGAGTCTTGCTGAGGGCTTTTGTTATTTCCTTGCAGGCGTATCCGTCCGGGGCTAGCATGACCCTTTCAGCAACAGGGATGGCATCACATAGGAGACACATCTGATGCATGTACGCCTGCTCTGCGGAATGGTACCATGTATTATTATACATGAAGTAGTGCGGAAACATATTGCTCAAAAAGCTGTGATGGCTTTGGAACACGTATCCCCCCTCAAATTTCAGAGTCTTGGCGTTTGCTGGTCGGATCTCCTCGGGCAGTCTGTATATGTCACTATACGTGAATGTCTCACCGTCCACCACCACACTGCGTCCCTTCATCTTCACATTATACTCCAGGGACTTAGCACGCGCCGTTACCACTCTGAGGTCTCGCTGCTGAGCTGCCTCCTGGTCTGTGTAGTCGTCGGTGATCTGTACCCATTTCCAATGTGGTAGGGTCTTCATCTTGCTGATGTTTGTATATAGGGTGCCCTTCGCATTGGGTTGGGAGAATTTGACTTTTATAGGCCTGTTAACCTTAGAGTCTCTTTTAGGTTTAGGACCAAGTCTAATCGCACTAACTATATCCGTGTTTGTCAGACCTGTTCCCAAATCAGTTAACAGGGTAAGAATGGCCGTTCTGGGGTTTGGGTGGTCAGACTCCTTCAGTCCTCTGAATATCATATCACACTTTCTACTGTTTTTATCGATCTGTTCCGTGTGTGCCGCTATGGAGTTAATCCTGGTGGTGGTAATAGCCTGTCCCCTGGACAGCTCTTCCAGTTTTCGCTCTAAGTCCTCCGGGATATCATACTTCTCCTCCAGGGCCTTCAGCCTGGCTTCAAATGTAGTAAGCTTATCGGAGTGATCCTGTACTGTACCTATCAGTCTACCTAAGTCAGAGGTATTTTTATTGCTCGCCCGTGTGTTGGTTTCCAGGTTGGACGTAATGCTCTGGAGTTGGGTGGCTACATTCTCCATTTTACGCATGAAAGATATTTCAAGGTCTGCCATAGTAGCACATGTAGGAGTAGGTACAGATGTTTTGCCCTTTTCAGGGGTTGTTTGAAACATATGCATCACAGAGCTTAGCATACCTTGTTGAGAGGTAGGTGGTAGGACTAGTGTCACAGAAGCCGATTCAGGAGAGGAGGTGGCCATGTTGGCGGTGCAGGTAGTAGTAGTGGTGGAGGGGTGGGCTGGAGGTATAGGTTCTACACCGGTGTCCTTTGTGTTAACCTGGAGCTGACGCGCTCTCGTATGACTTCTTGTAATTCTAGGAGCATCTATATCCATTGGTGGTAATGAACAGTGTCCTCCTGTGCTAGAAGCCTTTATAATCCTTATTATGTGGGTCTTATGGAGTTAGATCACTGTTTCCCCTCAGTAAATGCAATAACCCGCAGAGCCCCTTCTAGTGCGCGTCCTCACGTGTCGGCCATTTTCTCCCCTCCTATGCTATCTGATGACGGGCTCATTTATTTATAGACGATTGATGTTATGAAGATAGACATGTAGACACCCCCTCTTCTCACCCCCCCTCCCTTCCCTACCTCAGGTTGGTGTGATGTACGATGTATTGTTTCCCCTGTATCTTAGCCATCCAAGGGACACATAATGCGCTCATGCATTATGCCATCCATCACCATGTCCCGTTAATGCAGCCCTAGCCAGTGCTGCATTCAAGCATTTAAAGCACGATCCATGGATGCCGCCCTGCAGAACGTAGCACTATGCGATCCTTGAAGGGTTAGGCGCCATAACTATCACCATCCCACACACAATCATAGTTACTAGACGCCCAGTGGGGTGATGCTTATTAGAACCCCTCCCCTACTTCCCAGCATGTTGTAATAACCAAGTTAGTGATTCATGGAAGGGGAGAAGTGAGACACAAAGATAATGAAATGGACCCGTTCATGTGGCTTTGTCCTGACTAGACAGGCACCAGGGTGATGTGCGTGCCCATACGTGTGGTCCTGACAGCTTGTAAAAGTACACTGAGGAGAAGTAATACACACCCCAGCTCGGTGTGAAGGGTAGAAGGGTGTTGTGAGGGAGATGGGTGAGGTAGACCATGAGGGTAACCAGGGTAGGGCAGAGACAGCCAGGCAGCCAGAGACAGGCAGACACACACAGGGACAGTAAGGGAGGGAGAGAAAGGGATATATATGTATATATAGAGAGAGAGACAGACAGAGACAGAGAGGGACAGGCAGAGACAAAGACAGATAGATATAGATGCGCTACGATAATTCAAATATAATAGTATAGACGCTGATATTGTAGAGGAGCGTAGGTAAACCCGCGGTTAAGGTGGCACTACCTTAGTAGACTTACCTTATAATATTATATATTATATACCTTACTAAGTTACTCAATTAACACGATGGTTCTCCCCTAAGGACCACTTCATAACAGAATGTACATGCACCTACATTTTGTCTGCCTTCCATGCAGACCTGCTCATCGATAATTAATCCTTCCTACATCCTACATACATAATAATCTCAATATGTTGTACGGCCTGTACAACCTAGGTGGTAGTGATGGCTGTGTCCGTTGGAGGTGGGTGGGAGGGTGGGGAAGGGAGGGGGTTGGAGTGGAGGAGGGGCAATGAGACAGGGAGATCCGAGCCACCGTTGGGCCCATCCCCAGTGGGGATCGTGTCACCGCGCGGCCCAGGATCAAATTGTAAATTAACATCCCGTGTATACCAAGAGACTTGCAACAGACCCTAACGGTACATTTATATATAAAGGTGCACCTTTAGTAGATGTGTCTGCTTTGGAAACATTTACCATTTTTTCTAAGAACTATTCTTAGATAAACGGGGGCAAATGTTGGTATATTCTACCTCATGATATACGGTGTGATTTAACACAATGCAATACAAGACAATTTAGGAATTTCAATTTAATGTAAGTATTCTTGAGGGTCTTCAGATTACCGGTAGTCTCTTATATGCCTTTCGACGTGTAATGTATACTTGTTTCCCCAAAATGTTCGGGAGGGGGCATATAATTGTGCCCCCATCTAATGAAAAGAATTTACAGCATTTTCTTTATCCTTACCTGTTTGCTCTCTAAATGGCTATAAGGGTGTTATTTCAATATACTATAACTACGAGACACTGTACACGTCTATGTACTGTTTGCTGATTGGACACCTGAGCGTTGACTGAAGATCCTTGCCCTCTGAGTGTAGCCCTTTAAGGACAGCACGCTGCTTTAATCTGATAGGTCCCTTGTCGTCAAGATGCATGAACGCCGCTATGATGTGTGAGCTCCTCGCCAGGGCATCATTCATGCATGGTACCGATCCTTTGGGAGTGTATCAACCCCACACGGTCGGCATGATGCATGAATGCAGCCCTGCATCATGACGATAAAGGACCACACAATACTATACAGCCCTTAAGGGGATGTGTGTGTAGGGGGGAGGGGTTGTCGTACAGCCTGCTGTATGGGAGGGAGCAGCTCAGGGGCAGCTCAGGATGTGGCGAGCAGCTCACCGCCACCTCTGTCCACTAACAGCAGTACTGCTGCGTTAAAGCCTTAGTCCTGCCGTGCCTAGGGACCTGTGTCTTACCTAGTATTAGTGGGCATCTGACCTTATATATTTGTATCGTAGAATACACCGCCCATCCCAGTAAACAGACAACGTTATATAACGTTTCTCCATGGCCCATTATTGTGGCAAAATGTTGTATAACGTTAAAAGGGCTATTTTGACGTAAAGTAACGTATCTTTGTTAGCTGGGATTGAAATCCAACAAGTACCACTACTAATGATACATACATGTACTAGTATAACCTTCCAATATGCAATACCAAATAGTAAATCATATAACAGCAAAGTATGTATTTCACCCCCATGAAATAAACCTCACAGGTATACATTGTAATTGGTCAAGCACCCATCATATAAAATCTGCTGACAATACACACCTTTAGTCAGCAATATATTACAGAAACTAATCGGACCCAGTGCAAGCGAGGCAAAGGTGAACACACGTAAACACACGTGTTCACGAGGGTTATATCACAAGGTTTTGCCTCAGCTGTAAACACGTTGAGTGCTCCTTTGTATCTTGTATCATGTAATTATGAAGACCTATTTTAATTCAGAAAAAAATGAATGTTATGCCATCATGTATCTAATTTGATGTATCCATAGGCCGTAAGATACTGGGGAATGTTGTTCAACGGGGGGGGGGGGCTTCTTAGGTTAATTAAGTGGATCTGCAATATTTACTATGTTATAAATGTAGCAGCTGATGCACCGGCACTGTACCCCCTCCCCCTCTTCCCACCCTTCTCCACCTCCTCCATGTACTACAGGAACAGTCCTACCGTAGTCACCTGTGGATTTACGGATTAATTTGACAGGACATCACCCCAAGGCCACCTGCACCTCTCCTCTCCTCACTCCCCACCCCAACCCATCACCGTCATCACTGTGCCTATATGGTCATCAGAATACATAGGTATACAGTAGTGTGCATCTCAATACAGTTACATTGGCGGGAACTCATTTTCATTTAATGGGAAAAAACCTACAATAACAAATAAGCACAAGGAGAGATCAACATGTTTACCTGCCCCTGAACACTCATAATAAAATGTTCGATCAATGCATGTACATGTACTTCAATATCAAATGCTTCCCAGAAAGACACTCCTTTGTCAGAGGTTTTAATATAAATAGTCTGACATGGGATGTATGAAAAAGCTACTAAAGCAGGAATTAAGTTTTTGGTTAGCTGACCTTGATATCTGTGCTTGGGGTTTGATCGCCTAGTCTCTCAAAGGAAGACAGAATCTAAAATTAAAAGAGCTGACAGTGACTGGAACCTCGTTAAGTCCCTTAATTGTTACTAAGCAGCTAAAGTTCAAAGTCTAGAAGAAGAGAATGTCAAAGGAACTTAGCAGCTTATGTAGTCCCTCAGAACCCGAGCTGTGGGACTCTGAGAGAGAGAGAGAGAGAGAGAGAGAATGAAAGAAAGAGAGATAAAGAGAGACAGAGAGACAGAGAGAGACAGAGATACAGAGGAAGAGAGAGACAGGTAGAGAGAGAAAGACAGTGAGAGAGACAGCAAGAAGGGTGGGAGACAGACATAGAGACAAAGAGAGACAGGCGAATTCAATAATTGATAACATTCTCTGTTGATCAGGTACAGGAGAGAATAAGTGTAAAACATCCTTAAAATCATAAAAAATAAAAAGACAGGTAATTCATAACAAGTACAATATTCATAGAAAATATATAAAAAACGATTTTTTTTCCATTGGATGATCACTTCGTTTTAAGTAAAATGTGTTTAAGCAAGAAGTCTTGATATCAGAGGTGAGAATGGAAGGGGCCTGGACTTGGCAGGTGAGTCTGGGGGATGGAGGGGTGTGTGTTGGGGGTGGGGGGGGGAGTCAGGTCACGTGGTCAGGTATGTCTGAGAGTACATCCATCTTAGATGAAAACGAGGCCAGGCGCCGCTTTCCGCTGGTTGCTTGTGTGTTCCGCTTACAAACAGTGCAGACAGACGGGAACCAGTGCCAGACTGGACATGCTTGTTCCCACCCAACCTGTGTTGAATTGATCGGAGTTTGTTTTAACGGTGATCAACGTGAGCTGTGTTTTATTCAATTTGAGTACTATACGTATTGTGATAAATAGACTTCTTACGATTTTACGGCTGATGCCCAACCTCCGCTCATCTGTCAAGTTTGACTATATTACAATTAAATTATTAGCAAACTTCAAAGGACATCTTTAGATAATTTGTTAGTATCTCCACAGTTAACACTTTCACGTGGCAATCAATTATTCCTCGGAACCAGAGAAAATCGATATATTCCTTTGATGAGCTTGTTCTTGGTGTCTTAGATGAACATAGAATACAACCCTGAGTATCTAGTTTTGTGTCATGTCTGAGATCTAGTCTCATTGTGGTTAATATTTTAGCTCTTGTATATATCACCTTACATGTATCATCAGCAAAAGGAACCTCCAAGGAAGAACATAGAACTTTATGGAATTAAAGTCATGGGTTTTCAAGTGACATACTATGATAGCAGATATCACTTCTAGTTGTATATAATGTTATTTAGATAGATGTTATGCCCTCAGCAGATCTATCAGTCACAAGCTAGATGTGTCATTGCCATTAAACGGTTGTATTTAGATGTGGTGGAACATTGCTAATCTATGTCAAAACATTTTTGTTTCCACAAAACCACATCTGTCGGTGCTAGCCAAGCGTGGCTCCACTTTATTGGTACTTAAATGACGCCATCTTGTTAAACAAGGCTAGTTAGTTAGCTTTACCCAAGTCATTTCCTTTATGTAGAAATGGCCCGATTGAGCACCGGCTCTTCAACTACGTTATTTTCAAATGAAAGCCGAGTCTACAGAGGTGTTGAAATACAGTTCAAGCAATGAAATTTGGTCTGGAATAGACACTGGTCTTGTTTTTGTGCCGGTAGTACAGTGGGGTTGAAAGTACTAAGTGCTTACACAAACCACTATACGGTAACTCTTCTGTTCAGTTCATGTCTCTCAGCATTGATGGCTTCAACCAAAAGAGTATTGATACCTGGCACTTATGCCAGTCGATTGTAGTCAAATAAGCTACAGACTTTGGCAAGCAACCCACACCCTCGCCATTTTTAGTTCATGCTGGTTAATTATACAATTTATGTTGTTCCATTCTGATGTTGAAGCTAATTCTATTCTGATCAGTCAAAACAAAAACGGAGTGAATGGAAACAAACTAGTTTGTTACCTAACCGGCGGTACTACAGATGGACCCTTTGAAAACCCAGAAAAAATACTTTGAGCCTTTAGCTACTTTGCCGTTTGCCTGAGGCTTAGAAGAGAGGTGGAGGGCCCACGTCGCTATAGCCCTGCGCTTTGTTATCATTTCGCTGAGACCTACTTTTTGTGAGTAACCTTTGGCCGGGCTGCCCTGCCCCGCCCCAGCCCCACACAAATTACGTCGATGTGTAGCAGAGACGGGTTACATCCTCAGAAGGTCATCAAATTGGCAGTTGGCATAGTGGCATTTCTTTTCACAAATAAGTATTCTTTCACAGTGCCAGTTCCTTTGATCTTACATCATATTGACATTCTTCCTCCTTCTGACGCTTCCATTTGAAAGCGCCTGTCTGGCTCCCCTCTGATGTTCCAACGTTAAAACAAAGGCGGCAAGGCAACCACAGGTGAATAGTGTAAAGGGAATATGTGAAAGGAAGATTGTAGGCTGTGAATATACACGGGTTATTTACAGGGCTAGCCATCTCTATCTTTCTGTGGTGGTATCTGCTTTGAAGGCCATCATTTCACATGTCAGAAGGCATTCAGAGTTGTGGTTTTGGTACATTTGTTTTCAAGCCTGCTTAGATCTACTTTAGTTGCACCGCACAACCTCCACCATACCGGTAGTTACAAAACCTGAGAGGGGGCCTGGGGATGAGCATCTCTACTATGTTCCACATACCCCACATTAAACACGAGTATCTCTACTGCTGTACCATGTTGCATATACCCAACATTAAACACGAGTATCTCTACTGCTGTACGATTTTGCATATACCCCCCATTAAACATGAGTATCTCTACTGCTGTACCATGTTGCATATACCCAACATTAAACACGAGTATCTCTACTGCTGTACGATTTTGCATATACCCCACATTAAACATGAGTATCTCTACTGCTGTACCATGTTGCATATACCCAACATTAAACACGAGTATCTCTACTGCTGTACGATTTTGCATATACCCCCCATTAAACATGAGTATCTCTACTGCTGTACCATGTTGCATATACCCCACATTAAACATGAGTATCTCTACTGCTGTACCATGTTGCATATACCCCACATTAAACATGAGTATCCCTACTGCTGTACCATGTTGCATATACCCCACATTAAACATGAGTATCTCTACTGCTGTACCATGTTGCATATACCCCACATTAAACATGAGTATCTCTACTGCTGTACCATGTTGCATATACCCCACATTAAACATGATAAATCTCTACTGCTGTGCCATGTTCCATATACCCAACATTAAACATGATGAATCTCTACTGCTGTACCATGTTCCATATACCCCACATTAAACATGAGTATCTCTACTGCTGTACCATGTTGCATATACCCCACATTAAACATGAGTATCTCTACTGCTGTGCCATGTTCCACATACCCCACATTAAACATGATAAATCTCTACTGCTGTGCCATGTTCCATATATCCAACATTAAACATGATGAATCTCTACTGCTGTGCCATGTTCCATATACCCCACATTAAACATGATAAATATCTACTGCTGTACCATGTTCCATATACTCCACATTGAACATGAGTATCTCTACGGCTGTACCATGTTCTACATACCCCACATTAAAGATAGTATCACTCTCAACTGCTGTACCATGTACTCCACACTAAACACAAGTATCCTTACTCTAACACACAACGTCCTGAATACCTACTACCTACTCTGTGCCCTTGTTAAGTTTTACACATTTCAGATATCTTTGATCAGCAGGAGGCGGATAGTATCATTGATTACTAACTTGTGTCAGAGTGTTGGCACCAAGGCCGGGCCCAGGTCGGCGTTCAAACATCACTCACACCCAAGGCTATAGCAGCTGAACCGCCTCTTTGTCTATCCCTTTAAGGGCCGTATGGTGCTTTAATGTATCGTGCCCTTTGGTTCACTCGTCAATGCCGCAGTCATGCATCATACCGACCGTTCTGGAGTGGATCAACTCAGTAGGGTCGTCATGATGCATGGCTGCAGCAGTGGCGAGGAGTCTCGCCAGGGCTGCATTCTATAAGCAGGATGACAAAAAGACATAGCACATTAACGCAATAACTGGTCCTTAAATGACTATGCATTCATACCATAAAGTGCCTGGGAGTCTCTCCAATGTCAGGTACACACAAGAGTGAACGGCTGAACTTTTGGGGCAGGAGTAGAGCCTAGAATTTGTACAGTAAAGATTGGTCATAGCAAAACCCTTGGGACCAGCATACTTAGTTTGTTATTTACCAGAATTCATTGAAACCAAGTTAAATATGTACAGAAATGGTAGAAATGGGACTGACCAAATCAGTTCCTTATAAAGAGGTGTGTTATAATTATGCGAGTTTATTATAACCAGAGTTTACCATACTTTACGTGTGTGGCAGATTTGACATATCCACTGAATCTGGAGTTCTATGTGCGTTTTCTGTACTCCTAGAGTATAGAGTAGTCAGTGAGTTTTGTTTGACTGGGTATGGAAAATCACCTGCCGAAGGAGAGTTATACTCTTGGAGACAAAGTATAGACACTGGGTAAATATTGAATAAGTTCAAGTTTAATATAAATGCCAACGACGATATCTCTCTTTCTACACTAGATAGTATAGATTCCAGGCTACAATTGCTGCTACCTTACCTATGCTAGCCCTTGAGGGCGGCTGGGTTTGGTGCATGTACATGGCATTACTAGATTAGCTATCGTACTTAGTAATTTGTGGCATAGCCTCATCTCTATCAAGCCATCCATAAAAGAAATGTCAATCACTGTCACTACTTCCTGCAAGACAATCTTCTTAGATATCATGATTAAAACTCCTGAAATGGCATCACATAATACTGCTCCTCACACTGAGCCTGTGACTTATGATGTATTTTAGAGTAGAAAAGACAAAAGAATTAGCCTAATAAATGCTCTATCACATATAGCACCCCAAATCATAGTACTTTGATTTACACATGTTCTAGAAACCATCACCCACGATCAGTCCCACTGACCATTGATCATCTATGGGCTGCATAGGCAGTAACCATTTAGGGACAGCGTACCATACCCTTTGCTACGATGATACGTACTAGTGCTGCATTGCTGTACCATACCAACTTTATAAAGATGATACACTCCATAAGGGTTGGTATGGTGGACCAGTGCAAGTTACACACCAGTGATGAATTACACACCAGTGATACATCGTTATACCAAGCCAAACAACAAAGAACCTAACCATTGAGACATCATGCCATCTTTAAAGGGTTGATGGGTGAGGGTGAGGTTTATACAAGTGTAGCAGCATGAGGGAGGGGGGGGGGTGCTGCCCGATGAGTGCCCACCCTGTGGCCTACACACGGCCCATAGCAGCAGGCCATGGAGGAGGATTCAGCCGCAGACACGCCGCACCCAGGATGAGCCGGGATTACACGCTGTGCAGCACCTGGAATAGTGGTGCTGTGGCATGCAGTAACCCTGGAGGACGGCCAGGACTGGTGGACATCCAGGTAGACTAATACAGCACCCTACACAGCAGGTAGAGCTGGATCCATGTGGGTTAGAACTGTTCAGCACGCCTGAAAAGAGACAGTGAAGGCAATACCTATAGATACACATGTATCTCGAGCAGTGGGAGTTGCCATTGAGTGCAGAATGAAGGAGTTCAGAATTAATATTTGAACATTAATTTGGATTGGATATAGAATAGAAAAAAAAACAATTGATGAAATCAAAGTTGTTAGTCGTGGTAATGCGGCAAACAATAGTAATGCTGTGACCTAGTGCTGGAAGTGGGATGAGATTACCAATTGATTATACGACGATGGATGGTATGTATGTCAGTTAAGATTGACAATCAGGCATCCAAGCTCCTGACTTGTGGACTGATTCTCAGTGGCACATTGGAAGCTATCCTTTACAGTGTGATGCCCCGATCACTACCAGCCAAGCAGGAGGCAGAGATCATTGTGTAAGTAGTTGTCATACATTTGTACTGTTAAACCCGTCACACATGAATCATTTGAGCCTTCCACAAAAGCAATTTGTCTTAAAACTGTAACGTCAAGGCTGCACATTTCTAATTTAGGCTTTTTAGATACCTAGCCATGTTGGTTATTATCTCTTCATAACCTCGTCCATTTGGCTTAGCCTCTGTAGCTGCAAGCTTAATTCTAGTTTTGACTTTAACATATTTAGTCGAGTGCACATCCTTATAATTAGATGTCAAAGCAGAGAATGACAGCTCTGCATTGGAGATACGTCTTGCACTAATTGATTCCACTTGTCACAAGTAGATTTGTAATCAGAAGACAGGTCATCTGTCACTGGGCCTGCTTTGTGGCGGACGATCCACATAAAACATGGCAGCTCTGTAGGAAGGGGGGGGGGGGGGTTGATGTCGATAGGGCTGGGCTTGGGGATATAGGCGGTCCCTATGTGACAGGGCATACAGCGATATTCGTCTTACTTTTAATGCGATCTTTTTGGAGGAGAGTGTATAAGGGCTAATTTCTGCAACGTGCCGAGCACATAATAATCATATGACATTGTATGCATCTCTGTGTCAAATGGCATTAATTAGGACATTTGTCATGTTATCAGTGTGACACTTTTTATACCATGGTGTGCGCTAGACAGATAGTGCTGCTAGATCTTTAACAATAGAGCCGCCAATAATGAGCGGGTAGTGTATAGTGAAATAGGAGGGAGGGAGGTGGTGGAGGCAATGTGACGTGCCCGTTTGTCTGATTGCTTCATTCATATGCCAATTGGTGGACGCCCTCCGCTCTACCCCGGGCTCTTAACTTGTCAGGTCATGTCTCCGCCAAACCAACAGAGATCTACCCCTTCCCACTCAGCCTGTTAGTGACAGTTAAGGAGGGGTCTATAATACATCTCTCAGCCTTCTGGTGACAGGAGGGGTCTATAGTACACCCCAGCCTGTTGGTAGCAGGAGGGGTCTATAGTACATCCCCTCAGCCTTCTGGTGACAGGAGGGGTCTATAGTACATCCCCCCAGCCTGTTGGTGGCAGGGGGGGTCTATAGTACATCCCCCCAGCCTGTTGGTGGCAGGGGGGGTCTATAGTACATCCCCCCAGCCTGTTGGTGGCAGGGGGGTCTATAGTACATCCCCTCAGCCTGTTGGTGGCAGGAGGGGTCTATAGTATATCCACTCAGCCTGTTGGTGGCAGGAGGGGTCTATAGTACATCCCCCAGCCTGTTGGTGGCAGGGGGGGTCTATAGTACATCCCCTCAGCCTGTTGGTGGCAGGAGGGGTCTATAGTACATCCCCCAGCCTGTTGGTGGCAGGAGGGGTCTATAGTACATCCCCCAGCCTGTTGGTGGCAGGGGGGGGGTCTATAGTACATCCCCCAGCCTGTTGGTGGCAGGGGGGGTCTATAGTACATCCCCCCAGCCTGTTGGTGGCAGGAGGGGTCTATAGTACATCCCCCCAGCCTGTTGGTGGCAGGGGGGTCTATAGTACATCCCCTCAGCCTGTTGGTGGCAGGAGGGGTCTATAGTATATCCCCCAGCCTGTTGGTGGCAGGAGCGGTCTATAGTACATCCCCTCAACCTGTTGGTGGCAGGAGGGGTCTATAGTACATCCCCTCAGCCTGTTGGTGGCAGGAGGGGACTATAGAACATCCCCTCAGTCTGTTGGTAATGTGCTGTAAAATGCTTACATCTCAGACTTGATGTAAATCAAGTAAGGGTTAGGGAATAGAGTAATTGGTATGATTAATCTAAGCTCAACCCGTGCACCTGATATCCCAATATATCTGACACTCAATCATACTGCTGATACCCTCCCATACAACCTGCACCAAATTAGCGTTTTAAATGTTATTTGTTACCATGATGCATTTATGCATCATTCGGGAGTTCATCAAGGCTATATTTATGTAGTTGACATAGTGCATACATCTACAGCACTGGCATGTGCCTTACCAGGGCTGCATGCATGCATCATAAATAAAGGGCATTAATGCAGTATGCGGCCCTTAAATGGTTAAACGTCCATGACAGCTGTACTTGTGCATCCATCACCTGTCCTACCAAGCTGACAGTGGTTGATAACCCACCCCACCATTAAGCAGCGTGAGGACTGCTCGTATAGCCCTGGAGGACGTCCTATTGGTGCTCCTCCACAGCTGGGCCATATGATGAGGGTTCCACCGTGTTTGTATACGGTCTACTATAGACCAATGCGGTAAAAGGTGCCATAAATTGTGCTTTCATGGTTTTAGCATGATATGATATTTGTGTTGTCTGCATAGTCACACTGATATAGAAAACGCATAACATATTTTAAGTAGTGTATGATTATCATATTTTGATATGATAATTATGTACATTATTGTCAGCCCAACTTCAGAAACTGCAATTCTTCTAAGAAAATGCGTCCTATTCTGCGGCAATAGTGTATAGGCATGAAGGGGAGGGGAAGGTAAGTAGTACAGGGGTATGCAGCTGAGGCACATGAAAGGTCGATCAGTGTCGATAGTTGGCACTGACTCCTGTGGGCTGAGGGACTGGGTGGGTACGCTGGTTTCCTCCTTGTGGAAAGTCAATTAAGACATCACCCACTGGAGGAGGAGAGATTTGAGTAGAACTGGCCAGGTGTTATCAGTATAGATCTCACATGTGGGTGTGGGTGTTGGAAGGGGTACTAGGTAGTCTACCTGTCCACGACTAGCATCACCTGCCAATCACACCACACCTCAGGTCCTGTTAGTACACTGGGGTGTCTGGTCAAGGTACTGCCTGCTTTGTGGTTCACAGCAGCTAGGGGGAGGGGAAGATAATCAATGTTTCATAGCTTAGGTTACTTGATGTTTTGACAATTTTGTATGGGAAATGTAAACGGATATTTTCATTCTGGAAAGTTATGCTTTTATCATATTTATAAACGATGGAGTAACGGTATGGTGCAAATGATTTAAACGGGAATGTTCTCCGCATTTCAGGGTCTCAATTGGCAATTACGACGGTTTTAGTTCAATAGTTATGCCTCGTGACTGGGGATGGGTTGAAGAGTTCAGATCCCCACGGACCGGGCCTGTGGGCTACGTAGGACTGAGGTGTTCTATGACGTCATCAAGCTGAACTAATTATACATGACATGCGCATTCAGAGCTTTCCAAGCACGCCCATTAGCAGCGGCGCGACGTCACTTCCGGGTAGTATTCTGCGCCTCGTTTTAGCTCTGGGAATCCGGCCAAAAAGGGTCTAGCTGCACCCCCTCCCCCAGCAGTCCCTCACACACCACCCACCATTCAGCCTTCCCCCTTTTTGTGCCAATATAATATACCTAACATGAAACGATTCGGACACCAAACATGGGTGAAATATTAGTCCTGAATTATCGAGTGGTCGCTCGTGTGATCTCTCTTTAAGGGCAGCATGGTGTTTTAATGCTCTTTTGTTGGCATGGCTGCAGAATGTTGGTGTAAGCCCTCAGCACTGCATTACTGTACCATACTGACCCTACAGGGTTGATACACTCATGATGGGTCAGTATTATACTCAATGCAATGTCTTTGTGTTGATACCCAATATGAACATGATGCCTTGATGCATCTGCTGTTCCGTAAAGGGTTAGTATAATCGCTTTTGTTCATGCAATTCTAGGAAGCTTTCAGATACTCATTGCACGTTCACTCCCCATAATTGAGAGAGTATACGTTTCAAAACGCACCTTTTATTTCCATAAGGCATCGAGGATAAAATCCCATAATTGGGACCCAATGCACCCTTTGTATGAGGCATTAAAAGAGGTTCCATGAGTGTAGGATCAATGGTGGGCGCGTGACGATTTTTACCAGCATGCCACCGCGAACCTACCGTAAATAAGTACACCCTCGGCCTTGTATCCTCCACCCCCCCCCCCCCCCCCACTTCCTCCTTGCCCTGATCGCTAGTACCTATAAGCAGCGGGCTGTTTGACGACCTGCGCACATACTCCATTATTCATACACCACCAGTCGGCCTCTCATGAGACTCTCGTCCTGCCGCGTGATTCCCAGAGATTTGGCAGCGTCTCTTGCCCATGCCGTTGGTCATCTTACGGCGAGATGGAGAGCATTTTTTACGTGATTTGGACACACCTCTGTTCCTCCTTTTGTGGCTCTATAAAGGGAATTGCTTTTCTCCGGTACAGTTTCTTTGGTGTAGAAACCATCGAGAAAGAAGTACTAACCCTTTACGGGTCGCATAGTGTTTAAATATGCCATGTTCCCTAAATTCCGCATGAATGTGGCACTGACGAGTCTACTCACCAGAGTAGGAATCCATTCCTCGCGTGGTTGATACACTCCCAAAGGGTCGGTACGGTGTATGCATGCAGGCTTGGACAGAAGGCTCGCTAGGGCTATTAATATGACTAATCAATAAATTTGTGCTTCCGCGTAATAGCTATTATTTATATTACAAAAGGTGTGGCACGTCCATGAATAACGTATACTGCTGGCATGTTGATAAAGGATATGTGATCTGAAAAACAGAGTGTAATCATCAGTTTAAACCAGGAATTAGAAGTGAGCTCTCTCTATTCAACCCCCTCAAACAGCCTCTGAACCTGTATTTCTGTACCTCTTAACCCTTTAAGGCCCGCACAGTGCTTTAATGTACTATATGTACTCCCTTTGTCGTTCAGAATGTATGATTGCAGCCATGGCGAGTCAAAGCTGCAGTCATAAATCATGCCGACGACCTGATACCTGGCAGTGTATCAACTCCGTATAGTCGGCATGATGTTTGAGGTCTATCCACCAAGTCTGCATTCGCGACAACAAATGGCATAGTACGTTAAAACACGATGCAGCCCTTAAAGAGTTAAAACCTAAATAACACTAATCAGGATCGAGTCTCACTGGGCGTTTTCCTGTGCCTTGGGAGTTGAATTAGATAAATGGCTTACTAAAACCTGCAGCGGCCTCTCTACTGTTTACTTTGACATCTAATCCACCCCATTACTACTGAATACTGCCTCTCAAAAAGACAGCCAGCTGGGAGTTGCTGTCTATGTGACCTGTGCTAACCTTACTTTGAACTGCAGATGGTGCTTGTAGCTGTAGGAAGTGTCAGTGACAGACAGAGGGTAGCCTAATGGGGGCACCTCCGAGAGCTGCCGCTTCTTATCTGTGTAAAGTACTCCCTATTTGCCCACATTGCCTTCCTCCTAGAGCTGTATAGGGGATGCAGACAGGACCATGACAATGGGGCAGTTTGTCCTTTTATCCCTTTAAGTATAGCATGATACCCCAAAGCTTCATGTTCATTTGTCGTCATGATGCACCAATGATGCAGCGCCTGTGAGTAACTTGCCGGCCTGCAATGGTGCATCGTGCCACCCTTATAGATCAACTCTATGGTGCATGAATACAGCACTGGCACGTTATTTGCCGCTGCTGCAATCATGCATTATGACTACAAAAGGGCATAGTACATTAAAGTACTATGCTGCCCTTAAAGGGCTATCCGCTGTATATATATACATGTAGAACAAAGGGGACTGGGTGTATGTGGGAGATCTACATGTAGCTGGTCGGAGCAGCTAATGGGTGTCACACAGAGGGGAGCAGCTCAGGGGGAGCAGGCTAATAGGGATAAGTGGGTGGATGAAGGGCCCATGAGCAGCTCATTCCAATACAATAGTACTCCACCACAGCCACCTAACATCCATTTGTACTGAGCCTTACACCGCATAAACAATGGCCCTATGCCACCAAACAATGGGGGATGTGCTGCTTATAATTAAGCACACCATAGTACCATATACTTTAGAGTAGGTTTGGCACAGTTACTACGTAGCCTTTTGTTTCACGCCCTATTAATGCGTGTGGTTCTTTCTGTTGCCCCCCCCCCCGACCAAGAATTATACTATATCAATGCCTCTTGCGACGATATGGGTAGCGGTGCCACACTGCTTGTCATGACTTGATACAGGGAGGGACATACAGGGAGGAGCAGACAAGTATACATTCAAGTTGAGGGGTCTATGATAATAATGGGGAAGTATTGAAGATATACAAAAAATATCAGTATATATTGGTAATATAGTATCAATTAATTCACCAATGCTCTTATTTGCTATAGCACACGAGTTCATAATAGCACATCCACCTTAAAGAGTGACACTATGTTAGTCATCTTGTGATGATCAAGTATGCCTTGAATATCTGTCAGGATTTAAGAGTACCAATTAACTACATACATGCTATTTGCAATTAGGTAAGATCTTTGGTAGCTTTATAGATTAAGATTCGTTAATTAGGCCAAAATTAAGCAAAAAAAAAGGTGTGTTCCAGGTTACCTAGCCTACCCAGCAAAACAGGGCCGACCCTAGAAATTCTTATCCAATTTTGAAAAAATGTTTATATCTAAAGTAATTTTGGGCTATTTCAGAGTCAATCTTATAGTCCACAAGTTGACCCCTTTGACTTTGTCGGTGAGTCAGCGCTGAAGTTTGTGAGTCAATTCTTGGGTACATTCAGGGACAAAGTTTAAAAAAAATCCGACCTACCCCACCTAGATTTTCAGACTATGTAACCTTAAACACAACTTATTTTTGGCCTTGTTCCACAGTATCACCCATCGGGAAAGAGAAGTGATTCTCCATGTCAATGGAAATAACGGCAAGAAGTCTTATAGACCACTCGACTTGCCATCCACTGTTGTCCAACAGAGTTCTGGCACACACTGGATACTTCACCCGGCATGCAAACCCCTATCAAACCTCCTCCGTCATATATACTACTTACGGCAGTTGACACTTACAGATGTACATGGCTTGCCCGGTACCAGATAATCATAAGTGGCGTATTGGTACCAGTATCAGTCTGATTATTCCTTCAAACACAGCGACTGTTTCTCGGTCTGTGTAGCTCTAGGAACGAGAGGCATCGGTGTTTCTTCCACCAAACACAAGTGTCACGCTATACACATGCTTGATGGCATATACTACTTCCCCTTTCCATTCATATACAATGTAGTAGCAGACACACTCGATCGTGTCTTGGCACTTGTGGTTTCCTCCTGAGGGTGCTAATATTGAGGTCAGAGGTCAAGATGTCAGTTACGTCATGTAGGAGGCCATTGGTGGACTCCCTGGTGTCATGTTACGTCTAGTTGTGGCAGCCCATACACCAAGTACCTTGGCCCACAATAGTAGGTGATTTGGCAAGATATATATATAACGATGGCCATGTATACAGCGATGCTGTAACAGTCCCATATCTACACCTCAGTGCGAAGAGGACAGGGTACTCTGACCTGCCTATAGCTGACTTGTGTGTACTGAGAGAAATGCTTATCATTGCCTTGAATTTAAACAGAGCAGCATCATCCCAGAATGTTGCTTTTTATTTCTCACACGATAGGCATTGGTTATACTTACTATACTAAATCAAATTATTAAACAGGACTTGGGCAGCTGAGGAGAAAGGTACATCAAGGAGCGATTTTTAGTACTTGGGTTTGGCCACTAGGGGGCATCACAATGACCATAAATATGAAAATTGGCCAAAATTTGCTCTAAGGTGATTTTTTACATAGAAAAAGATGGTTTTCTCCAAAACATTCCATTTTGGGGTAATCCTTCCATATTTGGAATGCAAATGGAATGTTTTTAAGCCAATATGAGGCATGAATAAGGCTTCCTGCCTAAAACATGTTGCCATGAGAACCACAATTTCCTTCCGAATAGAAAAAGAACAATTCCAATCAATAGAGAAATCCATAGGGATTACTACACTGAAAACAGAATGTGAATATCATTTCTATATCTAGATTTATGATAAAAGAATATGAAAAATAGTAGTTAGGTAATACGTGAAATTTTGCAAAATCATGATAATTAGATAAAGGAATACAATTAAAACAACAAGAGATAGAGCCTATTGGCTGTTTGGCAAGGGTAGCACCATCTCAGATTCATGAAGCAATTTCTCAAAAACTAGAAGGGATATCTCCATCTATGATAGCTCATTTGAAAGCTGATGACTTCAATTTTAAAACATACATTTCACCTCGGAATGCCCTTTCCCCTTATCTATCCACACTGGTAGTCATGCTGGTCTGGCACTGGTGGTCAACGCAATGTATAGCTAACCACTCCTGGTTCAATGCTGAACCCTTAATTGAGAACGCCCCAATACACTATGCCCCTTTATCGCCATGCTCATGACAAGGTACTTGCTAGTGCTGCATTCATAAGTATGCTATTATGGTAGTAAACTCCCAAATTGATATTATGATACACCAATGCAATGGTTGCGAGCTTCTAGCCGGCGCTGCATCGGTGAACCATGCCGGTACATCTTCCAATACTATATAGAGACCCTCACTCTGAGTGTACTGTCGTCCCAGAAAAGTGTAAGACCTCATCCCATGATTGTTCGGCTCCCTCTGCTGTGAGTGGATCATATTTCAGTTTATGTGGGAATTTAACCATAAACAGTCATAGATCTCGTCATATGATAGATGAGAGAAGTTGAGCCTGTTCCTGGATGGCCAAGCTGAAACGATATGGAAGTTTAAACCACCCTAACGTCAATTAGCCCTTTAAGGGCAGCACAGCGTTTCCATGCGTTTTGCCCTTTTTCACGATACAAGAATACAGCTCTGGTGCGTCAATAGCCAGTGTTGTATTCATGCAACATAGCGACCCTATAAGGCTGACGAGGGAATGTCGGGAGTGCACGACTATATCACCAGTCCGTTTCTCGCCTGCACTACGTGAGTGCATCATGACGATAAATGAGAATGGCCTTTGATGCATCATGCTGTGTACAAAGGGTTGGGCTATGACGGAGGAGGGGTCGGTGTGTGGGGGAGAAGTGACGGGGTGGATGTCTGTGGTGATGGCTTGTTTTGGTAGAGAGAGTCGGCTATGTTCCTTCATTAAAAGTTAATCTGTTGTTTTCGTCACTTGGAATATTACGCATGCAAGAGTCTTTGCAGAATATCCGAAGAGTTGGATCACGACCAAACTAATACAAAGGTCAACCCTACGTCCTAACCTTTCTTTATTGTGGGGAGGGGAGCGTAAGTCTGTCTTCAAGTAATTTTGGACAACATATCAAACTTAAGCGAGCTCAATTCTACTCGCCGGACCTCCATTCGTGCATCATGCCCAAATTGCAGGAGTGTATCGACTCCGTAGGGTTGACATGATGCTGGTATGCAGAACTGGCGATTTAAGTCGGCAGGGCTGCATTCATGCATCATGACTATCAGGGCATACTCCATTAAATCAGTATGTGTCCCTTAGAGGCACAATTGATACTGGCACTTAGCTGCTCCATTATAGTATGTAGTAGATAGAGTACTGCTGCAACTCTAAATGCATTATATTAGCCTCAACCAAAACCGCCAACTGGCCGACGACGAGTGTACTAAGCCGCAACTGAGGCCAACATACATATCGAAAATGTACAGGAAAAGTAGCTGTACTATACCTGTTTTATATCACTTATGATCTAGTGGTTGTGTTGTACGCAATTATAGACAGGTTATTTATTTTTCTGTGTCTATGAGGCAACTGTGTTACAAATAGATATCATAGTTATATAGACATTATAGTCATACTCATTCTGTATAACCTCCTCAATGCTGACCAGTATTCCCCTTGGCTACTTGCAGACAATGCCCCACCCCTGCATCCTGTGGACGTACAAATGGGACTACTTGTGCGCGGAGTCTTGTGTCCGACCACATCACAACTTCCGCCTCCGGTTGTGTCAGTGGCACCACGTGCAGGCTTACTGGTGAGGACCGGGCGGGCGGAGCAGACCCCCCTTGGCAACCCCCCGTGTGGGGGCTGACTTCTCGTGTAAGTAGCACAGCTTATCTTATCTTTAACCCGTTAAGGACGACGTAGTGTATGTATGTGGCGTCCCCTTTGTCGTTACAATGTATGAATGCAGCCCTGGTGTGTAGACTCGCTAGGGCTGCATTCATGCATCATCCTAACCCTCTGATAGTGTTTCGACCCCATAATGAAGGGATGATGCATGAATGCAGCCCTGGTGACTTACTTGCCAGCGCTGTATGCATGCATTATGACGATAAGGGACATGTAGTGTGTTAAAGATGTAGGCGAGCCTTGTAGGATGGTTGATATAACCTATAAGACGCCTTATCCTTATAACATTGACTCTGGAGATCTGACTGTGTACTGATGATTACAATGAGTCGTGAGAGTGGGTTGACTAGGCCTCATTGTCTATCTGTGTATCTAGATATAGCTATGGGATATTCAATCGCTGATGGGTGGTCTCACATGTGTGTGTGTGTGTGGGGGGGGGGGGGGGGGTCTGGAGTCTGTATGAATGGAATGGCTTGGATTCTGTTGGTACAGGAATGTGTGGCTGGAGAGGGGTGCCAACATTGTGGACCACAAAACCCGTTAATGCTTTTCTTGTAGAGTAAACACCACTAGAACTAAACAAACAGCCCACTATAAGGCACCCCAGCCGCTCTGGGATTGATTCTCCGCCTTTTCTTTTCGCTCCTCATCTGTGGCCCATTCACCGCGCCCCTGCTACATGCTGCACTGACGCGCCACCCAGCGTGAATCCGGGGAACTAAAGTCTCATCATAGGGACTACAGAATGAGATATTGTGTTCTGTACCTAGAGGGTCAGGGGAGAGGAGGGAGGAGGAGATGTAGAAATAAGGAATTAGGAGTTGGGGAGTGGCAGGATAGCTCTTTAAGGGCCGCATCGTGCTATGCCATGTATGGCCAGGATGCATGAACGCACTAGGGTTCCACTCAAGCGTGATGCCCACCCAACGTTGTTAATCCAATCCATAAGGTTCTGCATGATAGTACATAGGCTCAGCGAGGCGCTTGTCTGTGTTGCATTCACGTACCACGCTGTTAAAAGGCATCGCAAATTAAAATACTGACTTTGCAAAACTTGAATGGTTGACAAGTGAATATCTAGTAGAATGTTTTGTACCCGGGGGATAGTGTCATAGAGGACTATCGATTAGACACGTTGGTTTGATTACACTCTGGGCAACTTGTCTGCAGTATCTAGATAGGCTGCCTACAAGCTTATAACCATTTAAGGTAAGCATAGTGCTTTAATTCACCACATCCATTTGTCGTGATGATGCACCAATGTAGTCCTGGCGGGACTCAGCTGGATTCAGCCGAAGGGTCGGCATGATGCAGCAAGGCAGTGCCGGCACTGCATTGATGCATTGATGTATCATGCCGACACCTGAACATGTAGCCTTGGGACATCATGCGGTCACTAATGGGTTAAGGGGCGGGGATTAGTGGTACTCTACCCCCACCCCCTGGGGGCATCCCTCTTTATTTACAACTTCTAACGACCAATCAATACCTCGTCCCGCCCACCCTGTCAGTGCTATATAACATACAAGTTTAGTCCCTTGGTACACCCAAAGACATCCATTCTCCTTGAAACTCACTAACGAGTTAGAGGAAACTCCCCACGCAATTGATCTCTAAGGCTGACACTCGTAGTTATATGAGCATATTGGAGCACGAATGAGCAGTGATTGGTAAGGAGAACGGGATGAAATGAGAACTTAGCGTATACTCTTCTTCTTCGAGTTCGGCCGGCAATATTTGTTTATCAACTGTCTTCAGTGTATGGGCATGGACATAATATCATTCCATATGGAGTAACTCCAAAAGTACATTAGTTGACACATATATAGAGGAGTTAAGTTATACAGCAATAATGACCATCTGGGGTTATAGCCATTTAAGGACAGGACTAGTATCAAGGCAGACTGACATGTTGTGTGTAACTCACCAGTGCTGCATTCATGCATCATACTGATGCTACGGGGATGATACACTCCAAATTTTACTCGCCACCGCGGCATTGGTAGACCATAGAGGCAAATAAACATGAACCGTTTAGACATCATACTGTCCTTAAAGGGTTAAGGTCTGGACACAATCAATGTGTGTGTGTCAGAACTCTAGGAGTGGTTAACTCTAAAGGGCGGCTTAGTGCTCTAATGTGACATACCCTTTGTTGCCATGATGCGTGAATGCAGACCTAACGATTAACACCAATGCTGCATTAATACATTATACCCTACAGGAGTCTATCGATTGGGGTATCAACACCATAGGGTCAACCTGATGCTTGAACCCCACGGCTTGCATTCGGCATTGGCGAGTAACTGTCAGTAACTCGCCAGTGCTGCCTTTATGCATCATGACGACAATTATAGCCCATTAAAGCACTCGGCGACCCGTGAAGGTTTACCCACCCACCTTGTCTCCAGTGTGTGTAGTAAACTAGGGTATTGACTAGGTGAGGGTAGACCAGGGTAAACACCTGCAGTAGCAGCAGCAGCTGCAGCAGGAGGGTATTGATGACCACCTCCAGGGGCCGGTCAGCTTACCTCCTGTACCTGTATAAGGGTTAGTACTAGGTCAACATGTGCCTAACTCCCAGAGAAGAACAGCACACAGGCTATAGACTGCTGTATTGATCGGAGAAAGGAGGAGTGAATGGGAAAAGGGGAACTACATGCATAGTGTATACAGAGAGGAAAGAGGTGAGAGTGAGAGAGTAGTGACTGAGATATCAGAGAGTCAGAGAGGAGAGAGACAGAGAGAGGTAAATACTCATAGGGACAGATGCAGCGAGACAGTGAGACAGAGAAAGGTACAGAATGACAGTGAGACATGCAGAAAGCCAGAGTCAAGCATGAGATAAAGGATACCATCTATAAAGAGTTTGACAGCGATAGCTGTAGAACAGCTCTCGCGGGCTGGGGAGAGCAGTTACTAATGTACCTTTAATACCACAGCAGGAAGTTGTGGAAAACACGATAGTTGCCGAAAGCTTTAAGTAGGCCTCTAGCATATTTAGTAACAATTCATCACTTTTACGACTGCCCTTATACAAACAATGCCGTTGGCAGGATGCCTTAAAGCCGCCCCCACCTGCACCTCAACGCTGCCTTTCTTCAACCAGCCGCAAAATTTGACTTCTAAGCTTTCCAATAATAGCCGCGCACGCATGACACGCTTGGTGTTGAAGAATTGGAATCCTCATTTATTTATGGATTGGCTTTTACGTTTCAACCTGGCCACAATCCTCTGATGCCTACACGAAAGGACTCTCAAGGAAATCCACTGAACACGCCGGAAACCACGGAGAGGGGGTGAGAGAGAGAGTGTGTGTGTGTGGGGGGGGGGTGCCGAATTTCAGGTGCAGCTTTCCGCTGTAATATGGCCTTAGAATTACTTGTGTCTGACTCTAAAACACTTCTTAACCATTTAAGGGGCCTTTTTACTGCTTTAATAATGCGTCTTTTTATTGCCATGATGCATGAATGCAGCCCTTGCTCTTCGCTGCCACACGCCAACTGGTGACCCCAGTGTAGATTTACAATGCTCCAAAAAAGGGAGAATTATTGCGTGTCGGCCTGTGGGTGGTGTCTATACCCAGCATTCCAAAAGTGCCGAGCTGTTTAAATATTTATGAATGATCTCTCTCCTTGCAATATTCTCTCAAGACCTTGATGGTAGTGAAGAAAAGCTACAGGACAACATACCATTCTGTACCAAGTGATGTCGCCGCATGAGTCGAGTACTTCTCTGTACACATACAGCCATATGTAGCCACCGACCGCGTATGTAATGTACGATATCATATGCAACTTAGTTTGAGTCCAAAACAATAAAGTGTTTGGAAAGTGACGCCTCTGCCACCGATTTGAACAGCTCAGAGTGACTCAGAGAGAGATTCCTGAGCCGACCTCTGCTTCAGAGTGGCGGCAGACACGGGTAATCTGATTGTGTAGTACCTAATTGAAAGGTGATGGAACACTTTGAAACTGCACGGTTCATCATCATAATCAGCGGAGAAATATAGATCTCTAATCAGTATTTAATGGGCTGTCCCTCCTAAGGGAAGCAGGCGGAGGGGCTGTATAATGGAGTCAAATTGATGTGGTTAGAACTGACAGAAAAGAGTTGATGACAAACACTGGGGTCTACAATCAGATGGTGTGTTTAGTGGAGGGGTGTTTTATCTATGGATAATTGCATGAAAAGAAGGTTGGTTTTTAATATGGCTTAATGGGTGATTTGTAGTGGTGGTGGTGGGGGGGGGGGTGGGGTGTAGAATGGTGAGCTGGTCTTTGTCGAGCTGTATAAAGGATACAAAACAGCCACATTAATCGCTATTCCAGGGGAGGAGGGGGGTATTCTGGCCCAGAGGGTTCGGGTGTGTTCAGTACCTAACATAAACAATTACTGTATAAATAGAAGGATAACTGATGGATGTTAAAAAAATGATCAACATAGATAGTGCCCTTAATATCAATGAGTTCTTTCTAATGGAAGAGTCTTATTAGATGATAAGTCTTATTATAGACACGGAGTTTTCCTTGTGATGTATGCCTGATGGATCCATTTATTTTGGCAAATGGTGTAGATGAAAGGTATGTCACTTGGTAACCCTTTTAATAACCCCCACCCCCATCAGATTGGTACATCTTTCCAGATGCAATAATATATACATGCCAATAATGCTCCAGCAGTATGGAGGCAAATAGCGTTAATCCATGTCATAATGTATCATAATACATTACCATGTCTGATACAACAGTCACTTTGTTATAGCATAGGGAAGCTTGCATCAGCCCCCCCCCCCCCCGCTCCACCAAAAAGACAGTGTTCTAATGGCAGGATTGTTGCCGCCTCATCATCTCAATGTCCAAACTATAGCCTGGTTTCGTATTACGGTGTACTATGGTCTTGGGCAAAATGGGCTTTCCCTGCCAAGCAAATCATGTCAATTGAGACAATGAACATGATAGTGGACATTGTTATGATACATGCAGAGAGAACAGCTTGATGACTCAGCAGATATCTCCTGTTCTGACGTCATGCTATGACGTAGCTGTCTGGTATTGAATCTGGTCAGGGACAGATGACAGGACAGGGGCAGCTGCAGGTTGTGACAGTACTGACAGTATTGACAGCAGTGACAGAGTGGTTTATAAGCTGTCAGTATGTCAGCTCCTAGGCAGGCCTTTGTCTGTCTACCCTCCCACGCCCATACTTAGATGGACAGCGTATCTGTACACGTACATATCCCATGATGCATTACTCATGTTGACAAACTACCAAGTTATGTAGCTGTCACAGGTGAGTGACAGTGGCGCCGACAGCCATATGTTCAGCTGCCAGACAGTCTAATTATAATCTCTACCATTGTAGGCTAATGTAAGGACTTACCATATTTTCCCATCGTCAATGGCCATCAATTTTCCATTGCAGTATCATTCTAGCATCTATCTATTGTAGGGTATACTCCTTTTCCTATATTCATAGCTAAGAGATGTATTTGTTTATTTTCCAAACGTTTTATTCAACTATTAAGCTGAAATAAACTGGAAACAGCAGCCTAGGTCTTTGTAAACTGACAATGACATGAACACCATATGCCACATTTATAATGACTCAATATACCATCATCTGAATTAGAGAATGGAGAATTGTAGGACAGTAGCAGCACGTGTATAGGTATGCATGCTGTATAAACCTGTTCCATCTCTATATGGGACCCCTGCAGACACCCTCCCCCACAACTAACCATATAACCCTTTAGGGGCAGGATGACGCCTAAAGGCTTTACGTGCATTTGTATAGTAATAATAATGCAACAATAGAGTGCTAGTGAGTAACTCAAAGCGGTAGTGAGTAACTCGCCGTCATGCACCAGGCCGACTCCTTGGTACTGTAGCCACCCTGTATGGGTCTGAACAAATTGGTCTGAATGGTGTATGACTTACTTGCAGCTGTTGATAACGACACATATAATAGTACACACACTCTGCCGCACTAAAGGGTTAACCTCCCTCCAGCCCCTGGTCATCAGACACGCCGTCCTCTCGCCTCATTATCTAATTGTCTCCATGGCTATTTTTAGACAGTAATGGGCGCGATGCATGTCGGGAAGTGCAGAGCGCCATCTAGCGGGATTTTCCCTGCGGGACGCTTCATTATTTTGGCCCAAAAATACACAGAAAACAAACATGATACGAAATAGCCTCCGTTCACTCCATGTGTTGTCATGTGGAATACGCACAAAACACGGTCGTGTAGATTGCCTTTGTCCACCTAGTAATAAGTTGTCATGTGGAATACAGTCAACCCTCACTTCCGCGAATATTTACTTCCTCTGATCCCTCACTTCCTCAGACAGGTGCCTGGCAACCTCCCCTATATGTTCCATTATATTTGGACCTAATTCCTTTGATAATTTGCTTCCTCAGACATTTTTCCCTGCATTTTTCAAATTCGAGGAAGTGAAGGCCGACTGTACATAGAATAGAGATCTTGCCGTATAATTATGTAATACAACAAAATGTACAGGTACTATACAAGTACACTGTTATGGACAATGCATAAAAAAAATCAAATGGACATGGTTTTCCTGGTCAGTTGTCATGTGAAATATTAGAAATAAACACACTTTAATGAATGTTTCCTACATAGACGTCCGTGTGGAATATGCATAAGCACAATAGATTGCTTAATAAGCCATTGATTTTCTCCATATTATGTTATACCAAAGAAAAGTTGTTTTATCAAGACGTGTATTAAAGCAGAATAAAATATCTTACATCATAATTTCAATTTCCCATATCGGGCACCATGGAAAACTGAGTGTAATCTATTGCAATGCTCTTCCATATAAGCTGAAATGTGAAGCTGGGCTACAACCATACTAGTAAGCGCCATATCACCCAGAGAGTGGTCACCCAATATATTGCACATATCTTATCAGGCGCAGCTAAAATCTCATTTCCCCAAAAATACAAAGCAGGTTGACTTGTCCGTGACGACAACTATAAAGCACTGAGGACGGGTGGTAGTGTAAGGATCATAGTATTTATGAGGATGTGTGTGAACATGCAATAATGCACGGGGTGGAAATTAGCTAAGGCGGCTTGTGCCTGGCTTCCTGCTGATTAACCCTTTACTGCCCACATAATGCTTTAATGTACCATGAACTTTGGTCTTCATGATGCATGAAAGTTGCACTTGCACTTGCAACTTACACGTCAACTTAAAAGCCAGTGCTGCATCCATGCATCATGTCGACACGATTGGGTTGATACACTGCAGAATGGCTGGCATGATGCTCGGCCCTGCATTGATGCATCATGATGACTATTGGATGCAAATGTTTGAAGTATCATGCCATGCTCAAAAGGTTAATCACATGTTATGGACAGCGTCAACACAGTCCATGTGAACCTACATGCTCAGCAAACTGCAATCACTAAAGACGGCGTGCACAGGTGTTTTACCTCTGTAGTATGTATATACCCCCACCCACAACACCCCTGTGTAATACAGTGGGTAATGAAACACACCCCAACACACACACACAAGCACACACGGTGTTATGTCAACTCATCACGGGGTATGATTGGTATGGGGCAGGTTGTGATTACACTGGGTGTAAGGTATATAGAGATAAGCCTGTAGTAATTAGGGAGGAGGCTACTACAGATTAGGGCACTGTGTACAGGGATGTTTGTTGACGTAGAGGAAGGTCTACACTGAAACTCAACTTTGATATATACAATGTTTTATCGGTGATAAAGGGGGGAGAAAGAGGCAGACATAAAAAAAGACAGACAGATAGACAGGGGCAGAGGACAGAGAAGAGATATATCGACAGCGAGACAGGGAAAATGACAATGTTAAACATGGCTCGTGTAAACCCTCAGAAACAGAGACAGAAATAGACAGATACAGAGATAAAGATAAAGGCACAAAGGTAGTTAGACAAGACTCCAGACAAATAGATATAAATCAACTAATCTACCCCTTAACTAGAGATATTCAGTTTAAATATTGAAACTGAACCCAAACCCACCACCACCTAACACCTGGTCAGCTGCACCTTGGGTGGAGTCGTGTTGTTGGTTAATTTATTAACGGGATGATTTATCTATGGACATATAGCACACACAGTACATAGGTACTCCCTGGTCCTGCCCTGATGACGTCAGAGGGGGGTAATGAGGCCGTGTGCAGCGGGCCGTGACGGGTCGTTAGTAGCCATGACTGTTGGCAGCCGGCCACATTCCTACCAACCCAGCAGGATCAATACCAACTCTGTGTACAGGTTGGTGTAGACAGGTTAACCCTATAAGGACCACATGATGCCCCTCTCTGTGTACAGGTTGGTGTAGGCAGGTTAACCCTTTAAGGACCACATGATGCCCCTCTCTGTGTACAGGTTGGTGTAGGCAGGCTAACCCTTTAAGGACCACATGATGCCCCTCTCTGTGTACAGGTTGGTGTAGGCAGGTTAATCCTTTAAGGACCACATGATGCCCCACTCTGTGTACAGGTTGGTGTAGGCAGGTTAACCCTTTAAGGACCACATGATGCCCCACTCTGTGTACAGGTTGGTGTAGGCAGGTTAACCCTTTAAGGACCACATGATGCCCCTCTCTGTGTACAGGTTGGTGTGGGCAGGTTAACCCGTTAAGGACCACATGATGCCCCTCTCTGTGTACAGGTTGGTGTAGGCAGGTTAACCCTTTAAGGACCACATGATGCCCCTCTCTGTGTACAGGTTGGTGTAGGCAGGTTAATCCTTTAAGGACCACATGATGCCCCACTCTGTGTACAGGTTGGTGTAGGCAGGTTAACCCTTTAAGGACCACATGATGCCCCACTCTGTGTACAGGTTGGTGTAGGCAGGTTAACCCTTTAAGGACCACATGATGCCCCTCTCTGTGTACAGGTTGGTGTGGGCAGGTTAACCCGTTAAGGACCACATGATGCCCCTCTCTGTGTACAGGTTGGTGTGGGCAGGTTAACCCTTTAAGGACCACATGATGCCCCTCTCTGTGTACAGGTTGGTGTAGGCAGGTTAAACCTTTAAGGACCACATGATGCCCCTCTCTGTGTACAGGTTGGTGTAGGCAGGCTAACCCTGTAAGGACCACATGATTCCCCTCTCTGTGTGCAGGTTGGTGTAGGCAGGAATATGCAGGTTAACCTTTCAAGGACCATATGATGCACTGTGGCTGATTCTAATATGTTTGTTGTAACTGAATTCACTGGCACTGCGTTGGTACATCATGCCAACCCCTAAGCACATTATCAGTCCTGCATGCTCACCATTTCCATTTTTATTTCAACTTCAACGATCATTCTCGTGATGTTTAAACTGCTGTTTTCAAATGCGAGGGTGTAGCACCGGCGAGCTGCTGCATCCATAAATCATGGTGATGGGGAATATTGTGCCTCTACATGGTCCTCACAATATTGACCGTGTCGCCGTGTCAAAAGTTAGCAAAAGGGCCGTGTCATCGTGTCGAATTTTAGGTAGATAAGAACATAGAGAAAAATTCCTGTGGGTCGATTTTTATGCCTTAGTTTCCTGAGTCCATCTATTTTTAAAAGGGCCTAAAACGGCCGTGTCGCCCGTGTCGATTTTTACCCATGCAGAGGCACAATATTGCATCAGAGCCTTACGTTGCCATTTAAGGTGTAATATATACAGGGTTGAATTAAGGGAAATGTAGATTGATTATTAATCTACATATACCCAAATACTCCCGGTGCCCGTGTTGGACTCTTCCAACACTTTCATGCCCTGCATCTATTCACCCCTATACACTCCACACTCGCCATTTGTTCCTATCCATTGAATTCTAAACACGGACACTCCTAGTTAAAAGCCTAATACCTTCAGAATCCTAATACTATATCCCCGCCCTCTGCATGTCTGCCCCTCCCCTCTACCCGTACCCTGCCCCAACCTCTCCCTACCCACCCGCCCACCTACACCCCCTGCCCGTACGTCCAGGTCCCCCTGCCTGGTATTGCCCGCCTATCCCGGGGCAGACTGCGTCTGATTGAAGCGGCCCCCAGAGGGCAGGCCAGGTGCCAAGCCGGAAGCAGTCGGCGAGATTGGAGCTTTCACTTCCGGGTTAGATAAGAGATGATTATTTTTTATCATTACCTCCATGTCACAGAGACACGTGGTAGGTGTGGTTTACTAGCTGCGGTTATTGACTGGTATTATTCCTTTACGTGTGGCGTAGTGCTTGAACGCAGTGAGCACTTGGTCGGGATGAGGCATGGATGCAGCCCTAGCGAGTCTATTAGCAAGGGATGCATTTCTGATTCATGCTGACTCCTCGGGAGTGTATTAACATTGTTTGGTCAGATTGATGCTTGGATACAGCACTCGCGAGTTATTCTCCAGAACTGCACCCATGCATTATGGCAAAAAAGGACATATTGCATAAGGCTAGAGCTAGAGATGTGTCCCCTACGGCTGACCAGTGTATTGGGAGTGATACTCAAAGTAGGGAACGTGTACAGAACCCGTGCATGTGTTTAGAAGTGGCCACGGTTCAGTGATAGGACGTGTATCCATTTCGTGCTGAATATTACTGAATTTATGTATTAGTCTCCACGGTCTTTACCACACCTCCTCCTGTCCACAAGCTCCCCACCTGTCCCAACCAGCCGCTGAAAACCACCAGTCATTTGGCATTGCACGCATCCGACCGCGACATCTCGGGATTCGCGAGATTTGACGAGAGGTCACGCCTCAGCGGTTCTGCAGTAGGTGGGGTTGATGGACTGGCGGGGACTGCAGGGCCGGACGAGGGGCGGCAGTCGATAGGTGCTATTTATACACACAGGCTGGGTATGGGGGATTCAGGGGGCAGAGGGGGCACACAGAGACCACTCCCCCTCCACCACAAAACCCGGCCATCAGTTAGTTCCAATCAATGGGTTCTGCTCTTCTGCAATCACACGTGTAAGCTGATTTATGTAGCACTTCTACTGTTTACTACACTTTGTATATGTGGGTATCCTAATGTATGTATCACTGTCTGCTATATTAATATACGCGTACAAGCTGATTCATGTAGCAATTTTACTGTTTGCTATATCAATACACATGTAAGCTAGTTTATGTGGCACTTCTACTGTTTGCTTTACGCGTAAGCTGATTTACGTATTACTTGTACTGTCTGCTATATCAATATACGGTATGTGTAAGCTGATTCATGTAGCATTCGATTATTAAGTTTTAGCTAATTCAGGATAAGAATCTGGACTCTTCTTAAGTGTTAGCATGCATACTCCGTAGCCTGGCTAAAATCCCCGATCCGGTATCACTATACTACTTACAGAGTGCACAGATGTATACGTACACACACACACACACACACACATACAGGTGTTACCAGCGAATCGGGGACACTGTTGCACATTCCTACAAAGTGGGGACCTTCACAAATTAACCCAGCTTTCACTTAATTTGGGTTCAATTTAGGGCACGGCATAATTCTAACCCCCATTAAACAGTAAATTATCATATTGAAAAATATTGAGCTGGCCTGTGGTGCTCCAAAGTAGAGCAGTACAATGCATCCAAACTGAGGACATGGCAAGTGTTTCGCAACCAAAGTGAGGACATGTTTGTACAATTCAAATATTTATAGATCTAATATCTACTTTTCTGCTCCTAATCATAAAAGTGATCAGTCAATTTATGAATAATAATGAGTTTAATAGGGGCAATACATTATAATCAGGGTGTGTGCTCGAATAAATCAGAACTCAAACTGTGTGTATGCAAAATGAGGACTTGGTCTGAAATTGCACAGTGTGTGTATGCAAACTGGGGACATTGCCACACAGTGTGTGTCTGCAAAGAGAGGACTTGGTCTTAGGTATGGCGTGTGTATGCAAACTGGGGACATTGCCACACAGTGTGTGTCTGCAAATAGAGGACTTGGTCTTAGGTACGGCGTGTGTTTGCAAACTGGGGACATTGCCACACAGTGTGTGTCTGCAAATAGAGGACTTGGTCTTAGGTATGGCGTGTGTTTGCAAACTGGGGACATTGCCACACAGTGTGTGTCTGCAAATAGAGGACTTGGTCTTAGGTATGGCGTGTGTTTGCAAACTGGGGACATTGCCACACAGTGTGTGTCTGCAAATAGAGGACTTGGTCTTAGGTATGGCGTGTGTATGCAAACTGGGGACATTGCCACACAGTGTGTGTCTGCAAATAGAGGACTTGGTCTTAGGTATGGCGTGTGTTTGCAAACTGGGGACATTGCCACACAGTGTGTGTCTGCAAATAGAGGACTTGGTCTTAGGTATGGCGTGTGTATGCAAACTGGGGACATTGCCACACAGTGTGTGTCTGCAAATAGAGGACTTGGTCTTAGGTATGGCGTGTGTATGCAAACTGGGGACATTGCCACACAGTGTGTGTCTGCAAATAGAGGACTTGGTCTTAGGTATGGCGTGTGTATGCAAACTGGGGACATTGCCACACAGTGTGTGTCTGCAAATAGAGGACTTGGTCTTAGGTATGGCGTGTGTTTGCAAACTGGGGACATTGCCACACAGTGTGTGTCTGCAAATAGAGGACTTGGTCTTAGGTATGGCGTGTGTTTGCAAACTGGGGACATTGCCACACAGTGTGTGTCTGCAAATAGAGGACTTGGTCTTAGGTATGGCGTGTGTATGCAAACTGGGGACATTGCCACACAGTGTGTGTCTGCAAATAGAGGACTTGGTCTTAGGTATGGTGTGTGTTTGCAAACTGGGGACATTGCCACACAGTGTGTGTCTGCAAATAGAGGACTTGGTCTTAGGAATGGCGTGTGTATGCAAACTGGGGACATTGCCACACAGTGTGTGTCTGCAAATAGAGGACTTGGTCTTAGGTATGGCGTGTGTTTGCAAACTGGGGACATTGCCACACAGTGTGTGTCTGCAAAAAGAGGACTTGGTCTTAGGAATGGCGTGTGTATGCAAACTGGGGACATTGCCACACAGTGTGTGTTTGCAAATGAATGGTGGGCCAACGTTGTACCAACATCACATTCTCACGTACCAACTTCTAGCCAATCATATTTAGAGGTTAGAAATAATGTGTTCTGACATTGATCCAATGTTAATCACCGTAAATTCCTGCGTATAACCCGCGGGTTATGTGCTAAGGAGAATACAGGTCTCCGACCTACCTGCCTTACAGTATAAATAAAAGAATTTCAAATCAAATCAAATAACCAAGCCACCAGTGCGGGTTATATCATATTCTCAAAGTCTAGGCGGGTAATATGAGGGTTTTTATAAGTATATGACTCTCTCAAAGTCAGGGTGCAGGTTATACGTGAGGTGCTGGTTATACGCGGGAAGTTACGGCATAAACCTTGACCCATTATTCATTTATCGTAAGCATTTAAACAAACACATAAATAGTTCAACTTCTATCAACTTTATTCCAAAAAGGTGCATTCTCCTAGCATCTATTCTTTTTAGTTTTACTGCTATATCATAACACATCCATGTTTTTTCCCGACTCCAGGGTGGGGAATGGAGAAGGGAGGTCGGGGAATGGAGAAGGGAGGTCAGGAATGGAGAAGGGAGGTCAGGGAATGGGGAAGGGAGGTCGAGGAGAGTTCTTTCTGTACACCAGGATAAAATAAACGGATATGTCTCCTTTGTGGAATGACCAATGTAACAATGATAGTTTTGACTTATATACCTATGATGGCTGGTTAGGTCGATAAGCAGGAACATGGTGTAGTCCTTCACATTCCCACAAAACCAATCTACAGTCCATGCATCTAGACACAATCCCCCACACACATAGGCGTAAAGAATTTGAACTTTCCCACTGCGTTAGCTTTGAGAGCAGTCTCCACTAGCGCAGCAAGTTCATCCGGGGGCATCTGATCTATGCCCCCTAGAACAGCGTCTACCTCCGCAGGGGTTTCATCCGCCTCCAGAGACGCTTGACGAATAGCTTCCAGCAGGATACGTTCCCGCTGATTAGCTCTCTCCTGACGAGCCGTGTTGGTCGTACGAACCGCCGCGGTCTCCTGCTGGATGATCTCATCCTCTTTGGCGACATCAGAGATATCCTCTTGCTTCTCTGGGCGACTTCCTGGGCCAGCCTCATGGCTAGAGTCAGCAGTCGCTTCTTCCCGCGCCGTCCGAGGACCGTGTGAAATTTGGCGAATGTCTTCGTGTCCGAATCTAAAGTTGCCAATGCATCAGGACGCTGCTCGGCAACTGCTAGGAGGCGTTCCTTGCGGGTCTCCTCTCCTACACCTTCCAGACTCGCATTTAGGCGGTCCGGAAAGCAAGTGGGGTATTTGTCTCCCAGCAGTGCCAGACCCCTGAACGTACCAGTCAAGTTGAAATCAACCAACTTAACCTCATCCTTGCTTAATTGGCTAGTTAAGCTTCTTCGGAGTGTTCTCAGGACAGGGTCGTCGTCCTTCATCCACTCCTCATGTTGGTGGGGAGCAAAGATACCTCCTAATCCTCCACCTGAAGCTCCACCACCGTCAGTCTCGTCCAGTTTCCTGGCCTCGTCCGAAGTATCCATCGCGCGATGCTCCGAATCCAGCACAGGCTCTTTCGGGGGGGGGGGTTCCGGTGGTGTCATTACTGGTTTCGTCGGTGCCGGGGGCCCCGGTACCTTAAAACTAGCAGTCACTGCGTCAGCCAGGACTTCTCCTAGCGTGGTGACCACCTGGGCTCCAACCGTAGTGGAGTCCTCGTCCATAGCCTCTTCCAGGTGAGGTTGAGGCTCCTCCACAATGCCCACCGTACTGCTCGTCTTCGGACGAGCTCCGTTACCGCTGTGCTCGGCGAGTACTGCAGTGGCTGCCGCTGTGGCAAGGGCTGCAGTAGCCACCACTGCAGGACTCGCGTCTAGTCCTCTTGACAGGGAGAACAAATCCGTCATCGGGAGTGTATCCAATTTCTTGGTCGTAGTCTCCAGAACCGGTTTCTGCGCTGTAGCTGCTCCGGATTTCTTCGGTCCGGCGGAACTCATGGTTTTAATGTCCACCTTACCCTTTGTTTTGGGTTTGGTTTTCACCTCCACCTTGCCCTTGGGTATAATGTCGGCTTTCAAGTCTATTTTTGCCTTGGACTTCTTCGGATCCGCTACCACAGTACTACCCTAGTAGCAAACACACTGTGGCCCTGGACGGGGCCAGACTGTGTTTGCAAGTCTGGCCCGGAGTGGGCTAACCGACGAGCTCCCGTCGGTTTAGGGCACTGGGCTTTGGTCTGGTCCCGTGCGGGCTTCCCATGTTGGGCGCAGATCGGGTTTTGGACGGGAAGCCCACTTTGGGCTCAGATCAGTTTTTGGACGGGCTTCCCACTTTGGGCTCAGATTGGTTTTCGGACGGGCTGAAAGTGGGTTCAGATCGGTTTTTGGATGGGTTGAAAGCGGGCTCAGATCGGTTTGTGGACGGGTTGAAAGCGGGCTCACATCGGATAATTATGGGGTTTTAGAATCTATTCAATCATTCTCCAATGATTTCTTGTATTTGTTGAACCAGATATCCTAGGTCCTTCTAATCAACCCAAGGCATAATCATACTCTTCCTACCCAATAATGGAAGTATCAAGCAGGCCTATTATCATCAGGTGAGCCACATGCAGCATAGACAAGTGTCTATGGTGCACATTGGCCTTCAAAGCCATAGCTCATACCTACATGGGGCACATGAGTCTTATATTAAGCAGGCTGTAATGCCACAGAAATAGTGTTTACACTGGATAGCTGCTTAGAGAACCTCCTTTTCATCATTCAAATATATATAGTCTATCTTATTTTTTTTTTTGGTTATGTAAACTCATAACAGTTTATTTAACTAATTATGATTTTCAATTTCCAAACTGTGAAAACAGCTATTTATTGTTTCCTATTCTACATCGCTTTAACATTTTATTGTATTATTATGTAATGTCAATTTCATCTGGTTTTGTTGGGAAACTCTAGATATTGTATAGTAGTGACATCTGGTGTCAATCATCAGAACTACTAGACCAGTTGCCCTGTCCAAACCCAACCTCAGCCCTCATCGGCCTGGAGTGGGCACTGGGCTTTGGTGTGGCCCCAAGTGGGCTGCCCGAATTGGGTTCAGAACGGGTTTTGGACGGGTTTCCTGTCATGTGGCCAACATGAACCCAAAGCGGGTAGCCCTCTTTGAAACTGATCTGAGCCCAAATTGGGCAGCCCGCTTTGAAACTGATCTAAGCCCAAAATGGGCAGCCCGATCAGGGCCACACTTCAGCCCAGCCATCTGCCCAACATGAAACCCAGCTCAGTTTTGCCCGAATTCAAACAGCAAATCCGAGCTAAAACCAAATTGGCCCCGTGCGGGCTTGCTACTAGGGTACTGGTGGCCACCCGATCCTTCTTGGTCTTAGTACTCTGAGTACTAAGTTTCTTGGGTTCGGACTTCTTTGGCTCAGACTTCTCAACCTTAGGTTGAGCCTTCTTGCCGGGCCCGGACTGCTTAATAACCTTTGAGCCAGGTCGGTCAGTCGACTTGGATCTACTCCGGTTAGTCTTCTTGCCACGAGTCTTCGAACCCGAGGCATCACTGTCGTCACTGTGGGTGACGTTGTCCTTCATGGACAGTCGACAGTTCACCGACTTTTTCAAGGCCGGCGAGATGCTGAGACTTACCAACCGGGATGGTCGGCAAGCGGCTCCGGTGGGTTCGGACTCTTTCTCGGAAAGCTCCAATCCTGCGGGCAGTTCGAAGTCATCATCGACGTCCGGCGAAGGTGACTTCTGGATTGGTGAGACAGCGGGGCTGACTTGCATCTCCGCTATTCTCTCACTGAGCTCGTCCCCCGAGTTGGGGTTGGCTCCCACAAGTCCCTCGACGGCTGAAGCCGTCTCGGGGTCAACAAGTGGTTCGGAGTGGTGGAGCTGCTGCTCGGCCATCCTTACCAGCACAGGGTGTCTTACGACAGAGGAGTTGACGGGAAACACAAAGTTCCCCGCCGCCCTCTTTTGTAACAACGACCTCAGAAAAGAGTGTACTCGCTTACCACCTCTTTTAAATCACTTGCTCCTCTCCAATTTCACCCAAAAACGCGATCCACCGCTGCCAACCTGCCGCCGCTACTGAACCGGCTAACGCCAATATGGCAGTTCCCTCACTTTTGTTTCCAAAACAAAGCGCATGCGCGGCGTCTCGTGTGATTGGACGCAATCCCGTTATCCGGCATGACCCAATTCTTAATTAATCAGGTCACGACCTTTCCCGCCCCGCCGCTCGGGCTGTAGGGATCAACACGCCACATGGGCGGCTCCCCAAAAGTGAAATTGTACTTCGAATAAAGAGCTCATCTGGAGTATTATTCGTGGATATATATGGGAAATCAAAGATTATCCCAAGTTCAAGTCGGTGTGATAACCCACATTTTGCCATGTAGCAGCTTTGAGCAAATGAGCTTGCACTGTTTCATAGGCAAATTTGAACCTCTCTCAGAGAGATTCTACAAACAACGTCCATATGGGAGTTCACTAAAGGCTTCAGGACCTGGATCAGAGTCCGATTAAACCGTTCGGCCTGTCCATCGGACTGGGGTCGGTACGGATTCGTCCGGGTCTTACAGATAGCCAACTGATGGCACATAGCAGCCCACAATTTTGACTCAAATTCTCTCCCTTGATCGCTATGTAATATCAAGGGAGCCCCCAGATGGAGTATCCACCCCTTAACCAGTGCTTCCGCACAGGTAGCAGCAGTATGATCCTCCAGTGGGTACACTCTCGTGTATTTCGTATAGTAGTCCGAGACCACCATCATAGACGTATTCCCTAAAGGAGTGGGTTTCACTCCACTGATTATATCCACAGCTATCCGAGCGAACCTCACTCCGAATAGTTCCTGCTGCAAAGGCAGTTTGCCCAGTCCCGGACCGGGTTTGCCCAAACAGCAGGCCGGACACGTCTAGATTTATCTCAGGAGATCACCAGACATACCCGGCCAATAATAACGCCGACTCATTTCCAGCGAACGCTTCTTTCCGAAATGTCCGCTCGTAGAATGGCCATGACAGTAGTACAGGATATCCTTCCGCATAGCAGCCGGGATTATCATTTGCAATACCCTCCGCTTTCCTGGACAAGACTTCCACCTGCACAATAACGCATCCCGCATCTCTAGTTCATGGAACTGAGCTAGAAAGCGTCGCATCTCTCTGTTTTCCAATGATATTTCGGGCCTCACTGGACATATCCCGGTGGGAACTAGCTCCCTCAGTCATGCTATGGTAGGGTCGGCCATCTGGTACATCCTTATAGTGTCGGTGGACCAATCCAACAGGTTCTGCAACAACCCATCATAAGGCAAACGCACACTCGCTACCACAGCATTGTGAGCACCACAATCCCCACAGTACGGACGCACACAACGGGGAACCGGACGTCTACTTAGACAGTCAGCATTTACATGCTTCGTGCCTGCTCAGTGTTGGATATGAGAGTTCTCCAACCCGAACTTGCTTAGGTGATTTAACCACCGACCAATCATCCCCTCTGTGTCCTTAAAATTAAGGAGCCACCTCAACGCTGAATGATCCGGCCGCAATTTGAAATTACCACCGTACAAGAAGTGTCTGAACTTCTTTGTATAAACTACCACCGCCAGCAACTCACGCTTGGTAGTGCAATAGTTTCTCTGCGCCTTGTTCATACTGTTACTAGCGAACGCCAGCGGGACCTCTACTCCACCCTGGATTTGGGACAATGCGGCCCCGATGCTCTCATTGCTCGCATCAGTGTCAAGGATGAAATGCCCCTTCTCCGAAGGGTATCTCAGCACGGGGGTGTCCCGGAACAATGCCTTAATCTCTTTGGAAGCATTGCTCTGTTCCATCCCCCAGGGAAAAGGAGTCCAATGGCTCAACTTTTGTAAAGGTTGAGACACTCTCGAAAATCCGTGGATGAAGTCCCTATAATAGGAACAGAACCCCAAGAAAGACCTCACGTCCTTCGGTCCTTTTGGAACTTCCCAGGTCTCCACAGTTTCCAATTTGGCCGGGTCAGCCTCCACACCACTGGTGGAGATAATCCGGCCCAGATAAACCATGGACGTCCTAAAAAGTTTACATTTCTTCGACTTCAGGGTTAACGCATTAGACCGAATTCACTCCAATACCTCGCCGAGGTTCAACACACACTCTTCAAATGTCTTGCCGAAAACAATGATGTCATCCAAGTAGACCAGGCACTTGCGCCATAATAGATCACACAGGAGAGTTTCAATCATGGCCTCAAAAGTCGCCGGGGCATTGCACAACCCAAAAGGCATCAGTTCGAACTGATACAGTCCAATATGGCTCGTAAAAGCCGTCTTCTCCTTATCCTCCTCCTTCATTCCGATTTGCCAATATCTGGACTGCAAATCCAGGGTGCAGAACCATTGGTTCCCACCCAACGAGTCCAGAGTCTCATCAATTCGGGGTACAGGATAGGCATTTTTCTTGGTTACTCCGTTCAGACGTCTATAGTCGATACAAAACCGAATAGACCCATCCTTCTTAAAAAAAAACATCTGAACCGGACTAGACCAGGGGCTAGTGCTAGGCATGATCACCTTCTGTTCCAGCATGGTTTTCACTTGTTCTTCAACAACTCTCTTCTTACTCAACAGCAACCGTCGGTAAGGCATTTTAAATGGCTGTGCATCCCCGGTATTGATGGAATGTAGCACCTTGTCAGTTCGGCCCAAAGGCTCCCCCTCCACTTGCCACGCATCCTGATACCTCTCCACCAGCCTTCCCAAGGAACTGAGATCCCCCGGGTCCGTAAGATCCGTTTCGGAGATCATTTTCTCCAGTCCCTCACTCAGATTGGTAGGCGAAGGGTCCCCTTTCATGCTCACATGACCAGCAGGCATCACTGCCTTGCTGGAGAACACCTCCCCCAACACCGTATCCTTTTTCAGATGCTTAGCTTCTAACCCGGGGTTAGAAACCGGCACCACAGTCCAAGCACCATCACCCACCAGGGTGTCCATGCCCACTAGACCGATACTCCCCAACATGGCCATATCCGGTTCCACAACTGCTTCTTCCTCTCTCCTAAGCCCCTTGCTTCGGACCAGCACGTCACACGTCTGTCCGGGAGGAATTTTCACAGTTTGGACCACCGTTGCCACTGTTGAAACTTGCCGAAGCACACACTGCTCTACCGCCCGGTACGGGTGCTCTATCCGGACTACCCCTGTAATAGGATTCCAACCCCAGTATACCGTCGTCTGCAATATCCGCAATTGTGGGAGAAGCCACATACTCCTTCCCTCTAATTCGGAGTGGTATGAACGTGCGCCCATACGTCTGCATACTTGACCCATCGGCCGAGCAGGCGCTTACCTTCATTTTGAAGTCATCGCGACTACTTGGCATAAGAGCATAAAAGTTTGAGGAGATAAAGGAGTGGCTAGCTCCAGTATCTACTAAGAACTCGCCTGCCCTACCGGCCACAGTAACAGACACATACCACCGTCTCCCTCCCGGCGGAGACGGGTTTACAGTGAAGCGTTTAAAGTCCTTCGGAGCAGCCAAATCTAACGAATGTTTCTTCAAATGGCCGAAACATGGATGATCAGGGGAAAGCTGGGTACTCCCTACCCAAACGGTGTCTGCGACAGCCATTATTTTCTCGTCTCCTTTCGTAATGGGCCTCCCTGCCTCATTGCCAGGCAACTGTTGGACTGAGATGTCCACCAGACCAGCATCCGAACTCCCCAAGCTCGAAGCCACCCCTGGTATTCTTTCTGTCCTAAGAACTCCACTAGGCTCTACCTCTCTGGTATGTTGGCGTACTTCATTACCAGGGGTCGTCCGCTCGCCAGCTCAGACCACCCAACCTAGTTTCCCTCCTTACTGGGAACTTTCGGGCTCGGAGCCGTGCACTCCGCAGCAAAAAGCACCTATAGCACTTAGCGGTCTTCCGGTTGATCTTCCTTCGGTTAGGCTGGGTAGCCCCCTGAATGGAAGTTGTCATTTTCTCAAACAATGCCGTAAAGAATGCGGCATCCATCACAGGAGTCTTTTTCTCCGAGGACTCCTTCTTCGGAGGTGGATCACCTACCCCCTCCTGTGTCCTATTCTTCCAGGGTGGTTTAGAGGATTTACCATTCCTCTTAAACTGGGCCGCGGAAGCTGTTGCCTCCTCCTCGCTGCTTTCCCCTTCAGAGTGATCCGGAGAACATTCCTGAATGGCAGACGATCGGGTTGGTACCTGGTCTCCCAGCAGGGACTTTTTGAGGGCTTGTATCTCTATGGCCTTAAAAAGGTCATCCAAAGACGTATCCGCCCTCCACGTGTCATACACTGTCTGTTATATGTCAGGATCCCTCAATCCGGCGACGAATTGAGAGAACAGTTCCTTAAAGAATAAGGCATCATGGATTCCTGAAGAAAGGTGTACTTTCTTCAGGAGTCGCATTAATGCAAGACTGAATACTCTCGGAGCTTCGTTCTTGCCTTGCACTCGCTTCTTAAAAGCGACCATTGGATCCGTCCGGGCGGAACCTCCGAACAGCACGGTGCATGTTTCCACCAACTGCTTGAAGGTACCTTGCGGACCGCAATCTTCCTTCCACTGTTCGACCGCTATGAGGCCAGTCGCAATCCCTTACAGATGTAAGGAATAGCTTCATTCTGATCCCAACCACTCAGGTTGATATCTTCCACAGTGGCTCCCAGCCATTCTTCCCACGAATTCCTCTGCCAGTATGGGCTAGGCTCACTAGCTATCTGCCTGGCTGCATTGGTCGATCCCCTAATTTTAGAGGTGATCGATGGGCATTTAGAAATGGCCGACGAAGCGTCCTGTTCTACTCCCACATTGTGCAATCCTATCCCATCTATAGCAGGGCTCGTGTCGTACAGCTCCTGCATTGCTGAACTCAGGATTGACCTCCTCGGAGTCTTTTTCGGACTTGTTGGTTCGGCAGACCCCCCTGTTGTAATCGCAGCTTTCAGCCGCTCCAGATACGCCTGGTACGTGCCATACGCTACCACTTCTTTGGTTGGATCAATCCCCTGATTGAACCACCAATTCTTCTCCACATCTGTCATATACTGACACTGCTGTGACAGAGCCAGTAACAACTGATGCTCCGCCTTCTCTTTTTCAAGCTCTTTTGCTTGTCTCTCCGCCTCTTGTTCTTGTTGGGCCTGCGCAAGTTTAGCTTTTGCAGCCTCTCCGGCAGCTCTCAATCCTTCTGCTCGGGCTTTGAGTACTGTGACTTCCTGTTTGGCCAACTCCTCGGCCATCACAGCATTTTCGTTCATACGTTTCTTTTGTTGCTCTATGACAGCCTCCTGCTGTCGGAACAACTCCCGTCTCTCGTCTTCCTGAGCTTTTTGCTCCTGGAACATCTTTTCTGTTTGACAGGTTTGCCATTCGGCCAAGCTTATCGGGGTATGATACTTCTTGGCTGCTGCTTCTTGGATCGCCGCCTTATTCAGACGTTCCTCCTCCAATAACTTTTCTTGCTTCTGCAATTTCTCTTGCTGAGTAGTTACCCAGTCAGTCAAGGGATTTCTATCGTTACTCCGCGTCCACCTGGTAGATTTGGAGTGTCCGTGAAACTCATATAATGGGCAGCTGTCAGGCTTCCATTATCCGCAGAGGCGAAGGAGGTACTACTACAGTCCGCCCTACTGTCCTGCAAGCTCTGGCGAGCTTCTAACAAAAATGCCTGCATAGCATTTTCTTTGTCCTCAGCACCTCCCATTCATCAGCGCGACAGTGGCGGGCTTCCTTCAGGGTGTCCGTATCCCTGATGAGTTCCGTTCGCAGACCCGCAGCTTCATTTGCCATCCTATCTCTGGCTTCGCAAATCTGGTTCAGGTCCGTGTTCGCATTATGGAATTCGGACCTGACCACGCTCAAGGACTGCGTCAGTTTCTCATTCTCTTCCAGCAAAGTTGATAACCTTGCGTCTTTCTCCTTTATCTTGGGAGTTTCGGTTACATATCGCACCCTCCAGAGAAATCAATTTATCAGACCACTCTAAGGACTTGGTCTGTACGGTCATCAACTCTCTTTGGGCAAGTTGCAGTCGTTCCTGCACTCTTGCCTCCCTGTAGTCATCAAAGCGACCTTCCTCCGGATTGCCGTACATCCGAGGTGTAGGAGCCGCTGCACGGGACCCGCCAATGTTAAACATTGAATGCCAGCTATATATAGGCAGCCAGCCTGCGCGCGCACACGCAGACCGGAAGCCTATAGCGACCTCTGTCCATACCCCAAGCCCGGGGCAGGTGCTGCCACCTGCCGTCAGGCTGAAGGGTTCGGACGGAGCTCGTAACACAGCATCCAACAGAACCCGTCATATAAACCCCATATAACCCTAGCCCCTACATATGTGTCATGCCTCATATCACCTGTAGGTCCACCTGTAGCATGCCTGTGATAGGACTTGCACATAGGAGCTTCAGGTCCAACATCATTGAGCTAGAGGCATCGTGGGAGCTTCAGGTGAAACATCATTGCGATAGAGGCACTATGGGGGTTGCGGGGTAAACATCATTGTGATAGAGGCACTATAGCAGCTTCAGGTCAAACATCATTGTGATAGAGGCACTATGGGGGCTTCGGAAATGTTTCTGTATGGTGATAAATTTGGGTCCGTATGGTGATGCATGATTTATTGGACATGTTCTACCAATCCACAGTCTGCAAAGGAATGTTTTCTAAGCTAGTAAAGAGGAGAAATGTTTCCGAATGGTGATACTTTTGGGTCTGTATGGTGATGCATGATGTGTTTCAGGTCAAACAGCTGGTTCACAGGGTTTGCAAAATGTGTCTGCGTGGTAATGATTTTGGATCCGTATGGTGATGTGTAATGTTATGGACCTGTCTAATTGATCTGCAGTCGATGCAGGAGAGATGCATAAATACCAGCCTACTAAATGAAGAAAAGTGTCCGTATGGTGATGATTTTGGGTCCGTATGGTGATGCTTAATGTTATGGACGTTTCTAATTGATCTGCAGTCTATGCAGGAGAGATGCATCAATTCTAGCCTACTAAATGAAGAAAATGTGTTCGTATGGTGATGATTTTGGGTCCGTATGGTGATGCTTAATGTTATGGACCTTTCTAATTGATCTGCAGTCTATGCAGCAGAGATGCATCAATTCTAGCCTACTAAATGAAGAAAATGTGTCCGTATGGTGATGATTTTGGGTCCGTATGGTGATGCGTAATGTTATGGACCTTTCTAATTGATCTGCAGTCTATGCAGGAGAGATGCATCAATTCTAGCCTACTAAATGAAGAAAATGTGTTCGTATGGTGATGATTTTGGGTCCGTATGGTGATGCTTAATGTTATGGACCTTTCTAATTGATCTGCAGTCTATGCAGGAGAGATGCATCAATTCTAGCCTACTAAATGAAGAAAATGTGTCCGTATGGTGATGATTTTGGGTCCGTATGGTGATGCGTAATATTATGGACCTTTCTAATTGATCTGCAGTCTGTGCAGGAGAGATGCATTAATACCAGCCTACTAAATGAAGAAAATGATTGTGTTCGTATGGTGATGATTTTGGGTCCGTATGGTGATGCTTAATGTTATGGACCTTTCTAATTGATCTGCAGTCTATGCAGGAGAGATGCATCAATTCTAGCCTACTAAATGAAGATAATGTGTCCGTATGGTGATGATTTTGGGTCCGTATGGTGATGCGTAATGTTATGGACCTTTCTAATTGATCTGCAGTCTATGCAGGAGAGATGCATTAATACCAGCCTACTAAATGAAGAAAATGATTGTGTTCGTATGGTGATGATTTTGGGTCCGTATGGTGATGCTTAATGTTATGGACGTTTCTAATTGATCTGCAGTCTATGCAGGAGAGATGCATCAATTCTAGCCTACTAAATGAAGAAAATGTGTTCGTATGGTGATGATTTTGGGTCCGTATGGTGATGCTTAATGTTATGGACCTTTCTAATTGATCTGCAGTCTATGCAGGAGAGATGCATCAATTCTAGCCTACTAAATGAAGAAAATGTGTCCGTATGGTGATGATTTTGGGTCCGTATGGTGATGCGTAATGTTGTGGACCTTTCTAATTGATCTGCAGTCTGTGCAGGAGAGATGCATTAATACCAGCCTACTAAATGAAGAAAATGATTGTGTTCGTATGGTGATGATTTTGGGTCCGTATGGTGATGCTTAATGTTATGGACGTTTCTAATTGATCTGCAGTCTATGCAGGAGAGATGCATCAATTCTAGCCTACTAAATGAAGAAAATGTGTTCGTATGGTGATGATTTTGGGTCCGTATGGTGATGCTTAATGTTATGGACCTTTCTAATTGATCTGCAGTCTATGCAGGAGAGATGCATCAATTCTAGCCTACTAAATGAAGATAATGTGTCCGTATGGTGATGATTTTGGGTCCGTATGGTGATGCGTAATGTTATGGACCTTTCTAATTGATCTGCAGTCTGTGCAGGAGAGATGCATTAATACCAGCCTACTAAATGAAGAAAATGATTGTGTTCGTATGGTGATGATTTTGGGTCCGTATGGTGATGCTTAATGTTATGGACCTTTCTAATTGATCTGCAGTCTATGCAGGAGAGATGCATCAATTCTAGCCTACTAAATGAAGATAATGTGTCCGTATGGTGATGATTTTGGGTCCGTATGGTGATGCGTAATGTTATGGACCTTTCTAATTGATCTGCAGTCTATGCAGGAGAGATGCATTAATACCAGCCTACTAAATGAAGAAAATGATTGTGTTCGTATGGTGATGATTTTGGGTCCGTATGGTGATGCTTAATGTTATGGACGTTTCTAATTGATCTGCAGTCTATGCAGGAGAGATGCATCAATTCTAGCCTACTAAATGAAGAAAATGTGTTCGTATGGTGATGATTTTGGGTCCGTATGGTGATGCTTAATGTTATGGACCTTTCTAATTGATCTGCAGTCTATGCAGGAGAGATGCATCAATTCTAGCCTACTAAATGAAGAAAATGTGTCCGTATGGTGATGATTTTGGGTCCGTATGGTGATGCGTAATGTTGTGGACCTTTCTAATTGATCTGCAGTCTGTGCAGGAGAGATGCATTAATACCAGCCTACTAAATGAAGAAAATGATTGTGTTCGTATGGTGATGATTTTGGGTCCGTATGGTGATGCTTAATGTTATGGACGTTTCTAATTGATCTGCAGTCTATGCAGGAGAGATGCATCAATTCTAGCCTACTAAATGAAGAAAATGTGTTCGTATGGTGATGATTTTGGGTCCGTATGGTGATGCTTAATGTTATGGACCTTTCTAATTGATCTGCAGTCTATGCAGGAGAGATGCATCAATTCTAGCCTACTAAATGAAGATAATGTGTCCGTATGGTGATGATTTTGGGTCCGTATGGTGATGCGTAATGTTATGGACCTTTCTAATTGATCTGCAGTCTATGCAGGAGAGATGCATTAATACCAGCCTACTAAATGAAGAAAATGATTGTGTTTGTATGGTGATGATTTTGGGTCTGTATGGTGATGCTTAATGTTATGGACGTTTCTAATTGATCTGCAGTCTAAGCAGGAGAGATGCATCAATTCTAGCCTACTAAATGAAGAAAATGTGTTCATATAGTGATGATTTTGGGTCCGTATGGTGATGCTTAATGTTATGGACGTTTCTAATTGATCTGCAGTCTATGCAGGAGAGATGCATCAATTCTAGCCTACTAAATGAAGATAATGTGTCCGTATGGTGATGATTTTGGGTCCGTATGGTGATGCGTAATGTTATGGAACTTTCTAATTGATCTGCAGTCTATGCAGGAGAGATGCATCAATACCAGCCTACTAAATGAAGAAAATGTGTCTGTATGGTGATGATTTTGGGTCCGTATGGTGATGCATAATGTTATGGACCTTTCTAATTGATCTGCAGTCTATGCAGGAGAGATGCATCAATTCTAGCCTAATAAATGAAGAAAATGTGTCCATAGAACTTTATGGTGATGATGGTGATGTCCCATACCTCAGCCCAAGTCCTCAGTTTGCATACACACACTGTATGTCCCATACCTCAGCTCAAGTCCCCAGTTTGCATACACACACTGTTTCCAACATACCTCAACCCAAGTCCTCAGTTTGCATACACACACTGTATGTCCCATACCTCAACCCAAGTCCTCAGTTTGTATACACACACTGTATGTCTCATACCTCAGCCCAAGTCCTCAGTTTGCATACACACACTGTATGTCTCATACCTCAGCCCAAGTCCTCAGTTTGTATACACACACTGTATGTCTCATACCTCAGCCCAAGTCCTCAGTTTGCATACACACACTGTATGTCTCATACCTCAGCCCAAGTCCTCAGTTTGTATACACACACTGTATGTCTCATACCTCAGCCCAAGTCCTCAGTTTGCATACACACACTGTATGTCTCATACCTCAGCCCAAGTCCTCAGTTTGTATACACACACTGTATGTCTCATACCTCAGCCCAAGTCCCCAGTTTGCATACACACACTGCATTCACCATCACACAGCCTGAGCCTATGTTACTGCCTGATACTGTTGATTCTTGTATTGTGGATGGAATTATAAAGTTTCCTTCGTATTTCTTATATGGTGGTGGCACATTGTCTTTGTTACCTGTTGAACGGTTCTACTTGTAGTGATATCCAATAAAAATCAAAGAGTCAGCTTCCATACCCTCTCTGCATTTCTTAGATTAAGTCCTGTCGTCGTCTATTTGCATACACACACTGTGTAGGCATGTTTGATCAAGGATATTCCTCAGCTTGCCCACCCACACATCCGATGTTTGGCTCTAAATTATGACAGCTTTCTGTACTAGATACACAGGATTAATTACTAAGAGGGCAAAAATGCTAATTTAGCTAATTAGACAACACAGCCACATCACTGGAGGAACCAGGGATAGTCTCCAGTTTGCCCAAACATACATTCAATTTTGGACTCTAATTTATGACAGTTTTTATACTAGATACACTGGATTAATTCCTATGAGGTCAGAAATGCTAATATATCTAATTAGACAAGACACCCACATTACTGGACGAACTGGGGACACACAGACATTTCTGTGTGCAAAACAAATTGGGGACTTTTACACACAGCTTAAAATTAAAGAAATTTAGAATCGATTCTTCACACACAGCACAAGTACGTCCGGACCAATTTGGGGACATTTTGTTGACACCCAAGAAATTGTGTTTATAATCATTTTCCAAGGTCATTGGTGATATCCGGACCCATTGCTCCCCATTTCTCAAGGTCATGCAAAGTGAGGGGTCCCCGGTTCGGAAGATGTCCCCAGTTTGTAGGTGTGTGTTCCCATGAACGTCCCCAGTTTGCTGGTTCCACCAACCCACACACACACACACACACACACACACACACACACTAGGGTGGTTATACAGGGCTGGTGACTGACTCTGAAATAGCACCATACCAATTTACTGCATTTATACACTTCTGTCGTCATGATGCATGAGTACAGCCCGAACCAGTAGGGTGCCAGTGCTGCATCCATGCATCATGTATCCTTCCCGCCCTACGGGGTTAATACACAGAAGCAGACTAAAGCGGGTCTACCAGGCCGGGCTACCTCCAGTGGTCCTACGGCGGTGCCTACAGGGGGTGACAGGCCTGGAGGTAGTCAATATTGGATGTGTTTGTAATTATAGTCCTTGTGCTAATGATGAGCCCCATCATCCGTCAGAATCTATTTTCTCGTGGTGTAAATAATTCATCAGTACTCGGAAGTCCTGCCTATCTCTGATGGAGTCTGTACAGACAATCACCCCAACCATCTGACGGATACGGATAAAAGGGGAGGGTATGTATAGGGTTAATCATCACTGAACATGTATTCTCTAGGCCCAGGGAGATAGCCAGGGCTGTTATTATTAAAGGGCTGTGTGAGGTGAGGCTGTATAGCTTAGCGCAACCTAACCTAGTCCAGTTTACACACAACCATGAACTAGCTACTTTATACCATCATTTTTATATTTTCAAATTTAGTAAATAAAAAAGGGAACGATAAATATGTAAGGACGACCTTGTGGTATGTAATAGATTCGGGAATATATTGTTTGAGTACTGACATTGGCTGATTTAATGTCGAGGAATAACAGTGTCTCAACGAACATACCATATATACGTCAGCATGGTGCCTGAATCCAGAACCAGCCAGTTATGCATCATGCCATGTCATTAACATTCTTCATTTGATATTGCTTTGTAATGTCAATGTTGAATCCTGGTCCACATTCTGGAGACGTTCACTGACAACAAAGTAAGGCATCATTCACAAATGACGTCACCGGCCAGGGAGTAAAGGGCGGCTTTGGCCTCAGTGACAAATGTGACCCGGACACAGATTTTCTATATTAGTTAATTTACACAATTAGTGACCACGGGGTGGGGGTATCGTGTGAGAAAGGTACCAAAATAGATGACGTCAGCTGTCAAGTCCAACAAATGCTCAACATTAGTGCAATGTTAAAGATAATGCATCGGTGTTAATGGCTGAACAATGCCTCAATGTTAATATGCATTTATCTTAGTTATGCATCAATACAGCGCCGGCGAGTAACTTACTGTACTGGTTTATAACCCCGGACCCTTCTGGGTAGGCATGATCAATGCTTGAATGCAGCATGTTACTCTCCGGAGCTGCATCTGTGCATCATGACGACACAGTGCACTCAAAAAGTAAACTCGTCTGCAGACTCTTCTAAGTGACAAGAGAGTGGGTCCTCTAGCTGTAGTTGTCAGATAAAAGATACACTTGGTATGTGCCAGCCCAAAACCTGACTCATGCCAGCCCTAGACTTGTCAACCAGGGTCTGATTCAGGATTTTCCCTGTAGGTGGCATCAGTATAACATGCATTCTGTATAAAGTTGGGGAATGAATTGCATAATTTCTATGTTGATTTTAATCATATTTATGGGAATACACATTCATGTTATGGAGAATCCTGAGATTTATCTATTGGGGATGCTAGAAAAGGTAAAGGAATCAATGTTTTGATATAATTGAGACAAAACAAATATGTGAAGGACACAGACACCTCTTTTGTGGTTATTTCTATGGTACAATAGCTGCAAGGAAACTCCCATTGGTATGACATCCACATATGTGTTAGCAGTCTGTAACTAAAGGGTAGAAATACTCTCAATATAGACTTGGGGATATGGCAGGAATTCCCCTAACCTACATACCTCTATGTTTGTATGAATTAGCTATTATAAACCTCAGAAATATAGACAGACATGAACAACAATTATGCCTAGGCAGAACCCAGTTAGCTCCACCTGCAGTTAAGTAGAGGTTATAGTGCACAGGTTAACCCTCTAAGGGGTGCATAGTGCTTTAAGATGCTATGTTCTATGTGATCATAATACATGAATTCAGCCTTGGCAAGTATGCCCAACTGTTGATTCATTTCCAAAGGTGCATGAATGCAGGCTTGGCGAATAGACTCACCAGGGCTACATTCATGCATCATGCTGACAAAGGGATTCAAGCACATTTAAAGCAGTTTGCAGCCAATAAAGGGTTAACTATTCTGGGTTGTCAATTTGACGACCTTAGACTTGTCACTTGGAGTGGGCCACTGCCTGGGCTAACATTGTCAGTTAGATGACCCTAGTCTTGTCTTGTGGGATGGTAACCGGACAGTTCATCAAATAGACAACCTTTAACTCGTTTATTTTATGACCGTCACTTAAAAGACCCTAAACTCTTCTTATAAGACAACCTTTTGACAAGTTTGGATCCCTTCATTTTATCAGTGTGGTATGGTGACTTAAGACCCTATACATGTACTGTCCTTAACGGATAGATAACTACTGCAGCACGGTGTAAGTAGTATAGGGATGCCAGCCCGGGGACTTTTACCCAGGCTGCACCACATTCATAAGCCAATCAAAGCATCACAGCACTATGCTGCCCAAAAGGCTTTACCGTAATGCCTCATTTAAGCACAGGGATCTTAAATGTACGCAGGTGGTTTTTAAGCGCAGGTCTGGGGTGTATGTAGACAGACTCACATAAGCGCAGGTCACTGTATAAGCACAAGGGGTAACAGGGGCTTGAAATTCATAAGGGCAGGGGCGCTTAAACGGGCCATTAGGGTAACCGTTGCCCATTCTATACACTGGAGTTAGACTGGAGCTGTGAAGAGGAGTTGTAAACACGAGTGGATGATGGATGGTGCTTTGTGACGAGATATTTCCGTTAAAATAATGAATTATTGATGGTGTTTGGTTAGAAACCTCCACGGTGTGATACATTAATGACTGAAATGATGAAAGACGTGCTTGACTTGATTCTGAATTATTAATGATATGCAGGATGAATTACTTCCCATTGAATTACAGATATCGCAAAGAATCAATACAGATGAGTTTTACTCAAACTATTAATGCAATGGGGAAATCTAGTCGTATCAATACGCATATCCCAGTTGATTTCGACAGACTTGATCTCTTTTTTTCAGTGCGGCATAGGTGTTAATTTCCAGAGCTATAAACTAAATATTAATGCTTCCGCTACATCCATTGAAGCGGCCTGGAAGCCAAGAGGCCGACTACGATAACCCGCGCCCTGTGTTGGGCGGAGCATTAAAACACCGATCGACACTTTCTTTTTAAGATACAAAAACCGATCTAATGTGCATTTGACACGAATCCCTCCACCGGCTACGCTTTAATAATACAAACTGAAGGGACTACTTTTTCTCCCGGCGGGGGAATATTGCGGTGTGAGGCTGCCAGAGCGCGGGGCATGCTGGGAGACGCTGACAGTGGGCCTTGTGGGAGAAAATGGGGTCACGTGGTGTGGCCGCCAGTCACGCGAGAGTGTGTGAGAGAGTGCGAGACTTGGGCGATCTGGCGGCAGCGGGCACACCATGCACGGAGGTACTCGATGAGATGAGATGGAAATGGCCAGCAGTGATTTGGCCTGCCCCTCCCCCTATATACCGCCATGGCCACTAGATGTAATTCGTGCAGACCCTCCCTGATGAGAATTACTATTTGTCTGGCGGTAATTACAATATGCCCCACCCCCTCTTCACGCATTTAGGGCCGTGTAGTCCTTTATTGCGCTATGCCCTTGTGAGTAACTCACCAGTGATGCTTCCACGCATCATGCCGACCCTACCGAGTTGAGAAAAGTTCAGCATGATGCCTGAATGAAGCCCTAAAGAGTCACCAGGGCTGCATGTATGCTCCGTGACTAGAAGAGCATAGCACATTAAATCACGATGCCGCCCTTAAAGGACTAGACTTGTTTCTGTGTGAGGAAAAGGGTGATTGGGGAATTACTGTTCACACGTGTCCTGGACACATCGTTGATGGCCTGGCTGTATCTGGATGTATAATCGACATGGTGGTAGGAGACTATTAAACCTTTAAGGACCGCGTAGTGTTTCAATGTGCATAACTGCAGCCCTGGAGAGTAGACTCGCAAGGGTTGCCTTCCTAGTGAACCATCCAGGTAAAGCACACCAAATCACTATGCGGCCGATGGAATATTATTATATGAAACCTCGTTACTGACCATAACATTGTGAAAGTTGGAATGCATCTGTGGTAATATATAACAATGGACCGGCTGTAAAATCGAACTCATAAATAGTCTTGAGTACCGGTACATTCTTCTCACGATGATGCTAGACTTACCTAAACTACTTCTAGAACCTCAGTGATCAATCATCATTACTGTAATTGGCTGAAGACGTGTAAAAACATTAAAGCGCTACATATGAAGACTTGTCAATGGAGTTCTGGAAGTTCTTCCTCTTACGACTGCGTTCTCACTATTTCAATGGCAAAACTATTACTGTACAGGTTAACAACCTGGCACCATATCCCCCCTCACCCTGACCTCTATATTGGTCACTATCCCATGTCCAATAACTGGTATACGTAACGCGAAAGGAGTAATACCTTTGTAGACCACGTAGTCTAGTGACTCAACAGCCCCCAAACCAACAGGCCTGTAACCCTTTTAAGACGGCGTGAGGCACAAAGAATCAATTGTCGTCATGATGCAACAGAACAGTACCAATGAGTAACGTACCATTGCTGCATTTCTGCAGTGCAGCAACACCTTATGATCAGCCTGATGCATTAATGCAGCGCTGAGAAATTACTGACCAGGGCTGCAATGAATGTACCATGACACCAAAATGGCATAGAGTTTAAAGAACTACCGGTATGCTACCACTAAATGGTCAATCTATAATTCGCCCAGTTATGGTATTTGAACACTTAGTGTTGTTGAGTGGTGATTAAGATCTTGATGTGGCTTAAATGTCCATTTGTTGCTGCATGCCCCTACAGCAAGAGTAGGAGTTGGGTGATGACCTGTTGTCTGGACCTTATATAGGGGAGATTGAACTTAAGGTTAAGTAGATACGTTAATAGCCCTGTAAGATACACACCCACCTACCAACAGTACACCTCTTGTCCTGTGTTTGATTGACCAAACACAGAGGCATGGATCAGTTGTGGTGTAGTAAGGTGCTGATATGACGTTATCAGTTATGGAATCTGGTGATCATGCCCATACACCATGGGTGGTGCTGTGGACTAGTGGGCCGCATGGGACGACTGTGGTTATTACACCAAGTGTCCCACATCCATGTATACACTGGACAACTGGTCAGTGGGTGACTCAACTTTCTGTGGCACACATACGGACTAAATTGGAAACCTTTACCTGTTTTATCAAATCAGTATACACTACTGAGCAAGACTTGACGTGATAACCTTTTATTGTACATTATGACAGTGGCAGACATCGCCTTATCAACACTCTGTCTGCTACCGGTATTGTCAATGTTTCTATAGGAGGAATACCCCATCACCAATAATACACTGACACAAAGGAGACACACAAATAACAACACAAAGGTAGGTTATGTACCGTGGAGCATGGTGTAAATAAGTAAGGACTACCTCAGATGATTGACAGCCTCCAAGGCAATATGTCAACTGTGCACAATATTGTGTATTGTGTTTTGTGTCTAGGTGGAGGACTTCATGTATAATGTATATTGCCTCACGGCTTGTGGATATACTAATGGTTAGTGTGATAGGCTGTACACAACGTATGGCGACACGCACCACTGCCTTGGGAGCATCGGGTGGAGGAAGATATCAATTGAGGGGGTCGGTATGTAGTAACAGACCTTAGACTGGATAGAATGATACCATTAGTTGGAGTGCGCGCCTCCCATTGCATTTATTGATGAAGGTCCATCTCTAGAACTGATATATACATTATTTAAACACATTACATTGGGAAGGGAAATGAATAGATTAGGTATTTTAGCGGAGGCAGGGAAAATCATCGTATTTAAATGACACAGATAGGAAATAAATACTCTTACAGCACAGTTTGACACAAAAAAAAAACACGATAAAAAAACCCGGAGCCGAACAATTGAGTGGCATATTCTATACTGCTATCAGCAAACTGCGCCACTTGTCCACTAATGTCATTACATCCCACTCATTGACTTTATAAATGGATGCTCTCAATACAGCATAGTGGTAAATAGACCATAGCAGTACTAGATCAAACTGCCCACGTCCCTAAACCATTGTGAAAAAGACTGCTATGTGAATTCTACCTTTAGGGACAGCATTGTATACTCCTTTTGTCAGCATGATGCATCAATGTAACATGCATTGCCACCAGAGCACCTGCAAGTTACTTACTGGCACTGCATTGGTGACCATGCTGCACATGAGGTATTATGCCACCATTAAAGGGTTAATGCATATAGGCGTACATGATGCTCCAGTATAGTGTGTAAATCATTATAGTGCAAACAGCGCAGGATGGTGTCACTTAGTACTGGCAGAGACGGGGTGGCATAGGGTGTGGGTAGGACGGGACAGGGCTGGTGCTGGGGGAGTGACAACTGATAGGGGGTGTGCTGTGAGAGTGTATACAGTCCATTTCCCTCGTCCAACTTCGAATATTTCAATAGAGAATATCACAAGATAAATTAAATTGAGGATAATCATGAAGGGCGGAGAAATATGTTTTCCCAAATGTGTAAGATGATTATCGGAATCATTGTGAAATCAGTCCAGTGCAGCAAAACCTTCCAAAGCTCCTCATGCAATTAGGTAGATAGTAATGAATGTTACTGGATGTTGAGGTTCATTGGACTGTCATGACAGACATAGGAGATAATAACAGAGAATAATCTGAAGAGACACATATTCTTACTTCCTTCTTATCGCTCATACTATTCAATATAGTTGGGTTTTGGATTTCGATGTCCAAAATGCTGGGAAGATAGAAGGTGTAACATCTTTGTTTCTCATTCTCTAAACAGTCTGGTAGATGTGGCTATACTAATAGATTAAAGACACCCTGGGGAAATGTTTTGATTCAGCTGTCAATCATAAATTTGTAATCAAAACACTTTCAGCAGCGGGTTGACCCATTGTGCACCACCTGCAGTGTGTATTATAGCACTACAGGTGCCAGGATTAAGGGGGATTATCTAGATGGGATTAGCTGCAGGACAATATGGTGAGATTAACTCACTGTACATGGGTCCCATTACACAGGCTTTATCTTTGCATAATTCCTGTAAGGCTATAGGCGTGTAGCTGGTTGAATTATCAACCAATGAGATAACTCCCTGCCCTTCACTGCGGAATTCTTAGGGGGCATTACGTAACAGCTTGTACCCATTGTGGTTGCTGTACAGTGCTTATCTCGCCAGTCACAAGATCAAGCAATGTTGCCCCCTACTAAGGAACCTGCAACATCAGTATACATATACCTCCTCTGCTTACGAGACAGCCTACACATAGATCCCGCGGGGGGGGGGGCACTCCCTAAGCTTTGGTTACTATGTGCGAACACAATTCTAAGGCAAATGGTCTGTTTTTTTATCCTAGGTACAGCCCGCGAGGTGCCATGGAAAGTGGTACTCTTTAGGCAATTTTTGAGAAGAAGAGGTACACTTCAAGCCTTAATGACTCAAAAGAATAAATCATATATATTTAGATGACACATTTGTTCAGTTTTTCTCAACATTAGAAGTATTACAGTATGCTAAAGGCCTTGCTCTTGTGGAGGGTTCTCTTTTTTTTCGGGGGATAATCCTCGATGAGGGTACAGTTCCCCCTCGATTAGGGCATGTTTTGAGCTCAATTGATAAGGTGTGATAAAGGGTATGGCATTTGGGATGGTGTTCACACAAAAACAATGTAGGGAGTGCCCCCCCCCCCCCCGCCGGGACATAGACATACCTCAGGATTAGGTCAGTGGTCAACTTGGCTGTATTGATCTAGGGATTTGGCATGAGATGAGAGTTACAGCTCGGTTTCATTAGTAACATATAAGTGTTTCTTTACACCTAATTCCAGTGTACCAACATACCCTTAAGTAACTTAACTGCCCTCCAGCACATATTCAGAGGTGTGCTTAACACTGCTGGGCCTCCTCCAGTGAGTGGCCGACACTGCACCTGTCCCACATGCAATTTGCAAGAATGGCACTTGCGAGTGCAGCCGTGACCCAACCTTGTACTGTTGCCTGGTTTGATCAGTGTTCCTTGGCCTCGAGTGATCTGGAAAGTATGGTGGGAGAAGTCTTAAGGAAGTCCCATCATAATGTTGTCCACTTTCTGCTCACTCGCCCCTAGAGATCACGAAATGCTGCCTAAATCGCAGGAAGAGTTCAAGGTGGGGTCACAGTGGCAGTTCCAAGAGCCTCCTGCATGAAGGTACTGGGACATGTATGAACCAACCCAACCGCGTCAGCATGCCGTGACTGCCCCAGTCCCTGCGTTGATGTGTACCCCCTTGTCTCACCCAGACAGTCAGCTCTCATGGCACAGTAGCTTTGGAGCACTGCTGTAGCAGGTAGCTAGTACTGACCCTGGAGGAGTGGCTACTTAGCAAGGCCTGGGTGTACTTAATGGTCTGGAGAAGGAGGGGAAGAAGCAGGGAGGAGGAAGGCTATTTACTACTATATTGGTACTTTGGATATTACACGGTACTCATTTGGTATTTGACTGCAGCCAATCCCTGGAGGAGGTCACATGATTGCTTGCATTGTTTTGAGCAGGTAATATTACTTAAGTTAACCCTATTGGGGGAGCAAAGTGTATCATGTATTTTTGTCGACATGATTGCAGTGCCAGCGTGTTATTACTAGGTTTACACACTACCGAATAGTCAACAGGATGCACCGATACAATGCCACTGAGTTACATAGCTGGGCTCTGTCGGTGCATCCAGATCTGATGATGGCAAATAGACATGTAGCCTTGAGACATCATCATGTCATCCTGAATGGGTTACGGCATTGAAGTATGTCAGTAACATAATTATGAGCAACTGGTGCACCGGGGCCAGAGTCGCAGCTTCATATTATGCCCAAGGTTTAGGCCCAATGTTTTAAAGACAAGGGTCCAAGTCAGCCTGGTTCCATGTAAACCATTCAAGGACAGTTACAGTTATGCCCTGTGTCACCATGATAAATGAATGAATATGCAACATTCCGGCCCTTTCGTATGTATTAACCCCGTAAGATCAGCAAGATCCTTAAATGGGGGTAGTTACTCGCCAGTGCTTATTCATGTAGCGTAAAGACAAATGACATAGCGCATAAAAGAACTATGCTGCTCTTAAACCCGCAGTTCTTACTGCACGTCCAGTAACAGTCAGAGTGCAGTCAGAGTGCAGTTGGGACAGGTACTCAGCTCTATATATAGCGGCGCTGGGGGTTTTAATGGTTAACACTCTCAATTCAGTGTGCAGCACTGTAGGTTTTTGGGCACGTTTTTGACAAAAATGTGAACAGGCACATAGAAACAATAGATTTCATCAACGCGTCGGCTTGCACGGACCATTAGTCCCTTTTCAATCAACGTAGACAAACTTAGTTTTCAGTTGGATAAACTTAGTTTGATCAGGAGAGGCAGGAAATGGTGAGACGCCAGGCCCTGTGTGGAGTATCCTTTCTGTGTGGCTGCTCACAGACCTATACCCAGTAAACAAAAAAAACTTATACAACATTTTATAACGTTATATAACGTTTCTCTACGGCTCCTTATTATGGCAAAACGTTATATAAAGTTATTCTGACGTAAAATAACGTGTTTTCTTTTGTTAGCTGGGTAGCCATTTAGTGGTTGAACACATGCTTTCAGAGTCAGGAAGGCAGGAACCTCGCTCCCACCACCCAAACCTCCCTATAATAAAAACATACTTCCCACAACAGTTTCCCTACAATGTTGATTCTTTTTACTTGCAGGCACCGCATTCTGCCAATGCCGGTCGAGGTTTTAACCTCTGCGCGAGGAAAGATGCAACTGAGTGCCGACAGGCTGCTCCTTACTTTGGTCGTTCTCCGGGGACTGATTTTGGGACACTCCGCGAAAAATATGACCAGGTAGGTAAAACGTGGCCTTTAGCAGGGCATGTGACCTCACCATATGATACCTTCGTTTTACTATTTTATGGTACATGTGTCATAACCAACTGCCATGGTAATTCAGATGAAACCGTATGATAAATTCCTTAAATATCATATGAATTATTACAAGATTATCTTTTAATGAGAATTACCCCTCATGGCTTTCTTAGATTATATAACTAATATGTGTGCGAATTGCCAACTTCTAGAATGAAATTATCGATCGACCACTATTGCCAAATGCTAATTTATTCTGACTGGAGTTTGCTGTACTACTTTATGAATGTAATGCCATTTGGAGAAGATTGCCTCATAGTTTCGTGTATGCTGTACAAAATTATCATGTCATAATGCTGGAGTTTACCTTCTTGATATTGCTTGTTTTGTCGGTTCTGTAAACAAATCACAAGTTTTAAGTTCTGCCCGACCCCCAAAAAGAAGGAAACATTACATGGAATATGTTTATGTGAAAAACACCAATTACATGATCACATTAGGACACTGGCTGAATACATAAATTAACACTGGTGGGTGTGCATCGGTGGCCCTTTGACTCCATGAATACATGAAAAAAAGAAAAAGCAACAAAAATGTCTTGAAAATATCTGATTATGGGACAGACAGACACATACATCCCAGATGATTCTGAATTCCACCATTATTGTTCGAAGTCTGTTAACCCCAGTTATAAACCCAGAGCTCACACATCATCGACGTTGGTGAGGTAGTCACAGGCTTAAACGGACAAGCATGCTGGACTGGTTGGTGTACATCTGGTGTAGGTGTATATGTATTCAATTATATTCTAGAAGGTACCAAAGTGGCCCCCATGTTCTTTTAACAGTAGATGGCCCATTGTCATCGTGCGGTTAGCAATAAACACTAGCGATGTCGAGTTTGTAAGGTACAAACTGCTTGGACCAGCATCATTTGTTATGTTGAAAAATTATGGCAATCTCCCGCTGTGGTATCTTCTTGTATCTACACACCCACACAAAGAGGTCCAGTAGGCTGTTCTGTTGTAGCCTGTGGAGGTCGGGGTGTGCTGTGTCAATAAGGGCTCAAGGGTAACAGGGGTATCTTGGACCTCGTGGCATGGTGTTATGTCATGTCATTAGAGATCACAAGAAGCACATCATCAGCAGGATTATTACTTCCTAACTTTCCCACTAGTGGACTCCCATATCAGCATGTCTCTTTGATCACATGGTAACTTTTTAGCCAATAGTATAGCTGCATTCAGAATTAATATTACTACCCATGTCCAGCTTTTAATTGGACACATGTGGCATGAGATGGGACAGCTTCCAGACTGTCCCAGGTATTATCTGCATTGGCTTTTGAGGAGCATTGTCCTTATCAGCAAAGAGAGATCCTACTATCTGAGTTTTCCCAGATAGAATAATTTAAAATACAAATGCAGATGACCAAGATATTTATATAATGATTTATAACTCTACACCTGACTAAATAATAATTATACTAATTCAGGCGTGCCAGTGGTTACAGTTCTGAAGCACCCATTAATTAGTAAATCTTATCTGAGTTTTTACTAAGAAGGACTAGTTTACAATTTCGTCTCTGGACACTAGATCAACAGTGTTTTTCATTATAATAATTGGAATGACTGAGGATGACCGCAGACAGTCAGGCAGCCCCATGACGTCCGTTACACAGACATAAAAAACGTTACTTCATTAACATGTTGTAACAAGAGTAAACCAGGAGTTGTTGACAATACAGCCATCGGCTACATCATGAGCCCGACAGGCGATATTAAGTAAAGTAGCGCTGCAGACGGTTGGGACTAAAATTAATAAATGAACACTATATAGATTAGTCACCTATCACATAAAACCCAAACATATGAGCATGCTGCTATTCCATATTAGAGAGAGAAGCTGTAGAATAATATACAGCAGCCAATAAACGGCTCAAACATCTATGTAGTGAAACTAAATCACTATGTTATTCTTTTTCTACACAATTATATTTTTCTGTAAAGGATTGGTTTTGTAAAGCTTCACCTCAATGTAAAATTAATTTTGTGTTTAAATGAAAAACCTCATCGTCATACAATTTTTCGTCTCGAGCAATATTCAGGAAGGCAAGAAGGCTCTTTGTTTTCAAATTTATAATATAATTAGTTAACTAAATAAAAATTTCTGCATATTTGGTAATCATACATAATGAAATGTGAACCAGACCTATGAAAAGTTCATTGCAATCTGATAAAAAAAAACAATAGTTGAACACATCCAAAGATTAACGTGTATCCTTATATTAGAATGGTTCAAAAGGAACAGTATTGATAAAAAGTAACTTACTCAAGTTGATGTCAAAGATGACATTTTTGTGTATTATTCGTTCAGATATAAAACACAATTTTTCAATAACATAATGTAAAACACAATTTTGCAATAATATAAAGTAAATTTGATATGTTTCAATACAACAAGTAGTTCTTTATCATGATATGAATACGAACACTGAGGATTTGCATTATGTACTTTAATCTTAATTATGATTCAAACGCTCTTATAAATAGAAGAATCCTTTAAACTTACATCTACACCAATTTTACCGAATTCATCACAATCTTAAAGAAAAGAAAACATTTTAGGTCAGTTACCTCCTGGAAAGTTGGGTGTCGGAGGCACCGGCCGTACTTATATATGACAGTGTTATATTTGATTATATGGCAGATTTCCTAACTCGGCCACACGCCTGGCTAAGGGACTCCTGAAAAATTACGACAAATCCGAACCTCCGCCTTCAGGTAATACTCTAACCCGCAGCTACCTCGCTCTAAGGTTCTATCTAGTCCTTGTGGCCACTTCCGGCGCACCGGAGCCGCGTCGCCGCCAGAGCCGCGAACTGAGTTCATTCCTTTTGACAACACGCATGCATAACTCTAGCCATTATCATGAGACTTACGCATGCGTATGTGGAACGGATCGTCAAAATCCAAATTCTATGAGATGTGAGAATCTCGGTTCGACTCTCGCTGCCCTCCCTTCCAAATGAAAGTGAATTTCATCATGATTCCGATGTTTTTACGCACATGTACATATACGGATTATTTGAGAGTGTATGTCTTTGGTTGAGTTGAGTCTTGGTTGTGGTTTGGATTTTGACTTCCTGTAAATAAGCTTTCTGCCCTGATCTTGCTTGTTGATGGGTATCACCACCGACACTGGTGACATACCGCCTCCATCAGTTGTAGACACCCCTGGTGACTTAACTCGAATCTAGTCCTAACATCATACCTGGGCGGGATGTACACACGAGTGACGTAGTCTCCTTGGGAACTTTGGCACACTTTTTCTTCTCTCAAATCTGTGCAAAACAGACCAACCTGTATGCAACAAGTCTCGAACAAGAACAAAACGGGGACAGCATAAAGGGTGCGCGGACACCAATGCCTCTGGGACGCATTCGAACAGAAAAGTGGGGGCAGGGGGTTACAAGAGTATCGAAAATGGAAAATTTGGAAATTTATAACAATGGTGGTGTGTCCTACTTTGATTTTTTTTAATAACAAGCAGGTGAGGGGTTGGTTTGTACCCTGGCACTCTCTTTATGAACTATTTAATTCTCTTCAGAACACTTCTCATGCGGAAGTTATTACGAAAGTATGAAAGACGTCCGCCACCGACTGGTAAGAGCAACTCGGAGCCGGTCGGGACCAGCTCGCGCTTGCCAAGCTCCCCTTCACCACTATTATCATTACTGTGTGCTGCTCATAACAACATTACACTAACTGCTATGTGCTGGCGACTGCGTCACGCTTCCTCCTCTATTATTATTATGATTATTGCCATTCAATGGGCGTTGTCCCCCCCTTCCATTCCCCACTTCTCCAGCCCTATACCATGCCTTACGGGGTGGGTGCTGGAACAGTGTCATAGGAGCCATTACCAACGCGCATGCGCAAAATACTTCTCAACCCTAGTTTTGTACTTGTTTGGTTCAAGCATGATCCCAAGTAAAGACTCCCCCACGTTAGTATATTTATCGTTTGAAATTATTGCGCGTTGTGCAGTTTCTTTTATTATATCATTGCCCCTCCCCCTATTTCGCATCATCCCCAGTGAAAGGCTAATCTCACGTGGCGGAGGGCAGTTGTGGTTGTGGTACTTAACCCTTCTTTTTTAGATCCTTTTGTTGAGCTGGGGACAAAGGTTGTTTCATTTTAGGATGCCACATGCCACTGAAGACGACCACTGCATGCCTCTGCGAACCCCTCTCTAGATCTAGTAGAACGCGAACCACGCACGATCCCCCTAACAACTCAGCGCAATTACTAGTTACTGCCTCTGTTCGGCTGTAGTGGAAAAATAAACATTTTGGTCGTTGATGGCCGCAGAGATGTTTGAATTAGAAAATAGTTTTAGAAGTTGAAGAAAGGAGAAGTATGGACTTGTTACAGCACCCCTCAAACCGTTAAGGTGATTGACATGGACAATGTCTGTGAGATGTCAACTTGGTCCCGTTCACTTGTTTTTATAAAATGAAGAAGACACTCGGCTTCAATCTCCTATTTGTAGTTAGATATTCTGAGCTGCTTTTTCTAATCAAAAGAAACACTCCGTAGATACTGGCACTACTGTATTTCTTGAACCAAGAATTATTTTTTTACCACTATTATTTTCGATCGATCAAGAAATTTTCCTTCCCTGTCGCATCCAATTTTCGGTCACTCTCAATCATGAGATACACAAATTGCTGCCTGCAGTTCCCACTGAACTCCCATTTTCGTCCTTGTTGGGGTTAAAGCAAACCAAAATATAACCACTACAAAAAGAGTAGTCAATGACAATGTACGGGACCAAGGACCTCAGATCGCATGTGTACAATGCATATACAGTTTGCGAAGTTTTATTTTCACAATGTGCCCTGTGATACATGTCTGACATCCTATATTAAACCCAATGCATCAAAAAGCGCATGTTTCTTCAGACAAGTATTATTAGTACAGTAAATAAAAAAGTAAATGTCTATATCATACAGTAATCAACTGAAACATAGTTCAGATATTATAGCTTTGTAATACCAGAGACACCATGATTACTATTACTGTACCATTCAGTGTAAAGCTATATGTTCAGTCCTATGTAGTCAAACATACATCATTATTTGCATATAATTTACAGATGCCTACATTTCCTTTATCGTTGTATAATCAACATTATTTGGGGATTATGCTATAGAGAGTCAAGTCCAGTGTAGTTTTGCATGAATTGTCCTCCAGCGATGGTTAGTTTCTTGATTTTTGCGCGACCTGAAAATCTTGAAATTTTGTTATACTTTAGAGTCACCTAGACCTTTTATAAGCTATAATTTCATAGGTTAGATCCCAGTATGTAGTAAAATATATTCAGTATTCATGGTATTCCGACCATGGTGTATGTACCATAGTATCCTATCACATGCTATAGATTTAGTGCCGTCCCCAATGGTTCTCTTGTAAAATGCTTTAGCTTATCATTCAGGAAAAGAGAGAAACCTTTACAGTAGTAACATTCCAAGTAAAGTCAAATAATTTTGTATGACTTTAAACTTTGTGTAGATCAATATCATCTTTAACATACCATACTGCTATTACAAATCCTAGTACTAAAACTTTGTAGACTTTCACAAGTAGGAATCTCCATAGAAGTTATATTCCTAGAAGCTTTTGGAGAGGTTTTCAACCATTTTAGGACAAACCTCCGAATTTTTAGTGAGCACAAAGTTTGACAACTCAAAACCTCAAACAACACTGGCAACCATCCAAAAGTGAGCACGGTTCCAAAAATCATTAAAACAGTCGTGAGTAAAGTAGGGCATGCCACAGAAATATATCCAAACCCTGCCTATACCCCTGCATTAAGCAGATGACTTGCCGCCCACTGCTTTGACTTACTCATCATGTGTGTGTTTTTTGTAGGTGGACCCACGATAGTGGAGTTGGGAATCTACATAAACAGTTTTTACGCAATCAGTGAACAAACAATGGTGAGTCGACACCGATGTCAGGGAATTTAAAGTTAACATTTCCGAGAAAGTGGGTGGAAACCATTTCACTGAAAAAAAGACTATAGCCAATTGTCAGAATGTCTTGATACTTATAAATAGGCTTCTCGTTGTAATCAATAGAAAAACGCCATAAAATCCTTGTTATTTAGCCTTTCTGGGGGCATGGGAATCCTTTCAGCCATCATAACTTGCACCTATAAGAATGTGGAGCAGGATTTCACAGAATTATGCGGGTCAACACTCCTATCCCCCATGTTTTATTGATATGTACTTCAACATTTCATTCTGCTCTTTTTCAGGATTATTCTTTAAATATGTATTTACGACAACAGTGGACGGATCCACGGTTAAAATTCAAACCATTCAATGGGGAGGAAACGCAAAAAATAAAATTACAAGACCATATGTGGGACTCCATATGGACTCCTGATGTATTTTTTAGAAATGAAAAGACAGCGGCCTATCACAATGTTACAACCCCAAATAGGTTGATATTTTTACATCAGAGCGGCAGGGTGTGGTATGTTTCAAAGTGAGTACCAAAACTGGACGACTCGAGTGTTTAACACTTTAAGGGCCGCATAGTGGTTAAAAGAGCTATGCCCTTTGTCATAACCATGCATGAACTCATGCATCATGCCAATCTTTCAGGAGTGTTTCACCACTGTAGGGTCGGCATGAAGATAAAGGGCTTCAATTAATGCATTAAGCCACTATAGGACCCTTAAAGAGTTAAAACCTTACAAGTAGGGTATTGGGGACGACTCCCAAGACCCTATCCTAATCCACCTGTTGGGCAAAATAACATTTGTGTGGGTACGGGTCATCCAAATAAACACATCATAATTGGTATCGGTCACCTGTCCTGTACATGGAGTTTGTTAATTAAAGGTGAAATGAAACGTGTGTGTGCTCTCTGAAGGAAGGGAACCTCTATCTACAAATGTCTGCAAGTCTTCATAATCTCAGTATGAGAGGTGAAATATGCCATTATGTTGAGACTTCCAGATATTTGTAAGAACCGTGGTACCTATGAGAGCCCCATGTCACATACAAATTAACATAAAGTTTATCTTTAAATATCAAACCCCTCGTCAGAGCAGGTTACCATACATTTATAATACTACAGTTCCCTTCTTCTCAGTATCCATGGAGAGTTAACAACTATTTAGCATGGTTCCCTATAGTGAGTCTAGGCAGCTCTTCTTTGCTGGGACAAAGTCTGAGGTGTGTCTGCCTTACTATAGGAAACCAGACGGGGTATGTGCCATGTGTGGCTCTTAGCTAATAAACGTGTTATTACACAGCAATATCTTTTCCTAAAGGGTTAAATTCTGTTGGATAAAGACAGTTTGCTAGATAAGAGCCACATATGCTCTGTGTACTGAGAAGTGAGTACTCTAGAACAGCGTAAGTATGATATACTTATTTCCTTCAATGAATATCTCTTTTTTTTAAAATAAAGGATAATAGCGTGATAACGTAGGTGCAAATAGATGTAATGTTATACATCAATTTAACTATAAATATCTATAGTGCATTGTTAAACAGTGATGAAAGTACATAGAGAGACCATAGCTGTGAAGTCAAAACTGCTTACCTATATAATGTAGGGGTGTCGGAAGCAAAAAAATAAATGTATATACTTTTTTAAATTCTCCAAAAATTGGAAAGGGAGCAAAGTAGTGTATGATACTATGCCCCCCCCCTCCTGTCCCATCCCTGTACCGACACCCCTAACGATAACCATTTTGTGGGCCGCCATTGGAGCTGCTTGTGTGAGCTAACCCCATGACTCTGCTCTACATTAACCAGAATTACAGCAACGTTATCATGTCCTATGATGCTACATAAATACCCACTGGATACTCAAACGTGTCCAATGATGTTCGAAAGCTGTGAGTATTTCCTCCATTCAAATATGTGTATGTGTGTGCATTCTGCACAATACTGGGTTTTACTGTTGGTCACCACATTAACATGAACTTTAATGGGATTTAAGTGCACATAAAGTAGACATTTTAAGGATGGCGTGATGTATCAATAGTTCTCATTTATTTGTCATCATGATGTACAAAAGCGGCAGCTCCATGGCGCTGCATTGGTGCATTACGCCAACCCTTTTGTGGGATGTATCGATACCATACACCATGGCGATAAAATAGCCATACCGTCCTTATTGTAATTAGGGAGTTATGGCCCGATCAGACTAGCAGACTAGCATTATAGATTTGCTGATTACCAAAGCCCAGAGATATCTGACTGACATGAGTATGTAACATGTGATCAGTAGGCACATGGTCAGATGAGTGAGAATCGATACTATCAACCTAGGGTACAGAGCAGCACACTGTCGCCACCTAGTAGGTTTAACGGGCACTATACAGTATGTTCCTACTGGAATGTTCTGTGGTGACATGCCATGTACTGTGCAGGGAAAACATCATTAATCCACTTGTAGCCATATATAGAAGACAATGGGTTGTAACATGTATCCCTATTGTACATATTGTATAAACAAAAGCCACTGATGGTTGGCATTAAATCTGAATTAAAACACAAGCGAGTCTGTGGGGAAAGTGTAAACTATGACTTAAACATTGCACAAGAAGGAGGGACCATTTCTTGGCTTTACTATTACTAGTAGCCATTCACCATGTGATCAGGCCTGTTTTCTCAACTTTCTTTTTCACAGCGATACCAGATGTACTGGGTTATGGGTAAAACATATTTATAAGTACTACATATAATTGAGGAGGGGTTGCAATGACTGTAAATGTAGGGGGTTGGGGTGTTCTGTATCTATGATTGTACCTGAGGCAGAGGGAGTGGGTTGCAGGACTTCCACCTTATTACCTCTCGTGTATAGCTGCTGGCATCATCATGCAATAGCCAACTTGGGTCATCGTGGCATAGGGCCCGGCAGCTAGTTATCTTGATATTGTTGTTTTATCCGATGGAAACATTGGTAATTAATGGGAGCCATCCTCATATAATGCAACCACAGCATATTTCGCAAAACATGTTCTTAGGATCCAATAATTCCTTCACCATAGACCAGAATTTCCATTCTTAGAATATTTACACAGTGATAGTTGCTGTAAGCGCCCATTAAAACCATGTAAAATATGTATTGTTATAGTTGGGGAGGAATATGTAGTCGAGTAAAGACGCGTTCAATACCTTGGATGAGTCTAACCAAAACTGGCTAAGAGCCATATTGTGAGTCACTAAGCATCTGAGGCCAAAAGCCATTAATTTAAAAGTAAACTTCTACTTATAAAATACATGACTATAAGAAGGTAAAAATGGCATTTTGGAACTTTTATGAATGATTATTTTGCAAGTACCATTTCAGTGGTTGAAGTGATTTCATATCAACTATCTGTTACCAGACCAGCTCATAACTAGTATGTTTCTTAATTTGCAGTCGGATATACTATGGACCATATAGTGTATAAATGGTTGCCCGTCCCGGTGGAGTTTGAGGGGACCATCCAACTGCCTCAGTTTAGTATGGTCAACTTTACACGCGATGACTGCTCACAAAACTATACCACAGGTATGTATACGGAACAACTCCCTTTTAATAGTCTTGCAAAACAATTGCCGAAACTTGTTTATGAACCTTAAATACTAGGATTTCAGTGGCGAGAAAATGCTTGTCCTCCGCTTTCTCAAGAATTTAATTGTAAAAATAGGAGGTGCTCCCCTCATTGTGGACTTTCCAAATCCTGTATCCACTGGGAATGTTCCAGTGCTGACACAAAGTAGTTCCCCATGGTTGTCGCCAGGAGGCTTCCCGGGGTAGACATGGGTTCAGGCTTACAGCTCCTTAGTTCTGACTTCAATCACCAGGGGGCGCCACCGTGGTGGGGAGCAGCTCAGGCTGGTATTGGCGTTATGGAAAGAGCTGCTCATACAAGAACTGATAACTGCTCATGGGAGGTGTAGGGTGTGAGGTTACCAACCACTTAAAGGAGGGCTAGAGCCGCCACATGGGTCCCATTTCTACCATGTGAAAAGTCTCCGGTGATATCATCCTGGACATAAACTACCTGAATCGAATAGGTCTCGAATTTCCATGTATAAATATATGGTCCAATCCTCTTCTAGATTCTTTTAGATGGACCCATTTCTCTCCAAGTTACCCCTCTGCTCTATACAGAAATGTGCAGATGTACACCTAGCCCCCAAACTATGTAGAATGTACTTGAGTTAGGATTTTTAAGATGGCCAGCTTGAGACACATCGACTTCCCGATAAATACATCCTCGTACATATATACACTATACATTGCTCATCCTGGTTTTGTTGCCTCCCCTGCAGGTGCCTACCCTTGTTTGAAGGCCGCGTTCATCCTGAAACGTGACATCGGCTACTACATGATCCAACTGTATGTGCCCTCGGTGCTGATCGTCATCCTGTCCTGGGTTGCCTTCTGGATCTCCATAGATGCCATCCCGGCGCGCGTCACCATAGGCTTGCTAACCGTGCTCACCATGACGACGCAGAGTACAGGTTCGCGAACCTCGTTGCCGCGGGTCTCTTATATCAAGGCCATAGACGTATGGATGTCCGTATGCCTTCTGTTCGTCTTCGCTTCCCTCCTCGAGTTTGCAGTCGTAAACGTGTTTTCTCGGAAGGAGACGAAACGAAACAGACGCAACAGTTTCCGGCGACGGACGGGCGGTCGTGATGAAGAGATAGCACTAGAGCAGGTAAGCCTCGTACAGAGGATGGGTTGTGGTAACTCAGGGAGTGTGATCCGGTGAACCATGGACGGGTGTGGATACAGGAGGGGCACTGATGGCCGGGACCTCCCCTAAAACTGGAGGGAGTTTATTTTTCTCTAATGATAGTTATCTATACTGCAACCCTGTGACTAACCGGTATAGTATAGTGTTGACTGCGACATATTTAGTAAGGGATGATAGAAAGGGGTGTTAGTGAGATTTGTTTCATATTTTCAGCAGAATGTAACGAGAGATATAACCATAGTAGATGACAGTGCTGCTAACCTTTCTATACAACTGCTATTCTATTTTGTTTTAAAAGAAAATAAATCCTTGAAAACGGCAAAGTGTTTTTTTTTCATGCATAGCCATATTCATGGACTTTATTTTTATTTTTTGTTATAGCACAAGAGAAAAAGAATAAAAAGTAGTTCATGGGTTTATAGTGTATTTATTGGAGGGCTGATTTAGCTTTAATTGTGATCGTTGAGGAGCTACTAACCATGTTCACATTTCTCTGTTCTCCACACGCTTCCTCTTCCCCAGTATATGCCGGTACGTCCCCACAACGTTTAACGCTTGTCACTTGTGTGTGTTCTGTTGTTCCCCTCCTTTCTTAACCCATGGTTTAGGTGTGCGTGTTGATATACATTGTATTAGATTTCAGTTGATGTGACAAGAGAAGTATTTCGAAAAAAGGGAAATGGTGATGGATGTCGGTTGTTTGAAAGAATTCACAAAGTGATTAATAACATGCTTTTCTCAATTATGTATAAAAGTGTGTGGAGGATTACTATAGTTATCGATATTGTATATTTTTTCTAGAGTCGGGTAATTGATCATTATTGCTATCTTTATATACTTTTTATCCCCAGAAAGAGCAATAACCGTTTTGATTAGCCGGAAAGACATGTTCAAGCAACCAATATCTCAATTCCACTCTCATTAACATTACCACTAACTCCACAGTTTAATTCCTTTATATCATTATCATATCTCCAATTATAGATATGCCAGTTTTCTACCTACCATGTCCCATTTTATTGGACCTTCATTTTCTTTCTTCTTTCTTCGCCCCAAATTATATATACTACTCACAGCGGCAATTGCGGTCGTCATTCTCGTTCGAGAGTGGTGACATAATGTTCTTGAGCAGAGGTTTCACTCTTCTAATGCAATAACTAATTTTGGTGTAGACTCTATCCCAGTGTCAGAAAGAATCATACATGTGCTGTGGCTAGCCACACGTAGCGTCAAAGTTACAAAGAGAACATTACGTTGCCTCCCCTCTCGGTACAGAATGGCTTCTGTCCTGCTGCTGCTGCCCTCTCACGGTGGGAGAGTGTACTAACTGGGTGCTTCATTTCTGTCATTCTCTATGTGTTTATCTCTTACTTATTATATTTAATATAATTATTTTTTACATCCCTTGTGTTGTGACCTGCTCTTATATATCCATTACAGTTCTACAGTTTAACAACGATATGTGTTTAAGAGGCTTCTCTGTGTCTACCACCCCATGTCCCGTGACTACTCTAAGCTACCATATAATACATCTCTAATCGTCATTTGTATTCCTGAGTGCTGATGTAGATCCCCCTCTTGCTGTAGCACTTTATTGCTGTGATAAGGACATAGAATTGAAATCATACGAGTCTACATAGTTTACCATTCATGTATGTACAATATATATTCGATGAGTCAGAATGTCAAGGAAAGTTATGAAGTAATATACCAGTAAATGAAAGCAAATGTTAGTAGTCGGTCATACACATGTATACTAAACATCATGTCTCTTTTTCCGCTGCAGATTAATATAGTTACGCACAATGGACGAGACTTCAGGCAGGTCCGAGATAAGCCGTATAGCCGCGACCCCGAGGGGCGACACAAGGCTCGGTATATCGACAAACTGTCGCGAAAACTCTTCCCTTTAGCCTTCCTGTCCTTTAACCTGGTTTACTGGTTAGCCTACATCATTGGATAGTGCAGCCAGGCTTGGTGGTCATATAACATGCCCATGTGTACACAACAGTCTATAAAGGAGAACACGGGCACACCAAAAGGACGAAGGGTAATGCTTTGTTGCGGTAAGACCTTTACGCGTGTCAGTGACCCAAGAGTTGATCCATACTACAACTGCGCAATGGTGTCCGTCTCCAGCAGGACTGCATCACGACGTCGGCGACGTCGGCGGGGGTGCCCGCGCGGACCGAGTTCTCCCGCTATGCGCGCACACCACGCGCATACCGGAAACTGGTAAAGCGCGTCGTCAGCGTTCCGCGTCATCAAACGGGCACTTCCGCCGGAAGCAAGTCGTCGACGAGTGTCTCTCACCAGGTGGCCGACCTGTTTACAAGGCCACGTCCGGTGGCCGCCTGGTGCGTGAAGCGTCCGCTAGGTGTCAGGAGACTGCGGACACAGTGCCCTGATACCAGACGGCACGTTGGTTGGTGGTTCCGACACTAGGTGCCACTAGTGTTCAGCTGAGTATCCCGTGCCCTCCGTCACGGGGGACCTAGGATGGTGGAGACAGACCAGGGTGGGCCTAGTCAGCCCGCCTGGAGGCGTTAACGGTCTGCTCCCCGTCTGTCTACAGGTGTCATGAGCACACCCCCTGGAGGATTACCTGAGTTACCCAAGGCGTCCCGTATTTCCCACTACGTCGGAGACAACTGCAAAATGAACCCCTGCTCACGACGCTGTGTATGTATACATGATGCACCGATGTTATCACATAGCCACTTGTTGTTACCGCACAGGGGCACAGGGGCGCAGTGTGGGTGCGTGTATACAGTGTGCCTGTTGTGAGGGTCAGAGGTGGGCCTCAGCACTACTTTATACAGAGCAGCAGGAGGTATTACTACGCACACACACGGACTACACACAGAGGCGGAGTGTTACCGGTTACCGCCTCTTGGATGTGAAAGTTGTGCTGCAAGTTGGTCGTTGATACTCCCACAAACAAAATAAGTATCGACATGCACCACATGATAAAATGAGATGACGCCAGTGTTCAATCGGTATCGATATTCGTGGTGTCGATATTGATGACGTCAGCAGATGGATGACGTCATCTCTCTGCTGATGCTCGCCCCATGCTCCAGCCTCCCACTGCCTACCTCTCCCTCTCCCCTGGATTAAACACAATGAGATTATCTCAACGCTCCTTCTCCTGAGGATTCTCACTTATTTTTATACAACTCATTCACGTCTTTCAATACGGATTAGAAACACATTGGTAGTCTCGTTTCTAGGCCAAGTGCTGTAAACAGATGAGCCACGTGACCAACCCTGTAACAAATAGAGAGATGCTGGCTACCCGGAGAGTGTTCGTGAACTCTTCTTACTGATCATGTACAGGGCGTGTTCATGAATCGCTCTGTGATATACAAGAAGTGTTTGTGAATCGTTCTCTCTGATATACAGAGCGTGTTCCTGAATCGCTCTCTGTGATATATACAGGGAGTGTTCATGAATCGCTCTGTGATAAACAGGGAGTGTTTGTAAATCGCTCTCTGTGATATACAGGGAGTGATCATGAACCGCTCTTAGTGATATACAGGGGATGATCGTGAATCGCTCTCTGTGATATACGGAGTTGTTTGTGAATCGCTCCCTGTGATATACGGAGAGTGCTCGTGAATATTTGGAGAGTGCTCGTGAATCGCTCTCTGTGATGTTGGGGAGTGTTTGTAAACTGTTCTCGATGAAGTTCAGGAAGTGTTGGTCAGGCGCTCTCTCCGGTTCCTGCTTTGTATAAAGTGCTATCACTCATCTCTAGGAGTTTACACCAAGGTGAATGGATATAAGTGAAATGCCACCCATACATGTAGGATCACCCCAACTGAGGAGTATATACCTAACCTATAGAGCTAACCACAGGAACATGCCTACATTACTATAGGCCATACATATCATCGGAGTACTATGGTCACCACAAAAAAAACATCCATGGAGAATTGAGGCTCTTTTCAACCTGGGTGACTGGAAGTGTTGGCTGTTATAGTCTCCCTGGGCCAAATGACGTCACATGAGCCCCATCATGATAATACACGTTCCAGGGCTGTTATACAAATGTTTGCCTATGTTTCTATGGCAACCACAGGTTGTTGAATAATGGGATGGCGCTGGTTTGTCGGTGCGTGGCCAGCCAGGGCCGCTATCACTGTGTTATTGCCGAGGTCTGAGGACGATTCCGTATACACACAGCTAGGATTCACATTTAACTGTGCACTTTTATATCAGCCTAAATAACTGACGTAAGTTGAAGAATACATACCATAGGGTTCAGCAGAGAAGGACGGAGAAATACACAATTTTTGTAGCCAGGGATTCATCTATGATGATGATATAATTATTGTTATTACTGAGGACATGTGAGAGACAAAACGACATAAAACAGAAACCTGTACATATATTATTCTGTCTGTCAAATGAGTGATAGGAAACATGTCAGAGACCTGCCCTATGTTCATAAGTCATCATAAATCAGTCCAGTACAGAGCTCATCCACTCACCACACATCATCGCACATCATCGTTAGCACGCGGCGAGCCAGGCCCTATCACCGCGCTCAGGACCAATAGAGCAGATCAGAACACCTTGTGTTGAATCTAGGTCATCATGCGTCTACTTTCTATTATTATGTTCATATTTATACCATTGTCCGTTGTCATTACCCCAGCTTACGATCAATAATCTCATCAATTCGGTTCATGTAGGCTGGGGGGTTGTTGCTGACTCGAGTGATGCGGAGAAAAGCCTCTATTGAATTGATCATCGGTTAGTTAATCCTGCTCGCAACATTCATCAAAGTTCATCGATTTTAATCTTTGTGTGATACGTTATATAAATAAACTACCATTGCCTCTGCCCCACGTGGTTGTGAGGTAGGGCTCCCAGTTATCCCATTCACCATCGTTCATCCGACATTGTACAGCTACCGTTGCGTATATGCCCAATGCAGAGTACAAAAGAGACCCTTGTTATATTCACTTTTATTCTGTAGCTCTCACGGTGAGCGCTGTCAGCCAATCAGAATGCTGCATCCCGGTCACTCGATAACTACTTCCGGTGTGGCAGTCAGGGTCAAGGTCGCAGGCAATAAATCACAGAGACTCGGCCAGAGGGCGGGGCTCTACAAGTGGGAACTGGGGAATGATGCAGACTTGCCGAAATACTAGAGTGATTCTTACTGCTTCAACATCGTAATGCCTTATGCTGGTTCTGTTGTATATGATACTGAAAAGGTGACTGCCATGTTTAAATATTATATTGATGGATTTTCGATGTCCTTACGTTATCCCGGTATATTTGCCAATAGTTATATTCCAAATACACCCATGCCTCTTCTTTAGACTTCTTTAGTTCTATAAGTCTCACCATTATTAACAGAGAGTGGAGGATTTACTATTAAAGGTACCAAACAATAGCTCTACATGCCCCTCTCATGGTCCATGTACTTCTACATACCACCAGGACTTCTGTTAGTTTCAGTTTCCTTTACACGTGTGCCATAACGCCTATTCACTGTGTACCCCCATGTTGGTTTCTGTTTCATTCTCTAGCTGACCACCCCGCCTGAAGGACGTCGGCACGTCATTTCAATAGTGTCCCAGAGGATAATGGATCCATTTTCTTCCAATTATCATATTTTTATTTGTAATGAGAAGTTGCAGAGCACACTTTACCTATTGGCCGCGGTGTCCGGCGGTGGGTCCCTTAGTGGCCGGGGGGACTGGGGTCCCTCAGACACCCAACCCTGTCACTGTATAATACAGATTCATACTTCTTTTCTAAGTGGCAATAAAAACAAAAGTGAACATTTCCTATAAATTCGTTTACCCGTTTTGTGTTTGTTTGTATTTAGATGCACATTTATTTAAATTCTGGTGTTACTGCAAACCTGAACCGCATTATATTTATAAAGGGCTGACCATCTGGAAAATGCTATTTGCCGTCTGGTATTGTTATCTGTAAATAACCTCTATTAACCAAACGTACTCCCGACCCCTGACTCCCACTCCCATTGTGGTCAAAGTTAAGCTGGGAAACCCGGTGAATGTGAACATGTCTACAAGAAAAATATCCAAATTGTGCACATTAAAATCTAGGTCTTCCATTTGCCCCGTGACATATGATAATTTAATTATAACTGCTGCTAACTAAGAATCTAGTCAGATCGTGTTCTGAATGTGCGTGTTATCAGGTAATACAGAGACCACTGCAGGTTTCTGCTGTTTCTGCCAAGAGAACAAACTCAGATGTTTCCTAAAAGGGGGCGCCACTGAGGGACGTCATGACTGCACAACAGCGCCATCAACGGGAAGTCTAATAACTAACATGGCCGTTGAAGACGCCTTCCCTATCCCATACAAGAGGGCATCTCTATACTTGTATGCAAAGTAGCATGGAACTGCGCAATAGGTGATTGTATAATGCTATTATGTTATCTATTATCAATTATGTTCATACTTGCACAAATCGTAATTTGGTGAGAACGCCGAGATGTAAAGAGCTACAAGTACATTTATAACTACATAATGTAATTCCCACAGTAAGCCATAGATAACGGTTACCCACATGTAAGTATCTGCATAGGTATCCTCCCAGCAGCTCGAGCTTAGCACCCATAATATTCTACATATATACATATCAAAGAATACAACCTTAAATATGATAATAAGAGGCCTCGCATACCAGTACACAAAGTAGCACACATATCGACTCATGTATATGGTAATAGATCACAATAGGAGAGGCTTATAAGTTATAGAGCAGCTGGCAACAGCTGCCATACTACCTCACAGCATGACCCACAGGGCAATACAAGCAGCATCTGACCGTATACATAGCACCACAGACAGTCCCACAGACTACACCAAAGAGCCTTGTCCCATAGGTTGCAGCAGTACACCATAATGTCTAGATCACATTATCAGCAGCTAGTGCAGCATCTTGAAACCAAACACATTACACAGAATAGTACATTGACCAAGCACCCCAGGAAGCAGTGCATAGAGCAGCTCAAGGAAAGCACAGAGCCTTCCATAGACAGCTCCCAGAATAGAATAATGAGCAGCCCATAGATCACCACACAGGACAGTCCACAGAGGGAATCCCACATAGTGGAAGCTCGCAGAGTAACAGCTAGGACAACACACAGAGCAGCACACAGAGCAGCACACAGAGCAGCACACAGGGCAGCACACAGGGCAGCTCACCGAATAACAAATAGAGCCGCACATACTGTTACAGCAACACACAGAATAGCACATAGGGCAGCACACAGAGTAAGACATAGAGCAGCACATAGAGCATACCACAGAGCTGCACACACAGCAGTGCACATAGCAGCATATAGATTAGCCCAATAGACCAGCCCATAGAGTATCACACAGAGTATTACACAGCACAACCCCTATAGGGTATCCCATAGAGCAGCACACAGAACAGCACAGAGAGCAACGACTCACAGAGTAGCACATGGCAGCGGTGACCTCAGCTCACCCCCAGAGCTGCTCACACAAGCTCGGCCTCATTCCGGAGCTGCTCGGGAAACCTTTTCTCACGGTGATCGATACACTGCGTGGGGCAGGGAGGCGGGCTGGGTGGGTGTGAGGGAGGAGGGGTTGTGGGCAGGGCAGGACTAGTGGTCAATTCTAGGGTCCATAATGCCCCTTGGAGGAACTCAGGGCAGCTGCAGGAGGAGCGCTGAGGCTGGGTGACCGGTGGGGCGTCAGGCTGCCTGGGGGGCAGAGGGGGGGGGGGGGGGCGTCAGGCGTGAGGGTGGACCGTCAGGGGTGGATGTGGGAAGGGGCAGGGGTGGGGGAGATGGGGTTGGGGTTGGCAGGCGTTATCAAAGGTCGTAAGGGAGGGTTGAGGTGAGAGGAGGCGGGGGTAGTTGAGGGGATATCACGGGTCGTAGGTCACGGACCCCGGCCATATCGACATCCTCCATGTGCTGCCAGAAGGACAGGTTCTCTGGACACAGAGCAGGGGTGGTTACAGCTGCACAGGACCGGGGGGGGGGCAGAGGACGGACAGGCAAGGGTTGAGCAGATGGAGGAAAGCTGAAGGAAGGGCAGAGAAGGCTAAAGCAGATGCAAAGCAGGCAATAATAAAACAACACAAAACTAGAATTCTAAAGTAATTTCTTCTTCGTATGAAATCTATAGGACATTTGCTACATATGATTAGCAAAGAATAATCCCATTTAAAAGTGGTAGTCTTTTTGCTAAGACATTAGTTCCCTTGTAGAATCAGGACACTATTATTGTACTAGTGACTCCTAGGGACTGCTCCTAGCTGCTTCAACAGTGGCACTACACTGTGTATATCTCTGTATGATATCCCCTGGGGAGGGTTTGTTGATGAATCGGCTGATCGCCTGTAGCACCCGCTACGTCTCACCAAGACGTGCTTACCTTGACATATTTCATAGACCCTAATGTATCATGACCCTGGGCCATACCGGGTGGGCACCTGCTATATTGGATGATATCGCATGTCACGAGGCAGTGTGGGAGGGATCAATAAGAAAGGGGGAGACGGCAGGAAGAAGGAAAGGGATAAAAATCCACCAGAGAGACTGCTGTCGGATTAGGCACCAAGAGGTCCAGTGTCATCAGTTTGGTCCAGATCTGAAGATATAGGCGCTGTGGGGAGGTGGCGTGTGGTAGGCACTGCGGGCAGTGTATGTATATATTAGTAAAAGGGGGTAGTTTATTAACACTTGAAAGCTGCACATGTTGCTGCCCTGACAGTCAGAGTTGACATGGAACGAGGACCGGTACTCGAGCCTTCTATATTTCTCCCGTGACTGTCGGCATCATGCACCAACGTAGCGGCGGCCAGTTACTCAGATGCATTTCACATAAATATCTATAGGTGCACCTTGCTAACTCTTTGGGAGTGTATCAGCCCCTTATGAGTTGGCATGATACATGGATCCAGCACTGGCAAGTTAATCGTCGGTCCCGCATCCGTGCTACACTGACTCGACTGGAAATGGGTGTATATAAATTGACGTGATACACTGGAACAGGCTGCAATAAAATAAACAATAAAACAATGTGTTATTGATTTATTAATATCAATATAATTATATTCTCTAATTCAATGTTAAGTGAATCATTGTTAAGATAAGGTATATTATGTGACAAATTGTCAGAGTTAAACAGTGACCTTTTGTATATCCCATAAAGTCATGCTGCTCAATTGAATAATAAGTTGGTATGTGGAGTGTATGTGGAGTGATTTACCCTGTGATAGCGGCACACAATAAAATATTCTTGTCCCTTAAACCTTCTCTGTACAAGGCTAAGGGTATGGGTCCTCGCTCGACTCTGACTCTTGCTGTGAAGGTAGCAGGACAGAGGCATAGACGTGTGGGAGTTTTCTTTCATACTTTTTAATGTTCACCGTCCATCTGAGTTTTATCATAGTTGATTTTACTATATTCTTACTTTTTATGTGTCTGTGAAAAAGAGGGAATGTCATTAAATGACCTTGAGGAGTCTGGGAAGGGGGGGGGGTCGATAGCAGTCTGTGAAAGTGTCATCAATCAGTAGTGATCACTAGTGATAGTGAAGCGTGATGATTGGCAAAATACCAGGCTAAAAAAGCTTGACAAGTGTTAAATATTGTACAGAGTTTTGAAGGCATATAATGCATGTTGAGAACATTATGTAAAGGCCCCATCTTACAGTATTCCCCGCCGTATATGGTGGTCCACTCACTATCTAAATCACAGTGTAGCCATCTGGGTTTCAATATGGAATAATATCACATGTACTCTTGAAAATACCACCGTCAATGATTTTAGCTCTGTAACACTATCTCTCGAGCTTTAATAGAGTACTGGACCCTGCTCAAATTTGACTACCTATTCGGGGTATAGCTTGTTCTTTGGTCCCACTAAACTCACCTGTACATAGGTGTATAGCCCGGTGTATAGCCTACTGGTGATATATTCTCAAGTGGCGTAACATTCTCCTGTGCATTGGGTAATCACAACAAACACTCAAAGATGATTACCATATAAGTACCTCTGAGTAGGAGAATGGTGCCGTAGCTCTTGGGGACAGGTGTTGACGAGGTAATATCTAAATTATAATGAACCGTGACCACAGGTGCGGCCTTTGGGACTAGGGTCACAGCAGTCAATGAAAGGATGACGGTGAAAGGATCATACTGAACTAAGGATTGTATGAGGTTCCATTTAGGATTTCTGGCATTTCTGATATTCTGCATTTACCTGGATTACCAAATGGCAGAGTTCTACACAGATTGCTGTGGTTGGGAGGCTTGGCGTGCATTACCAGCCAACCGCACAAGTTGGCTGCTGCATGGTGATCTCACCCATGATAGACAATTAAACATGCTTCATTGGTAGCACATGTCCCATAGGTGAGTAATGTCCAGTAGGTAAGTGCGCAGGTAGGTAACTAAGTTTACTCCCTACCTGTTGTTGTAAAAGGAAATGGAATGCTTTAACCTATTCTCCTTTGCAAAGAGCAGTCAAAACAAACAATTATCCCTGCCAAAGTGTCGGGGTATTTGACCCATGGCATTATAAAACGCAGGTCAATGTCTCAGCAGGCACCTACACCCATGGGCAGTCCATTGATCAACTAAAACAGTCATTGCTGTATAATAGTTTGATATGATATACCCCAATTTAGTAGTACAATATGATAGAAGTGGTATGCAGTATGCAGCTATTATCTGGGGCATAAACCAAGCACACAAACCCAACCCAAGTCGTGTTGTGGCATGGATCTCACCTCGCCCTCCTCTCCCTCCCCGTGTTCTACCCATGATGCATCACGTCCAACCCTCATTACCCATAACCACAGCCCAAGTCCAAGATATTGCCGAGCCGCCCAAAACAATCTAAATCAAACCCCATACCGCACACAAAAGGCCGCTTACGTGCTGCATAACTGGGCCGACACACGGCCCACAATACAGCACCGCCACCATTGTGCAAAGGGCCGCTGGTGGCCTCAATAAATGGCCGACCAGAATGTAAATGGGCGGCGCACGGGGCGGTTTGCGGCTTGGATTGCAGTCATACTCATCCTCTGCGGTCTTCTCAGGCTGCTTTTATTATGGCATGTGGGCGTTGGGGAGAAGGCTGGAATCTACAAACGACGTAAGCTGTAGGGTGGAGCCGTCAGGTAGAGTGCTAAGCGGACCGGGGGTCTAACCAGGCCCTGTGATAAATACACGCTCTGGTGTCTCGCCCTTTTAATGGCCACATCGTGCCTTATTGTAGTATGACTGGTGGCGTCATGATGCTTGCATGTCATCCTGGCAAGAAACCCGCCAGTGTTGCATGCATGCATGGCCATTGGAAGTGAATCAAGTGAGTAGACTGGCCAGGACTGCATTGAAAAGGACACATCACATTAAAACACTATGTGGCCCTTAAATGACTACACTGTCAGATGTTAGCGTAGCTGCACAATGAGTTATACTGTAGATTTACAGTATAAAATGACATATTTTTGGTTTTTCACAGTGAGTTATACTGTAGATTAGCAGTATAAAATATGTCCTTTTTATACTGGTATTAAATCGACAGTACAACTCACTGTGCAGCTACACTAACTTCTGACAGTGTAGGAACCACCCGTCCCCCACACCTCAGATACACACCCACTTCAGGGAGCCAGGAATCATAGCACCAACCTACCGACACAACAACACCGATACCGACCCACCCTACCCCTGACCATTGTCACATAAATCTGTGTGAAGTGGGACAATGATACACACATCGATGAGGCTATAAAGTGTGAATATGTGTTGGACAATATTAGTTACAGTTTAACATGCTATACTATGACTCATCCCAGTTTGAATATAATTACTTGATATTGTTAAATAAAGAACACATTTTCATAATCATTTGATCCTTTTTGACATACATTCATGTATATCGATAATATGTGAATTAGGAGATAATTTTACATTTAAAAACATATGTATTGATGATGATATCATTTACCGCTCATTAAGTCAATTACATATTTGAATAATGATTATGTGTACATCACTGTACCCAGACCGCTACTATCATTAATCTGATAACGCCCCTGCCCCTCGTACAGTATATGAGGTACTAGGTAGGATCCTACCCTAGCCTTTATGCACCCCTACCTCACCAGGTGCACCCACATCCACCTCACCCAGAGCATGTCACGGTAACAAAAACAATACCCCCCACCACCACCACCACCACCGCAGGAGGTACACATTTTATCACCCTCTCTATCACTCCGTCCCCGATCGACGACCGATAACTAACTCTGCTCATTTTCACACGCCTGCCAGCACTACCGTTATGCTCGAGATATGGCGTGAAATCACGAGAGTGTATCTATTGGAATGGCTTCGCACCAGGCTAGACGTACAGGATATTAGAGGGAACTGCACCAGTCCATTTCAAACCTTTTTTTTTCTTTCTAACAATGACTGTTGTGTTTGAAACTGGGTGATATTCTATAAACTATACAAAGGCAGTGATAGAACTACGCATGTGCGACTGAGAAACAAGGATAATTTGGGCCTTCACATGAATTGGTCTCTCACATCTGCATATTGACTGCACTATCAGCCCTTATCTGCATCATATATCTACTACATACCTGATAGCTCGGGGAGATTGCTGGAGGTGCTGGCATGTATCTCCGCACCATCCTGACAACTATAGATATACCAGATGAAATATCACTTGTATAACTTGTATCCTGTCTGCATGTTGACTGGGGAGTTGTATGTCCGGGTGTATTTCTGGACGTCATGTTCTGATTGGATGTTTCATCTTATGTGTCAGTAGCACCGACGTATTAGCCGATCTTTAACCATTTAAGGGAAGCATATACTGTCAATAGTTGGTTACATCTTTGCAGTATTACAATATACTACATGTGTATAGTTTAGTGTAGGTACACAGTAGAATCTACTGTATAGCTACAGCAGATGCTCTAAACCGACAGTAGATTCCACCTTAATCAAAGTGGCATGTCTATATACTACTCACACAACCTCCATGTGTACCGGTATATCACGAGTCACCATATTTGAATTGGCATGTCCATATACTACTTACATGACATTTATGGAGTCACTTAGTATTTGCAGTGTAGTACTTTAATGTACCATGGCATGATGCATGGATGCAACCATGCATTCATGAATCATGAGGACAAGGGGCATAGCGCAAACGCGGTACTTGATGGGTTGACAGAAATAGGAATTCTGTATTTGCAGTTTAATTGAATTCTTAGAAGTGTAGATGAGAGTCTGACATCAAACAAGTAATGGCAACTGCAGGATTCTAAGAAGAACGTGATGGGATAAAGACGCAAATCGCAATAATATCAATGAATCAACGCCTGCACATTGGCCTACAGGTCATGTACAGTGACGCAGTCGAATCACTCGACATGAATTTTTCCTTTGTCTCTTTAGTTGCTCTCTCTCTCTCTCTGTCTTTGCATATGTCTCTGCCTCTGTCTACCTCTTTGGTTGTCTCTATCTGTCTTTACATCTGTCTCTGTCTGTCTCTGTCTGTCTCTGTCTGTCTCTGCTTCTCTGTCTCTCTCTAGATCTATCCATATCGCTCGCACTTCTCACTGCCCCTCCCTCCCCTCCTTCACCCCCTCTCCTCCTCACCATCTCATTTTTAAAGTTTAGTTTGAGGACAGAGAGCCTTATTACGTTGAGGCCGGGTGTTGGCTGGACCTGTAGGTAATGCTGGCAGGGTGTGGCAGTACCTTAATCCTCCCTCAGACACTGTGTCATAGCTGGGGCCCGTGCCCGCTGCCGGCCCGTCAGCCTCAAGTAGCGCCGGGCCCCGCGCGTCACTACTTAACTAGCCGCGGGACGCGCCAGGCACAAGTCTATTGATTTTCGCTGGTGCCACACAAGTGTATACGGGGGGTGACGGGCGCGGCCCGGTACCGTCTGGGGTATCAGGTTCTGCTCCTCACACCGAGAGCAGGACAAGAAAGCGGAATAAGAAAAAAGGGGAGTGTGCATTGGGAGAGGGGATTGTGTTCTCAGACGCCGTGACTAGGCATGGGCCGGGTGTGAAGAGGTACCTGTGGGCAGGCAGGGGGTTAGAGGGGAGGGGGTGGCAGAAGTGGACTGATCCCTGTCTCCACACTAGGACAGCGGGGCGATAAGGGGTGGGGGATTAAAAAAGGGTTTGCAGGTGGAGGGGGGGGGGGGCTTGTTTGAAGATAGGGAAAAGGAGAGATAGGGGAGATGTTAAAACTGCAGAGCTAAAAATATAATCTATGAAAATAGTATTTTGTGAATATGAAAATATTATATTGAAACCGTAGATGACCAAACTTCCTGAATTTTGTAATGTAAATATAAGTACTTCGAATTAAGTAGTTTAGAGCCACATCCATATTAATTTGACTGTCAATAGAATCCATCCTAAATATTCATCATCACAAATTTGATACCAACCCTTTCTCTAGGCTTTCCCTACCAGTACATGTATGTATCACGAACATCGGTCCAATGATGGAGAGTACCGCCATGTGCCAGATCACATACAGTTTGAGAAATTCACTTTCCCGACTGTATTCTCCTTCAACAAAATTGACTCCCATTGTGGTAACATCGCACTATGTAACATGCACACCTACAACATGCCCAATCAATAGACTCGAAAAGCTGAGGACTACATGGGAGTTCTATTCAAGGAATGACATGTATAAAACCCAATCTCACAGACATAAAATATCACCAAGTGACTACCACTGATCGACTGCTCTGCTAAAACTCCCATTTCTTCAAGAAAACTAATTTACATTTCTCTTCATGTTGAGATGTAATCTTGGCCATGCGGGACCGGTCCGCACTAAATGAGCCAATCAGCGGAATATGATGTCCCCGGTCCAGGTTTTTCCTCGCCGTTTAATGAGTGAAGGTCTGACAAAAACTACAACTGACAAGTCCGACTTTCTTGGCGGCTCTCTGGGCGCGCTCCAATTACATCGCCGCCATGTTGGAACGCGCCTTTTTTCTCGCTTCTCGCGCCAGTTCCCATGGCGCGAGACTTCACTTGTAATGGGCGTGTTGGGCTTAGTGAAGGCATGAATTCCAAGAAGCAGCCAATGTCAGTCAATGTATTAGTTCCCTTCCCTCCTAGGTGTGAGAGTCAGGTATAGGTGTTTACATGGTTTAGGTGTCAGAGGCAGGTATATATGTGTGTCCAGAGTGTAGGTGTTAGAGGCAGGTATAGGTGTTTACAGGGTGTACTAGGTGTTAGAGGCAGGTATAGGTGTTTACAGGGTGTAGGTGTCAGAGGCAGGTATAGGTGTTTACATGGTGTAGGTGTCAAAGGCAGGTATAGGTGTTTACCTGGTGTAGGTGTCAGAGGCAGAATATAGGTGTGTACAGGGTGTAGCACCCTCAGAAAAGTGAGAGTCATTGTCGCTAAAACTACCCTCACCTGAGAGTCAGGCAGTGCCTGACCCTCAGGTGAGGGTAGTTTTAGCGACAATGACTCTCACTTTTCTGTGTGTGAGGTCTTAGCTCATAAAAGGACCAGATGTAGGTGTGACCTCATAAAAGGAACAGATGTGACTGATATAGAGAGTAATGGTATCTAAAATCTAAGATATCACTTCTTTCCACACTTATCCACGCATATAAGTTTATATTCTGTGATACACCCAAAGAGGGTACAGGAAACTCTTGATTTCAGATTCGATGTCAAATAATCGGCACATATTTCTTCGACCACACTGATGATGGCGACAGTCTCTATATTACAGTTGTACTAAATCTGTAGACATTATCGTCTATCCATTATCTGGAACATGCACACACACTCTAAACTAGTTCAGGATATGGCAGCTTTATAAGATATTCATCAGTCAATAGCACTTACCATGGTAACATGGTTGGCATTTGAAGGTAATAACTCTCATTGAGTCAATGATTACATTATGCTTCAAACATGGGGGTAATAGATTGATTCTTCTATTACGAGGTCAAATGCGTTTTTGTCCAGTGTGGCTATACACATATACATACATATCGCCACTCAACACAGAATTACACAGAGTTACACACCACATCCCAATATTCGTTGATCCCTTAAACCTACACAAAACCATAAGTTGCTCCCATACACTCATACAAACGTACACCCCTACACTCATTCAAACATCGTGACCTGCTCTTCCACACCCATACTAACACCAATAGCTGCTCCTATACATCTGTACAAACACCATGACCTGCTGTCTTACACCCATGCAAATACCATGACTCGCTCCACTAAACCCGTACACTATACAAAAACCATGTGCTGCTCCCCTACACCCTTACACTATACAAACAACATGACTTGCTGCTCCCTCACACCCATACAAACACGATCACTTGCTCCCTCACACCCATACAAACACTATGACTTGCTCCCTCACACCCATACAAACACTTTGACTTGCTCCCTCACACCCATACAAACACTATGACTTGCTCCCTCACACTCATACAAACACTATGACTTGCTCCCTCACACCCATACAAACACTATGACTTGCTCCCTCACACCCATACAAACACTATGACTTGCTCTCTCTCACACCCATACAAACACCATGACTTGCTCCCTCACACCCATACAAACACTATGACCTACTCCCTCACACCCATACAAACACTATAACTTGCTCCCTCACACCCATACAAACACTATGACTTGCTCCCTCACACCCATACAAACACTATGACTTGCTCTCTCACACCCATACAAACACCATGACTTGCTCCCTCACACTCATACAAACACCACGAGCTGCTCTCCTCTCACTCACACAAACACACTCATACAAACACCATGACTTGCTCCCTCCGCGCCTCAGGGTCGCTGAGCTGCTCTCTACCTCAATCTCAATTTCTAATCGTCCTGATGAATTGGTCGGGGACGCCGTCGGCACCAGAGGGCATTCCTAAATTATTCATTTGTGATTTGTGTAAAACATGATGACACAACCCTCTCCACCCCCTCCGCAATGCACCCCCCCCCCTACACACATACCTGATCAGGCCAAGTGTCGACTGGTGGTGACAGCAGAGAGGAGCTGCTCATCAGAATATCCTGCTAGCTCTATCTACTCAGAACTGCTCCTCTGATGTTAACCCATGGCTGACAACCTAGAATAGAGTGGGTTATAACTCAACTGCCCGAGAATTTCAACACCAGTCACCAATGTGAACAGGGTTCTAATCTTCTATTAAAAAAGATTATGGCCGTATTACTACTTACTTGGTCCATTAACAACTTACAGAGTATTGGTATGCATGCCAAAGTCAAAATGACATGCCCATGTACTGTGGGCAAGATATTTACATGTTGGCTAGCAGGGTAGATGCATGTGGCAACATATTTAGAAATCGAATGCATGTATTATCGAATGCATGAACAAACTGACTATAAACGATTTGTATATGGTCGCGATGAACTATGCACTTTGGGGTTTTTATAGGCAGTCTGCCATGTCTGCCTACTACGTATATAACCAGTATACCATAGTCAAATTAGCCTACTTACACAACCTTTATAGACGTCACCATAGTCAAAGCATCATGTCTAAATACTACTTACACAACGCTGATATGGAGTCACCATAGTCAAAGCAGCATGTCCATGTACTACTTACACAACACTGATATGGAGTCACCATAGTCAAAGCAGCATGTCCATGTACTACTTACACAACACTGATATGGAGTCTCCATAGTCAAAGCAGCGTGTCCATATACTACTTACACAACCTTAATAGAAGTCACCATAGTCAAAGCATCATGTCCATATACTACTTACACAACACTGATATGGAGTCACCATAGTCAAAGCATCATGTCCATATACTACTTACACAACCTTAATAGAAGTCACCATAGTCAAAGCATCATGTCTAAATACTACTTACACAACGCTGATATGGAGTCACCATAGTCAAAGCAGCATGTCCATGTACTACTTACACAACACTGATATGGAGTCACCATAGTCAAAGCAGCATGTCCATGTACTACTTACACAACACTGATATGGAGTCTCCATAGTCAAAGCAGCGTGTCCATATACTACTTACACAACCTTAATAGAAGTCACCATAGTCAAAGCATCATGTCCATATACTACTTACACAACACTGATATGGAGTCACCATAGTCAAAGCATCATGTCCATATACTACTTACACAACCTTAATAGAAGTCACCATAGTCAAAGCATCATGTCCATATACTACTTACACAACACTGATATTGAGTCTCCATAGTCAAAGCAGCGTGTCCATATACTACTTACACAACACTGATATGGAGTCTCCATAGTCAAAGCAGCGTGTCCATATACTACTTACACAACCTTAATAGAAGTCACCATAGTCAAAGCAGCGTGTCCATATACTACTTACACAACCTTAGTAGAAGTCACCATAATCAAAGCAGCGTGTCCATATACTACTTACACAACCTTAATAGAAGTCACCATAGTCAAAGCATCATGTCCATATACTACTTACACAACCTTAATAGAAGTCACCATAGTCAAAGCATCATGTCCATATACTACTTACACAACCTTAATAGAAGTCACCATAGTCAAAGCATTGTGTCCATATACTACTTACACAACCCTGATATGGAGTCACCATAGTCAAAGTGTCACGTCATTATACTACTTAATAGAAGTCACCATAGTCAAATGTCATGTCCATATACCTCTTATACAACCTATGCAGAAGTCACCATAGTCTGAGCATGATAGGGTTGTGTAAGTAGTATATTGACATGATGGCACCATGTCCATATACTACTTACACAACCCTGCCATGTTCATACTACTAACACAACCTGTATCCGTTTAAGTGTTAAGTGCTGAGATAAGGTCAAGGAAAGAGTGACTGATATATTTGTTACTATTCTCTCTGTTTCGCTGTCTCTCTCTCTCCCTCTGTCTGTCTGTCTCTGTCTCTGTCTGTCTGTGGCTCACACACACACACACACTCTCTCTCTCTCTCTCTCTCTCTCTCTCTCTCTCTCTCTCTCTCTCTCTCTCTCTCTCTCTCTCTCTCTTTCTTTCTTTCGTTCTTTCTCTCTCGGTCTCATCTCCTCACTTTCCTTTAGTTGTCGTGTGGTGGGGTGGGGTGGGGTGAATTGGGGTCATGGGTGGATGGGTTAACCAGTGTTAACCCATACCAAGTAGTTTCTAGGGGGGTCGGGGTGAGCAACCAGTCAATCGCCGAATAGGCTGTTTGTTGGCTGACCATCGCCGTGTCCTGTCGCCAAAAAAAGATCCAACCGCCACTTTTAAATTCTGGTCCTGGCAGACCGACACTTCGATTTCCGAAGGATGGTGGAGACAGATATTGACGAGATAATACATCATAATCACAGACCCGTGTTTCCCTGGTCCCCTGTCAATGCAGTAACGACAGCACCAGGAGGAGGTGGTGTCCTCCAGCACGTGCTGCTCCATGGGCTGCAGTCATGCCAAATGTGCCTTTAAGAAGCAGATGATGCCTTAAGGTTCCTGCCCCTGTGGGGTCGGGATGTACCGAAACTGAATGGATAATTAACTGATCAGTACTGCATTGGTGTATCATGTAGATCCCTCAGCTTTGTATTCACTCAATAGGGTCGGCAATGTGCATAAAGGCATATTCTGCACAGATATGACAAATACCAAGAAAATATGAATTCTCCACCTCAGATAATCATGACCATTACAAGTCTACACACACTGATACATATGTCTTTATAGATAATATTCATGTATTAGATACAACCTCTACTACACCCACCCCCTGTCCTCTGCATATTAACTTTTTATTCAGGTTTTTATTACAAAATGCTGATGCTGAGGGAACTAACTGTAGATGCTGAGGGAACTACCATTGTTGATACAGGATCATCCGTTATGATACATTCAATACTATCAATATTCATCTGGGATTTGTCTTTGTGGAGCAGACATAAGTTCTGTTTATTGTATCGTAATTATTTATCATTATTCTGAAATGAAATGGAAGACATCAATATGAAAGTCATTTACATAATTTCGTGATGTATCAAAATCCTATTTTTGACAGTTTTACACCAAAAAGTGACAAGTAGGAAAATGATGTCCGCTTAACAGCTTTGGAAATGACAACATTTGAATATTGTGGATAGAATGAAAGTCCAGTGGATATTGATTATTCTACCAATAGCAATTGGAAATTTACTACAATGGAGACACATGAAATCAATAGTGTAAACTGTTGGTGGTTCATCCTAATGAACGTCTCTCCCATACAAATACGGCTACTCAAATACTGCCCCATTCTACTGACACTAGCCTGTAGGCCTTTCACCAATTCCATGCGTTGCATTCCTAATTATAATAATATTGTTTACTAAATAAAAAGAAGAGGCTGACAACCACCATTGCAGCGGGCAGTGGACACCACTCATGCCACTCATGTCATAGGCTAATGAGTTATTCTACCAGATAACGCCCGATAACCAACGTGGGCGATTTTTCCGTCTATGTTTTACTATTAATTTTAGAAAAATATAACGGGTTCGACTTTTCAGGATGAGAAAGATATCAGCTCCATACACTACACTTGAATCGCCTGAAATATAGTTCAATGCGATTTTTCATGCCATGAAAAAATCGAGAAAATTGCATCTATAGAGAATACATCTGATGCATTGCATGAATGTTTGTATTTAAGTGAACGTAAAATGCCTTAAAGGTACACATTAAACAGCGTTTAGTTCAGTAATGGCATGTAAATGTGACGGAACATCAGGGCATTCTGCCAGGTCACCATCACCATGAACACCTGAAAGACCCAACACCATTGGGTCTTCAGTGTATTGACATCAATACTGCACTTATAATGCAATATTGAGTGCCAGTGTTAAGTCAATGGGCCTTCCGTTCTAGAACAGAATGAAATAGAGGACAGCACTACATACATACAGTCTAGGAAGTGTGTGTTGGTGGGGTGTGTGAGGTAGGGATGGAGGGGTAGTTATCAGCTGATAGGGTGGGGCAGCCATGGGAACACTGATAAGGGTTATGTTGGACACACCCCTCCCTCCTCTATCTACATCCGGGTGCCCCAGTGATAAGATGTCCGCCGCTGGTTCTCCACAGGGCCCCAACACTAGAAAAATATCAAGGAACACACAATTGGGACAAGCGAAATCGTGTGTGGAGGCCAGGTTGGGACTCAATGAGTAGTGGCGTGTCAATAATTCTGTGATACTTTCTTCCTTTTATCACTTCATGTACAAGATGGCTGACAGAAAGTAGAATTTACGATAATAGTATTCACACTAATAAATCTAAATGTGTGTAGGGTCATTTTGTCCATAGATATCACTGTCGTTGTTTCTTGTTATAGGTTTTCACTTTCTCCATGATGCTCAAAGCAGGTTTTCGAAAAGGGGCTACCCCGGTAAAAACTAACCGTATATTTTGTTATCCCAGTGGGTACAGAACATTGAATTAACATTGATAACATCTTGTCAATGTTGATTCAATGTTGATTCAATGTTGATTCAACGTTGAACTGAATATTGTGCCCACTGGGTATATGCCTCATTTAGGTATCCAGTAAAATGAGACACTCGATCCCTGTAAATATTGCATGCGTGTTTGTTTTGGTTTTACTTCTATTCATAGTCTGCCCTTTGGCTGTTCATATCTGGCAGCCTGTCTGTCTGCCTGCCTGCCTCTATACATGTCTGTCTGTATGTCGGTCGTTCTGTCTGTCTGTCTGTCGGTCTGTGTCTACTCCTACCCCTGCTCACATTAAAGCAGTCTACACTCCCCACATCAATAATGTAAGGCTTGAGGCACGTGGCTTTTAGTTTTCCTAGGCCTGGGGATTGGGCTAACTCAATTCAGACCAGGGGAGCCTCTGCTTGCACCGCCTCCCTGTACCAAATGGGACTAGAGGATGACCGTCTGGGAAGCAGGCCAGGGTGGGGTATGGATCGGTAAGTTAACGCTGTAAGAGCCGCATAGTGCGTTAATGCTATACCCCTGTGTTGGCATGATGCATGACTGCAGCCCTGGCCAGTCCTCTGGTTAGGGCTGCATTAATACATTATGCCGATCATTGAAAAGTGTATCAGCCCGTGTAGGGTCGGCATGATACACAAAAGCAGCCCTGATAAGGCTGTAACATGCCCCACGCTGACCCTATGATGATAACGGGGCAGGATGCGTTAAGGCACTATTCTGCCCCTGAAGGGTTAGACTGGTGGGAGTGCAGGGATAGATGTGGATTTGTTGGAGCCGGGAGGATGCAGGGAGAGGTGTGTCCTGATTAGAGCCCCTTGTGTGTGTAACGCTAGTTGACGTACAGCGTGGGTGCTATACTCGGTAATCTGTGCTCCCTGATTGACAAGGAGTATGCATTGACAAAATGTCGGGTATTTTGTTGATTTGCCATGTTTGTATTGATTGAAACGCATATCAGCTCTAAGTTCAAAGTTTAAAGTGACACTCCACGCAATACTCACATTTTCACATTTGCAATGTTCTTTGATTTCAGAACAATAGTGTCAAACCTTTTTGATTCCATATGGTATTTGAAATGAAGTGACAAGCCTTCATGTTACGTGACGTGTAGCTGGGTCCAGCTTTGAGTTATCTCTATACTGAATATGCTATTCGACTGTTTGACGCCTGGACACACCAAAGGACGTATTTTTAGAGGCGGTGCCCCACTAAATTCTCCCCATGTAAGTGTAGAAATGCATGTGTGTTGACATATAGATGGATTTAATCTAGATTCCTGTGCGATTGTCATTGAATCCTGATATTTGAATTATTTTGAGGGTTCTACAGACCCGACTTCAACTTAAAGATTGAGGGATGATTCCTCAACTCTGAATAGGCGTCACCAGAAGAGAGCCGTCAAACAGTAGCAGCCTTAAACCTATACCACCACCACATCATTCCCTGCACTACCTCCAGACCCATCCCATAACCCTTTAAAGACCGCAGATGGGGTAATGTGTTATGATCTGTGTCATCATGATGCATAATTGCAACTCTGGTGAGTCTTCTCGCGACGGCTACATCCATGTATCATGACGACCCTTCAGCGGTGTGTCCATTATTTACAAAAATCTAACCCTTGTGAGAAGACCCGCCATGGCTGCGATCATGCATCATGACGACAAATGACACAAGACATTAAATAGCTATGCGGCCCTTAACGGCTTACCGCTTGTACCCAGCTGGTTGCTCGTGGGTCTAAGCCCGGGGGACGAGGCTGTACCCAACATACACCTGCAACCCACCGGCAACCAGCCTCAGCAGCCGGCCCGACATGCTCCTAACCGGATTTGTCAACTTTAAGTCTGGACCCCGCTTCCTCTTCACCTCCTGACGGATTCCCGCCAGCTCTCTGACCGATCCTCGTCCCACACTTGTTTACGTGGCTCCAAGTTGGCTCCAAGACGGCCACAGAGTTTCTGCGACTGTCCAGGACCAAACCACCCCATGAAAACAGCCTTAACCCTTTACGGACAGCATCATGCTCCAGTGCCCTCTGCCTTCTTGTCAACCTGTGCTTAACTCGCCGGTGCTGCATCCATTCATACATCACGACGCCAATAGTATGGGATTGGTACAACCCAATAGGTCAGCAAAATGCAACAGTGCAGATGACTTGCCGGTGCTGAAATAATGCATCAGTGATGATAAAGAAACTTGGAGCCATGAGGCATCATGCTGTGTTAAATGGTCTCACAGGCTCTTCATACATTGTTCTTAAGGCAGGAAGAAGGCCTGGAGGGTGGACAAAAACTCTCAATGCTTGTTGAGTTGAATGCAATTTTACCGCGTTAATTTGGTCTTCATCGTTCATCGGGTCACAGTTACCATTACTGCATTATGTCAAGTACCACATCAGCGCTGCGGACCAAAACTCCACAGTAATTTCACAAATTACTAAAAAATATAATTATTCCTTTTTGGTCCTTATTGTCCTTCTCGGTTTTGTCGGGGAGAAGGACTGTTAAATTATTAAGGGTTGTGTAATGGTTAGTGGGACTCCGCTGATTGCACGGCTACGGGACATGTTCCACAGGTTGCTTTCTTCTCAGATGTCGTCTAATTAGGGAAAATGACAAACATGCCTCTATTATCGCCCAACCTCATCGGTGGATAGGGGAGGGGAGAGAAGAAGGGAGTGGGTGAGCAACTCTCACTAAGTTTTGTCCTCTCTTGGTGCAATGCTTTAGCACCATCTTTTGGGTCAAGGATTCTAACACTGTTCCAGCGGTTTGGTCCAAAGGCTAGGCTCATTGTTTTAAAAATCACATCTCTTAGGTCAGGGGACAGAACGAGATGCCGATGCCCAGAGCCTATTGGATTTAAAATCCAATTATGATGCCTTTGTTATTGCCTGCAAACTGTTTTAATTCCAATGTATTTTTGATCATTTTCCGTGTTGGAACTATAATAAAGGACACCTGCTCGCCCTGTTCCACAAACAAAAGGTCCGAGGGCCGAGGGTGGTGGACAAAGCCACATGTGCACCTTTCTTTCCAATATGGCGTCGTCGTTGTTGTCTGCATAATATGTTGTCATTTAGATAGCTGTAAGCAGTATGGGATACCCTTTTATCCTCTATATAGATGACATTCATATTGTCAATATTTCAAAATGTGTTATGCCTGTTATCATGACCTCACGGTAATCTTCCCTAACGTTGACAATGTTTTTGTTTCCTGTTTCTCTATTCCATTCACGCACGGCAGCCCTCAACACCTCCGGGTTGGACGTAACGTCACATGACTGTACGCGGCCCCTGATGTGGCTCCAATTATGTGACGTCATAAAAGGTGCACTGTGCTTGGTGACGTCAGCAGTAGGGGTGATGGTGTGCAGGCGTGATGGGAGTTTAATAGGTGTGGTTGATTGTAATGGACTCCCACACAGACCAGGGGCCTCCCTGCATGTCTGTTTTTCGGCATCTCATGACAGTTTGCCTTTCTAACTCTCATGACTCTGTCTTTCTGCATCTAACCAGTGCCTGTCTTTCTGCTCATGAGTAGCATACCTCTCTTTTATGCATCTTACTGTGCTTATCTTTCTGCATCTCACTGTGCTTGTCTTTCTGCATCTCACGACTATCTGTATTTCTGCATCTCACCAGTGCTTGTCTTTCTGCATCTCCCCAGTCACGTTAGCCCTACAGAAGAGAACATCTTCAGAGACCACCGACTGTGGTCTGTATTTCATTGACAGTGCACAGGTCAACAGTCCCGTTAGTCCTTTGACCCTGAGGACATAGAAAACACTTTAGTGTAATATTTTTCGTTGAATTTTCTTTTAACTGATTTGGTGAAATGATACAGATATCATCTTACAAGTAAGGAAAGGCTGATTTCTGTCATGCACGGTCAATATTATCCACACGCTTAGGGTGTGTAAATAGAGGATGTAGTATAGCTATCTGCAGCCCGAGTGTTCTTGAAGAAGCTCAATTCCTTCTCCTCCGACTAGTCTTTGACATAAGTTACATAAGGTGTGTCAGTCTAACAACACTTTTACTGACTATTTAAGGCCCTCTCACTTGTGGTCCCCTGACATGGGGCCTCCTACCCAGGACCATCCTGCACAGGGGCCTTAGCTCATGGGACCTTTAGATCCCTTATGGTAGGGCTATAGCTCATCCAGCTGTCCTTTATAGGTTTTACACGTCTAAAGTATGTGTTTTGCGTGTGGCAGCCGATCATCGCACGACAATCTATCACGACCGACGTAAATGACCCATTTTGATAACTAGTCCCACAGAGCCTGCCAATTACTGAACGAGAAAAGCCAACCATGAGGCACATTGGGTCACAGCACCCCTAGTGTATTACATTACACACCCACATTTGGGCTTGGACCAGCAAAAAGGGTCCATCATGTGGCAGTTGTCTTTCACAAACCAGCAGGATGGACATGACCATGACCATGAGTATTGCTGCCCTAAAAAGGTGGTATGTATAGTTCATTAATGCACTTTCTGCCCTAAATTGTTAGTCTGCTGAATCTGTTCTGGTCTCCAATTTTAGGGAAGCTCTCCTTACAAAATCCCCATGCAAATTATAATTGGGTACCTGTCAACATAGTTATGGAGTCTCTGTTTAATGTTGAATCCAAATATCATGCTGACCCTTTGGGAGTGTCAACCCCATATTGTCATAAGGTGACCAGTCATACTGACAATGACACTAGTGTACATGAATATACCCTATTGCCCCTGATCAGTACTACCAAGTACCTGACCACATCGGTGGCCCTGTATCATACATGTGTCCCTCCTGTGGGACCTTTAGATGCCTTACTTCACTTACGATTGCCCTCTGGAGTGTCTGCATACGGTGCTTAACCATTTAGTGGGGTTTATATATTCTGAAATGGTCGGATTGATGGCGGTAGGGGGCAAAACGCAATAAAGCGCTTGCAGCCTGTAAAGTACTAATGTTCTTCTCAAGCACTTGCAGGGATAGGAGTACTCTCGTTCCCAAGTCCTTCCGAAGGAAGGCTCTGGTAACAGCCACATGACCTTGAACTTGGGATTTTGCTGGGTTTTGGGAATCCCTGCTTGGAGGTTGGAACCAGCGAACAGGAAAGGGAAATGGAACCAGAAAGTATGATGATAATACTACTATCAGACATTCTGGTTCCTGTCCAATGGTTCCATCCTACTAGCAGGAATGGCTAAACCCAGCCAAATCCTAACTTCAAGGTCACGTGGCTGCTACCAGAGCCTCTCTTTGGAAGGATTTGGGAACGAGAATAGGATAGGAGGAGCTGGAGGTGGCTGCAGGCGGCCAGCAGGGGGCAGGAATGAGGATGTCTGAAGGTGGGAATTCTCGCATTCTGCAACAGAGGGAGTGATCAGGAGGCCTCTCTGCGCAGATTGAATCTGTAGCAGGGCCGTTACTCTCCGAACAGGTTCTGGGTCAAGACCCAACCCTATATCTACATCGAATTATCATACATCATTCACTAGTGGATAGAGATGGATGTATGCATACAGAGAGGTAATTGAAAACGATGGGTGGCGCCCTCTATTCTCTCACAACAGAATGGGGTTTTGGCACCCCCACATCATTACAAAGTCAATTACAGGCTCGCCGATTGGCGTGAATCGGTGTTAAACTTTTATGACACAGTGAACCACGACAATAGGGGGCAACGCAGGGGTCGACCACGTAATTAGATGTTCTTCATGAGAAATGCATGGCACAGCAGAAAGTAAGCTACCAGATTGCACTGATAGCTTGACCTATGTGAATATATGAAGGTAAAGATAGCCCAGGAGGTGGTAAGTTATAGGTGTTCCAGTTTTATTAACACCTCCAATATATTACCATTTGCAGGTTTCTATATAATGTATGAAGGACCAAAATTAGACCAGCAGACCCAGATACCTGCAGATACATGGATGATGATAAAGTGCTGAGGTCAACACTAAGGGATTGGGGTTGGTGCAATACTCAATCGCTGTTTATCGGTAGGCCATATAGTATAGGGTTTTACAATCATGCTATGCCATTTATTTCATTCTGTAGGTACCATGTGATCATGCGATGGCATGGGTTTCGAACATTCCTTAATATGTCCACCATACATGGGGTGTAAACATTCATTAATATGTCAGGTTGCATGAGATTTAAGCATGAATTCTCGAAAGTCTCATCTTCAATAATAATAATATAAGTTACTGCAAATCTATAAAGTCTTTACTGAGCTATACTGGACTCTATAAATTTGCATTTTAACTGGTTAATTTGGATAAAAATATTTGATATTTTATAGAGTGGGTAACATCAATGGTGTGCAGGAGAGTTTATGTAGTATAGCAGCTGTATCCGAGTGTGTTTACTGTATACTCTGTATAGCAAATAGGAACATCCGGGGCCTTGGATCCCCCCACACGTGACCACCTTAGTTACTGCGCTGAAAATACTATGTGGTCGTTTTATACACTACTACATAATACATGGGGCTGTGGACGGCGGGTAATTACAACTTGTGATTAGGAAGTTGATTGGCGCTACTTAAGAACTAATTAGAATGGGGGGTGCTCCTCGGGCCAATATCTAGTCCTTAATGACAGCGCGTCACTGATCTACGATACACCCAACCAACACTGCTCTTGGTACCACAGCCTTAATGACAAGACGACTACATTTTTGGGTATATATTTGCATTTTATATACGAATGTGAAAATAACAGTTACACTTTGTTTTCACGTCATGAAATCTTTGGTTTACCGGTAGTAGGTAGATGTATGACAATAACGTAAAGAGGTCACATTTTGTGTTTACCTGTGTATACTAACTTACATAACATTAAAATACGATTGACCTAATTATATAGGGTTTGACACATTTAAAAGTAGGTCAGTAGGTCACGAAACATAATAACAACAATGATATCAGGTTTTAAATGTCCTGGATGTTTGATAATACTGAGTCCTTACTACATGATACTGTAGGGTGGGCGGGCGGTAAACAAACCACGCTGACGCCGAGTAGATGATAAAAGGGACGCTGCGTTGGAGAGTGGAGTAGTTCATGAGCGTTCCGGTGGTGGCGCCACCAACTTTTCGCGCCAGTCATTAAACCCCAATTTCACAAAATTAGGGACCAATGACAAGACGACTACATTTTTGGGTATATATTTGCATTTTATATACGAATGTGAAAATAACAGTTACGCTTTGTTTTCACGTCATGAAATCTTTGGTTTACCGGTAGTAGGTAGATGTATGACAATAACGTAAAGAGGTCACATTTTGTGTTTACCTGTGTATACTAACTTACATAACATTAAAATACGATTGACCTAATTATATAGGGTTTGACACATTTAAAAGTAGGTCAGTAGGTCACGAAACATAATAACAACAATGATATCAGGTTTTTAACTGTCCTGGATGTTTGATGCAAATAAGGAAGCCAATTTGGTGGCGACCGCCGTTGATGCTTGTGAGGGAAGGTAGGCCTTTAGTGCACTCATGCTCTTCCATGTACCGTGCATGGCTATGTCCTTTTCACTGCATCCTGCAGTCGATGCGGCATGGACTCCTCCACGCCTTAATGAATGGGCGGTTATGCTGAGCGCATGGGGGCATCCTGCAGCCTGTAGGGCAGTCTGTATGGTGGCTACCAATGTCTGGTTAGTGAGGGGAACCCCCCATGGTGTCATGAATGCAGGTGAGATGTCCAGTGCCGGGTACTTTGACACATATGTGTCCCAAGCCGTGGTGGGGCACACTATTTCACCTTGGATTCTAGGAAGTAGGAGAACAGCTGGGGGGGTGCCTGCCTTAATTGTCTTTGACGACCTGACTGTGACGTAAAGTCCTGTGGGAGTACTTATGATGTCCCTTCTAAGGAGAGTATGTGGGCCTTGCCATAATAATGCTGAAGGGGAGAGTAAGTTTGAGCGTCTCAAGAAAGAGAAGAAACCTACACAAATGGCCGCTTTCAGTACACAGCCAGATTCCGCTTGGTCCAAGTAGTTACACACGAGCCACAGATCTGAGGGAGTCAGGGGTGGAGATGGTGATGGGACATGCGGCCTCAGTGCTGCTGCTCCTTTTGCTACTGTGACTGACTGATATGATGAGAGGGCCGAGGGGTCACCATTCCTCTCCTGTATCCAAGTTCTGGCCCCTGAAATATAGCACTTTCTCGTCTGTGGGCTCTTAAGTGTGTTTGCTAAATATTGTTGAAATAAACAGGCGTCGGCAATACTAGGAAATAAAATATTGACTCCATAATGGAGTGCAAATGTCAAATATGTTGAGACTTGAGTTATACGGTTTCCACGCGTACGGTCAGTTATTGCAGCATTGTAGGATACCAGGGTTTGATCCCCCAGTGGGGTGCCTGGAATGAGAGAGAACAATTCAGATCTTTGTGAAGAAAGGTGTAGGATTCACCGGCTGGAGTCTCCTCAGACCGCGGGCCCCGACTTCAGCATCAGCATACGCCCTTTTCTTGGGGTCTGTGTATCTGCTTAGTGCGTCCGCCAGCGGAATGAGAGCTCCCGGTTTGTGCCTGATCTCAACCATGTGATCCCTGAGAGCCGCCTCAAGCCACATCTGGCGTGAGCAGGCTCCCAGGACAGGGTCCCTAGAACGGCCACTGTGCAATGCCTGTTGGGACGAGATGTTGTCCGTATGTATCACCACTTTCATCCCCAGGGTGTAGTGTGGGGTGAGGGTCCTGTATGCCACCACCAGGTTGATTGCCTCGCTCTGGGTGATGTGGTGACACATGTCCAAGATTTTCTGTGGGTACTGGAGGCGATAGTATGCCACATCAGAATTACCCCCCCCGGCTACCGGGGTAGAGTCACACTCGATATTGTACTCCAGGAGGTCTGGCTCCAAGAGGTGAACTCCATTCGATCTAGCTGCATATAGAGCGAACCACTTCACGTCCGCTTTGACAGAAAGTGTGACTGGTATGGCGCCTGTTGGGGGAGCCACCCTGAGGGCCGCCAGGATTCTGCAGATGAACCTGCGGGCCGGGGCCACACACTTTGACACATGAATGAGCTTCCCTGCTAGCGACTGGTACTGCCTCCTGGTGGCGGTCGCCCTGTTCTTCCACAAGATGCATTCTTGTAGGACTTCACGGAGTTTTTCGTCTGGTATCGCTATTACCATCGACACAGTATCCAGGTGGAAGCCTAGCCATTCGATGCTTGTCGCTGGAGGGAAGCACTTGTGGGGTGCAAGCTGGAGGCCCAGGTCTTCCGCCAAGGACAGGAAGGCATTATAGGCTTGCAGGGCTGCTTCTTGGGTGGGGGTGACTCCACAAAAGTCGTCCAGGTACACGAGGACTGTGTGTCCGCGTTTTCTCATGATGTATGCCACTGCAATGGTGGTCCTCTGGCACGCTGAACCAGACAGCCGCGACCCAAAAGACGGGCATAAGTCAATGTATGTCATGCCTTTGTGTGAGAAACCAAGCAATGGAATATCTGCGGGATCCGTCCTCAGCTGGCGGTAAGCCCTTGCCAAATCCGATTTCCATGCAAAGGCTGATGGTGACATGTTACGGATGTATTCAGCCAGGTCCTGGACTGAGGGAAGGGTGAACTTGTGGTATTTGCCTTCCATGCAGTTTCTCGTAATACCACAATTGACCGACTTCCCTTCGGGGTAACTCAGGTCCAGAATAACCCTCCTTTCACTCGATCCTTTCTTAGGCTGGGTGAGAAGGGGGGCGGTGTGGGTCCAGGGGGTAAACGGGGGAGTTGAGAAAGGACCCACAATTGCACCAAACTCAAGCTCCTTCTTTATAAACGCGTCAATCTGCGCGGGATACTGGAGGGCTGATGAGTGGTTGAGGGCCACTGGTTGTGGTGGATGGCTGGCTGTATATCCTACTGGCCAACCAAACTGTAGATAATCTACCAGGTCTTTGTCATGATAGTCCACCAGGTAGTGACGCCATCTATCAATGTTGAGTCCTGAGGGAACAGGCACTCTGGCCATCAGTCTGTTTGGGAGACCTGTATTGCTCACAGTGGAAAAGAGCTGTGCTTGTTGTTGAAAGTTCCCCCAGCTGCCAGGTGCCAGCGTAGGCCAGTAGGTGGCACGCACGGGGGCAAACTGGCGTGGGTCTGGGCCCAGTTGTGTAGGGAGGGGGACATCAGCGTATGAAGCCACATGGTCCTGTATTGTGGCCTTAACTGCCACATTTTCACTACAGGGACTGGGTACATAATACTCAAACATTGCAGGGTGTATACAACTATCCCCGGCGACCGCTGTGACATTGGCGCCGGCTGAAGCGTCAGGTCGCACACCAGAGGCCCCACCCTGTACGAGAGTGTTAGGGTAGGGGGTGGTGGGCACCCTGTGGGCCTGAGTCGAGGACGGTCGCGGGGTGCTGTCCATAGGGACCATCTCTGGTTCAGCATCCTTCTTCTGATGTGCTGGAAGCCATGTGGTCGAGGTATGGACAGGTAGTACTTTGATGTTCACAAATGCATCAGGGGCTGGGACAGGGCCACGCGCCTCTTCTGACACATTGACTGTAGGCCTGAGCGGCTCAGTCTTAATACTATTTCTGGGTTCAGGTAGAGGGAGTCGAGGGGCGTGCAATATGCTATCACGAGACATAGGGGGCGGCAGGCCGGTGACCGGCCTACCGACGAAAGGGCGGTGGTCGATTTCTATTTCTGCACTCAGCCTTAGGATGTGTATTCAGAGAGTTGTAGGTGTCCCTGCAGAAAGCACAGTGGTGCCCTTGTGCAACGCCTGCTACCAAGTGACCATCAAGCTGGGAGCATGTTGCGTTATTCCAAACCTGGCACGGCACATCTGCCCTATTCAGTGGGGGCCTTACTGTAGGGCCCTTACGGTCTTGGTCCTTACGGTCCTGGCGGGCTGTGCTCTTATCAGAATCATGGACGAGTCTACCGCCTCTGTAGCGTGACACGTTATTGCGGAGATCGTGTATTAAACCTGCAGCCTGCCATGTGAACGTATTCAATGCAATTTTCGTCATGACCTCCTCCGACCAGTCCCTCACCTGCTCCCACTCAAAATCTTTAGCGTCCTCAATAATGTGGAGCAGGTGAGCGGCTATGACCGGGCAGTCCAGGGGGGAAGTAGTGTGATGCCTCATAAGTCTGTCAACACCATACAAGTACTCGGCCAACTTGAGTGTGTGAAGGGTTGCTTTTACCTGAGAGGGGCCTTTAAACACGAAATCATGGGGGTGAGTTGGCCTACCTTTGATCGTGCTTAGCTGGTGTGCAGTGTGAAGGAGTGAGTTGACTGTTGACGAGATGCCGGGGTTATGCATCCCCGTGCCTGAAGTTGGGAGGGTCCCAAGCTGAGTGTTAGCAGCCTGGAGTAGGTAGACAGCAGGGTCAGTGACAGGGCCCGGTGTAGATGCGGGGCGAGGTGTCACAAACTGTTGCTGTAGTAGCGCCTGTAGCTGGGCCTGGACAGCGGGGTCACTACACTGGAACCCCGTTGCCGCCATGCAGCCGTCGACTGAGGCGGAGGGGGAGGCGAGACGCCCGCTGTTGTTGTCGGGAGCGCGTCCGCCACCGGGCCGGCAGACGCCGAGCCGGCCGCCGCTGATGGTGGGGGTCTGTACGGGGACGGACGATCCACGTGCTGGGTCGGGGTCTTACCCGCCGTCGAGGGGTTCTGCGCCGGCTGGGTTGAGAGGATCTGGACATCAGCCACCGTGGCTGGGCCCCCGGTCTTTAGTTCTTGCAGTAAGGCAAGCATCTTATTGCCATTGTCAGTTATTCCCCCGAGCTGCTGCTCAAGGGCACCTACCCGGGTCGTCAGGTCCGGGGCGTCCATTGCAGGCGTGTTGGCGCTGGGAAGCTGCGCCGACTTTTTCGTGGATCTCGTCGCCACCGTCTTAGAAGCTTGCTTTTTCTTTGCAGCTGCCCCTTCTTTGGGTGCAGATTGCTTAGCTGGTTGCTTTCTAGGAGGCATTACGTACCGAAACTTAGTTAACTTTGATAAATTTAGAGACGAGTTTTAAACAAACCACGCTGACGCCGAGTAGATGATAAAAGGGACGCTGCGTTGGAGAGTGGAGTAGTTCATGAGCGTTCCGGTGGTGGCGCCACCAACTTTTCGCGCCAGTCATTAAACCCCAATTTCACAAAATTAGGGACCAATGCTACCCTTTGGCACTACCCTGTCCTACTCCTTGGTAAACGCTCGCAGTAACTTCTATGAATTAGCATTACCCCTTGGCAATAATCTTACCATGGGGTAATATACACTATTTGCTATAACTTTTGGAAAACCTCACCTATATATATTGAATTGGAGAATGGAATTTTCTTCTTTTTTTTGGGGGGGGGGGCTCGGCCTAACCATAGATCCCTGTAATACACATTTTTCAAAGTATAATTCAAAGCAAGCAAAATCTGACATTTTCGGGTCCCTAAATAATATTTCACATTTTTCAACAACTCACTTCTAAGTCGTATTGGACTTTTGAATAGAAAAGTCGCCGCATAGCTACAATAAATTCCAAAAGAAAATCAATTAATTGGCGAGGTCATATGGTAATGCAGTCCCCTACCACTATGCCTTGGTACTGGCTGACGTCTCCAATTATTGTACTAAAATGACCAACTTAGATAGGTCTATAGCAATAAACATATTCAACAGCCCAATTGATATCAAATCAATATAGATTCACTTTGGCCCTGAGCCACACCTTTCCCGAGTCACTTCAACCCTTTAAGGGTCCACATAGTGCTTTCAAGTCTATATACTTTATTTTTATGATACATGCAGTCCTAGCGAGTCTACTTGCCAGAGGTGTATTTATACATGATGCCCGCCGTTCAGAAATGCATGATGCTTGAATGCAGAGCTGACTAGCTACTCGCTAGCTACTTAATGCACTAACATACAAAGAGAATACTATGCATTGAAACCCCATGCTGTGCTTGAATGGGTAGCTAAAGGTGGCGATATCAGCCAACTCTCGTACCAGTGATACCATCACGTTATGGTACGGGATGCGGCGTCTCTCGGCGCAGATTAGACTAGATAAGCCCCTATCTGTGACAACAGGAGATATGGTATACCTAGGGTATGGGCCATGATAAGCATGGTGTCATAGAAAGCCTGCAAGATCTTGGGCGCAACGGTAGCTATGGATTCCAGCGAATACCAACGGGAATCAGTTCTCTTTTTCCGCTATGTTATCTTCTGTATTATCGCTCACTGTACATCCCTCCCTGTTATCGCCCAAAGTGGTCACATGACATCGTGACGCAGGCAAATAACATTAGAATTAGAGTAGTAGAAGTGTATACATGCATATCGACAACCCTTAACAGAGAGTGCATGGTTGTCATTGAATGTGTTACTTTCTGAAAATCATGCCACTCATTCATTTGGTGATTGGTTCAAGCAGGTTCTTTTTTTGGATATTGGAGAATGGAGTCTGACGTCAGATAAAGCAGTTGCAGTATAGATTTGGCTTTACATTTGATTCTGATCGGAAGGGCAGGGTCTGAACCCCCCCCCCCCACACACACACACACCCTGTTGAATGATGAGCACTGTCTAAGCCGGATGACGACAGTAGTCAGTAGAACTCTTAATTTAAGGCCGGTTATACCATTCAGCTACGAAGTTGTCTATTGAAACAGAACGTATATTTGCATAATACTGCCTCTGGTGGTTGCACGGACGGTGTGATAAGATACAATTTACTTATGGATTGGGCCAATTCATTGTTATGTATATTTAATTTGCCTGTTCAATGACCTTTGAGTTTTATATAACATAATCCTTATTTTGGTGATTTAATTATTTCATTTCCATTTCTATGATAAACGATTTAATTTACCACATTGTTAAAAAGGTAGAGAGATTTGAAAACTAATTGGGCCACAATCCATCATTTTATTAGTGATTGCAGCTTCTTCGGTTTTCAAAGCGATTTGTGAAAATGCAGCCAGTCAGAAGAACTGCATAATTAAAATCAACACTTCGCATGCATGGCTTTGTTGGAACTGGGAACAGAAACTAAGAAACAAGTATTTCGAAGTCAATCAGAAAATGTGTCTTTTCCCTATAAAATAAAACTGTATATTTGAATTTAGAAGCCGAAGGGACAAGACACCCCCGCAACTCCACAAGAACTCGTATATTGATTGATTACAGTTCCTTTTTTTATACTGAATAAAAAAGGGAATTGCCTAAAATCTGTCCGGGTAGAATCGGCATAGTGCCATGACTTTGGTCCTCTAATAGAAGTTGCTATTTATGAAATGGGACATGCTGTTTGTCCTGCTGTTCCCAAATGATCAAGTGACACTCATGAACAGTTGATCTCTGGATTTTATACCATAATAATGCTGGGCTTGGGGTACTCTCGTTCCCAAATTCTTGCCATGTATGTTGGATATATCAGCTCCAAGTCTGGTCCTCATTAAATTAGTCAGTATTGAAGTATCTTGGCAGTTCTATACGCAACGAGTGAAACTGCTGCTATCGCGTAGCACGGCGGTAGCATATCAACAAAGTACAGCCGTTTCATTCACTTAGTGTCGTGTGACCTTTATAAGTAAGATCACTGTAGTCAGCAATTTTGGCTATAAATTGACATATGTGATAACATGCACTGGGGAGTGTGGAACTCCAATATTGTGTTCAATGTTATGGGCTGCCTTACAAGCTGCCTAAATACACTTGTGGGCTGGGGTACTATCCTGTTGTGTTAAATATGGAAGGCTGCCTGACTTCACTTGTGGGCTGGGGTACTATCCTGTTGTGTTAAATATGGAAGGCTGCCTGATTTACTTGTGGGCTGGGGTACTATCCTATTGTGTTAAATATGCAAGGCTGCCTGACTTCACTTGTGGGCTGGGGTACTATCCTGTTGTGTTAAATATGGAAGACTGCCTGACTACATTAATTTTGTGAGCCGTGCAACTTTCCTATTGAGTTAAATGCGGAAGACTGCCTGACTATACTGAGGAGTCCCCAATATTATGATAAATGTGCAAGCCTGCCTGCCCACACCAAGGGCTGAGTAGTACTCTCCTATTGTGTTTTCTGGCCTGCAGAGTGATCGATATGACCAGCGGTCTGCTCGCACATTTTAACCGGCTTCACGGCCAAAGCAAATCAAATTTCACCACGCTACAAATCGACTTTCTGCAACCAGGCAGCCAAGCATTTCAATTTAATGACAAAGACAAGTAGCCAACCCCTTCTCCTGCCACCATGTCACCACTGACTTCACTCAGATTGTTTTATATAGGAAAACCCGCCCTGCATCTCCTTACGTGCGCATGCGCAGTAATAGTGGCGCCCCCTATAGAGGAGATGGCATACCAGCTGGCTGCTTCACATGCCCTGACTGGGTTACGTGCCAGTTTTGACAAGAGGGCTCCCTATGAATATAGATATCGAGCACCCATCAGGTCTGCACTGCAACCCCCTCCCACCGCACCCCACAGCTCAGACTCTATTACCCCCTACTGCTCTCACTCTCTTGCCTCTTTCTCTGTCTACATTTCATTCTCACTCTTTCACTCTATCCTAAATAGTCCCCCCCCCCACTCACTCTCACCGGTGAGAGGGCCCTTGTTGGGGGAGGGGGTGGCCCCATGTCCCCTATAGCTTCAAGAAATGGTTTTATCAACTTTAAGAAATGTCCAATGTCACTGTATAATTATTCCTCCTGCCCCATGTCAATTAGTGCCAAAAAAAGCCCACGTCGCAGTGTCGAATGTAGGGATCTAAGGCCATGGTAAGGGACGAGCCATCCTCCTCTGCCCCCCCCCCCCTACAAAATTCCTAATGGAAATGACCACTTCCGTAACCCCAAGTGATTCCCTCCCCAACCAGATCCTTTTAAATAAAGAAAAACTAAGGCATGTCAGCACTCCGTAATAGAGGGGTGGCCAATTTGTTTTGGTTATCCTTTATTATTAGTGGTTATCATTTGGCGACGTGTCAGTGTGTCCATGGCCATGGCTGACGTCTGATTTGAATGACAAGTCAGGGTCAACCTAAGCCTGCCCGGATGTCTGTCCCCCCAAAGCATCCTGGGAAGGCTGCGGTCGGTGAATGTTTTCATTCCGTCCTCGGCCTCAGAGAAACGTCAGCTCCCAGCTTGCAGCATTTGATGGGCGCTGGTGCCCACGTGCTAACCCACTGAGCCAATGCCAACAGCCCAGACGGCCGGGGACCGGTGGCAGTAGGACACGCTATAACCATATACAATAGTTGTGTTTACCCAGCACCAGCCAGCAGGTTGGGGACTGGGGAGGAGGGTGGACATCCCACCCCCATTCTCCCCCTCTCCAGGCAGGCTGTGACATAGAGACGTGCACGGACCGGGAACCAGCTCCACTTGACTATGACAAGTTAATACGGCGGCGGCCGGTACCCGGCCGTACAGGGGGATAAGGGTACCAGCCGCCGCCTTGCTGCTACCGTCACGCCGCCATTCTCACCAACAAACCCCCCGGATGTAGAACTGCATGTCACTGTGGACCGGAAGTGACGGCCAATGTCTGCGCAGTGCGGTTAGCGCTTAGTTCGAGTTGGTGTGGGTAGAGGGCAGGTTTAGGGTGCCCCTTTCTCTCAGTCAGAGCTACTTCTTGGAGGGCGGAGGCTGGGGGGACTCGATGTTTCAATTGACACAGATGTACAGCTTGATTTATGTATCTGATGACAACCGTGAGGCTATCCTTTCTAGGGAACTTTAGCTTTGAAAAAAACACATTGTTACACTAAGGGCACTTGGAAGGAGAAACCAAAAGGTAGGGTTATACCATGACCAACTAGGACACTACGATGCGTACTTAACCCTTGCTTCGCTGATTTGATTAAGAAATTAATCATTACTAAGGTATTCACGTACTGGTATATTATCATGGTCATAATTTTCTGCCAATAGACAGATAATGGCATATTAGAGCCAAAAGTAAATACCACAACGACATAGTCCACTATCCCTGGCTGTTGTCAACAGGATATCCACGAATCATAAAAGTCACACTAACATAAAGACGCTCTAGATGACGAGACCGTGGGTTAGATAAGACACCATGTTTACATTGTTTGTGTTCTGAAACAGCTGCTGCCACTCTCATAGTCCCTCATACAACGGCGCCACCAACGGCTTAACAGTTAACTAACAGTGCTACCTTGGCTGAACTCAGATAGGGGGGTACAGAGGGGGGTGCAGAGGGGTCGGAAAGTCGCCGAAATTAAAGGGCTAAAGTCGGAAAGTCGCTTTTTTGGACTATTTTTACTATAGCCAAATTTGTCCAAAAGTCGGCAGGTCGCTTAAATTATTGCACCAGGTCGCCAGGTCGCCTGGAAAACAGCCCAGGTCGCCAGGTCACTTTTGAACCCTCTGCAGCCACAGATAGCCGACCTTCTTCAGTTCTGTAGCGCATCCATGGTGCTGTAGAGCAGTAATAGAGCAGTGGTTATGATAAGATGGACAACCCTGTATGGTCGGCATTTTGTATTGAAGCAACGTCTGTCGTAATGATACATTAACGTAGCGCTGGCAAGTACCTGCATCAACCTTGTAGGCTCGGCATGATGTATGAATGCAGCACTGGCGAATTACTCACCAAGCATGAACCCATGTATTATAACGACAACGAGCATAGAGCATTAAAAGACATCTTTCGTATACATTCATGATGGATCGATAGTCAAGATATAGAGCATAACATCACCATTGGGAAAATACAGCAGCTGCTGTATTCCTTAAGCCTGGGGGATCTTACCAAACAGCATTTGTGGTGTTTTAATGATAAAAGTGAAATATACAGCAGCTTATTATGTAGGGCACCCCAGTGGGATATATAGAGCTACTTGTCAAAAGAAATCTACAAGCAATGTCAAAAGAAACCTACAAAGGCCATCTGAGTGTAGACCGATTAAAGGTCATCATGAAAAATAGAAAAGTTAGTGCTTTCTTCTACAAGCACTATCCCTTTGGTGACCAGAACTATTTAATCAATATCCGTTTGATTCAACACGATCGTTCTAATGTTGGAAATCATGTCCTTACTTCATCTCTTATCTTATTACAAGGGTCATAAAACATTTCCTGAAAGGTTTTGAAATGGACTTTATCTTTGACTATAGAATCTCTGGTTGCCATGGCAACCTGAAACATTCTGTTAGCTATTGTAAGGAATATACTATATTTGTAGGGCCAGAGAGGTGTCATTACTATGAATAGACTAGTCCTAGCATAGGTGACGGTCTAAATAACAACCTTCTGAATGAAAACTGAAGAATATTGATACTATGATTAGTATCTACAGGAAAGCTTGATACAAGATGATTTACGTGAAAAAGTAATATGTTTTCATCTATATCAAAGCGCATTTTAGTGAAAATTGCGCATTTTAGGTGAACTTTGGATGACTGCAATGAATCGTATGTCTGATCACTTATTCCTTAGGTAAGTTTGCACTGTACCTCATATATACAATTCACAGCAGAAATTATTGTCTCATTGAAGTCGTGAGGTCATGTGGCTTAAAATGAGGTTAACACTTTTACAAATGACCCAATGAAGCTGTTTAGCAGCCACACAGAACTTGAGGATACTCTGCACGGAGGAACGCGAATCATCCTTTCTGCTCGGCTGCGTACCCTTATTAAAATAATTATCTCATTAAACATTAACACATACTGCATTCTCACAATTTCCTAAATCAATATCCTCAAAACTCTTACTGGAATCGTGACTTTACTGTCAATCTAGGCAGCCAAGCTGACGACCGTGGGAATGTGCCGGTTGCACCAAAACAAGCCAAGGCCCATTGAAAACTAATACATCACAGGCATTTTAAACGATTGAATTTTGCAGCGTACAATGTAATTTGCCCATTGCTTTATCTGGCAGATCGAATAAGTCACAGAGATAGCAGCAACTAGAATTGGAAACCAGCAGACGGTTTCCTGGTCATTCCACTTACACATGCATGTATACTTATCATATCTTATCTACGACTGCACACAATATTGTTAAGAAGCCAGTGTGTGGAGGTGGTATTGTGGCCTTCATAAAGTGATTGGCTGTATGGGAACCTTCACAAATATCCTCACCAGCCCTATGTTCAGTGGCTAAAGCTGATTCCGGCTATCTTCCTGTGCATGTCAATTACCACAAATTAGTGGCAAGGGGTAAGAGCTCTTGAAAATGATACCAAAATAGGTGACGTCATTTGTGGACGTTTCTACGAACCATCACTTTAACTGACACATGTATATAGCAAGGTTACAGCCTTTCTCTATAACGCACAAAACTGCCCAGGCGTATTCAGCTTGGCTTTTAGATTATAAACAAGTCTGACATCTTGGACTTTTCTTCAAATGTCAAGTCAGTAGTAGAAGAACGCTATTTTTCATCCACCTTTGGTTGTTAAGCATGAATGGGATGGATGTACTCACCCTCTCTCCTCCCAGCCAAGATACATTAAGGATGTTTCTTTGCATCGCATTAGCAATATTAACACTCTGGTTCTTTGTTCAAAACACTGCTGGTTTATAGAACAATGTATCCGCAGCAGTGCCTTTCAACATAGATACATTATCAGGTCGATTTAAGATAGTAAAACAGACACACATAAAAAAAGCATGCATGTGAATTGAGCACTGTATCAGGCCTGTATTGTTGTGCTGAGTGTATGGGGAGGTTGTTGTGAGGAGGGGTTTGATGGCGGTGGGTCGTCCCTCTGAATGCAGCGATCATTACTCAGTCTGTATGCTAAACTGATCACCCGTATTGACCCGTTACAACGGGGGTGTAGTTGTGTTTCACACCACTCAGCGGCTGCCGTGTCTCTGTTACATCCTGTTCTGTAGCACTTCTGTTTTAAACCTTTGAATTTTGAATTTGTAAACTGTGAGGCGTTCCTTCACGAACAATGATGTGTGAAAGATGTATATAAATACCCTGTATTGTCAGCTTCAGACCTATAAATTGCGACGATCACTTTCATACAGTATGAAGGTAGATAATGATTTGTATTTCATGGAGAAAGACTATGTAGTAGGCCGAGAGTCAGTTACCTGTTTTAATGTCAGCATAATGCTCTGATGCATTATGTCCCTTTGTCCCTGCATGAGTTTCACGTAGGCGGTGCATTGGTACATGGAAATATCAAAATATCAAAGACAAGGTGTGTTTAGACTGTTGATCACTGCATATGCTGGTAGAATGTTCTGTTTAATATAATAACAATGAGCATGAAGCCTTAAAGCAACATGCCGTCCCTAAATGGCTATATAGAAATAACATGGAGGTCAGCCTCTGTGAGGGATTGCCCCAGACTGTTACAGACACCGACAAGACCTCTAGTGTTGCCTCTACTTCCTCACAAGAAGACAGCACAATAGGACCTCCTGTACAACCGCTATCTGTATCATAACCGCTATCTGTATCAACTACACATAGAGGTTGACCATCCGACCGCTATCTGTATAAAAAAAACGCTATGTGTATCAAATCATGTGTATCAACAAGGTGTTATCTGTATCAAGCATATCTAGTGTTCCTCTCAACGCTAAGTGTATCAAAATTGGTTTGACAGCGACTTTGTTTCAAATATTGTTATAATCTGAAAAAAATGAAGTTTTTATTTGAAAATGTGAAGTTTCTGGAAAATCTTGAAAACTTCATTTTCACTGGAATTTGGCGAAAAAAGTGTCAAAATTGATATACAAAGTCAAATTACCTAAGAATGGCCAATATGGCGAGAAAAGTGTCAAATTGTTTAAAAGTCAAATTTCCTAAAAATTGCCAAGTGTCAAAAATCACAAGAATGTCAAGTTTCCAAAATCTGGCTAATTTGCAGAGAAACTGGTAAGAAACATGAAAAAAGGCAAATTTCTTGAAAACGGCCAATTTGGTGAGAAAAAAGTAAGAAAATCTGAAAAAGTCAATCTCTCGTAATTGGCCTTTGTTCCAAACACTGTTTTAATCGAAAAAAAGAAAGTATTTCTCATGAAAATGGCCAATTTGGTCAAAAATGATATATAAAGTTAACGTACCTAAGAATAGCCAATTTGGCGAGAAAAGTGTAAAAAATCATGAAAATGTTAAGTTTCCAAAATTTGGTCAATTTGGCGAGGAACTGGTATACATAAAAAAAAGTCAAATTTCCTGAAAAAGGCCAATTTGGCGAGAAAAGTGTCAAGAATTATGAAGAAGTCTCTTCTTTTTTCTAAATGGCAACAAATGTGTAATGCAAAATAGGTGAATCCTAATTTGATGGTAAAATGTTGCCAGTGACATTTTTTGTTTTCAAATGTTTTAGGCACCTTGATACAGATAGTGGTTAGCTTGACAACCGCTATCTGTAGTAACACCCCTATCTGTATCAACCATACCATTTTGGAGCCAGGCAATTTAGGAAAGGTCAACTATGGTCAAGATATAATCAGGGAACATGTGTACGTCAATTGTAGAGCAGGACATGATTGTGGACATAGACAAATGCCAATGCCCATTGATACCCTCTTTTGTTGTATTTCACGAGTGGGGGCTGGGGCAGTATCCCCTTAAGCCGCAGGCCCAACGAGTGAAATACATCAGAACGGTATCAATGTAGTTGGCATTGGTGTTTATTTTATTTATTTGAAGCCATTTGATGAAGGAAAAACAACTTTTTCTTAGCCCATTGAATACGGCCACATTCAATGGGGGCATTGAATACCGCCTTCCAGTGCTTAAACATCTTGTACTTCCAAAAAAAAAATCGTAGTCCCTTTGAAAACATTTAGGCACCTTGATACAGATAGTGGTTGGCATGACAACCGCTATCTGTAGTAACACCATCATCTGTATCAACCATAGCACTCCTTAACCCTTTAAGGACGGCATGATGCCTTAATACATCATGCCCTTGGTTGTATTGATGCATATATGCAGCCCTGGTGAGTAACTTACCTCATTCTAGTATGATACAGATAGCGTTCATTGATACAGATAGCGGTTGGATGTGCCTATTCTCAATGACCAAAAAGTTGTAACAGATAGCGTTGATTACTACAGATAGTGGTTGGACGGTTACTACAGATAGCGTTTTTTGATACAGATAGCGGTTGGATGGTCAACCTCTGTATGTAGTTGATACAGATAGCGGTTATGATACAGATAGCGGTTGTACACCTCCCACCCTCATAACGAGGCTCCCTTTATTTCAAAACAAATAGAAAATTGACAGTCCTTTTCCAGCCCCATACGAGTAGGAATTCCTGTTAACGCAACTTAATCTGCAGCTTGATCCTCATAGTCCAGTGTATGTCCTTGTCTTCATAATGTTTAGTCTACCCGCCATGCTGGGCTGCATTCATGCATCATGCCCATCATTATTTGGTGTATTCAGCATGGTGCTTGAATACAGCACTGGCCAGTAGACTTGGAACTGCTGCATTCATGTATCATGATGGCAAATAAACATGCAGCACGAGGTATTGTGCCATCATGGAATGGTTACAGGATACATGTTGCTGCCAGCTAAATGTGAGTTGTCTGACCTAAAAAGTGAAGTAATGGCAATTCAAGTAGTGATGATTTAATGTGAAATTTGAAAACCTACTTAAGCCTACTTATACACGTATTAATAAAGGAGTTAGGGCATGATAGTATGGACATCCTAAAGTAGAAGACTGGTATGCCACATTCAATTTCTATGTGCAATATTTCAGGACTGTGGGTTATGATTGATATAAACTAAAAAGCATCAGGCAGATATAGTTGACGATCATTCATTTTTTACATGAGAAGTTTATCAGGAAAAGTTCTTTTTGGGTAACCATGGCAACCAAAATCAACATGAATACTTCTTTTTAGTCATGTGATTGTCATGGAGAGCAGTATTTTCGACCCAAATATGACAAGAAACACTTTTGATTCTGTCCCCGTATTTTTGTCATGAAAACTCTTCCAAGTTCATTTTGGGTGGAAAAATAGATTTATCATGTATTTTTGTCAAATTTTGTCTTTAACAAGGCATGATCAATATATTAGAGAGCATTCAGATGAAAGAATTGTGTCGTTTGGTCATGTTTACATTAATCATTGACAGATTTTGGGACCTATCAAAACCCTTCCTAGCTTTTTTCGCCATATCTGGACCTTTTCTTTTTTGTCTTGTAAAATATTTTCTAAACTGAAAATATGGGACAAATGCCCTTTCTTGTGGACAATAAAAAATTGAGGCCAGTGTATATTTTCCCTTGAGCAAAAATTTAGGCCATGCATAAAGCCAAGGTCCACAACAGCAGAATCGCATACATAGGGCTTAAATGTATAAGGTAATAGAGGAAAGATTTAGCCTTACCTAGGAAAACAAACCATGTAATACCTAAAGCACAATTTCTAATCTATATGTTGTTTCATTCTAAAAGAAGTACTTTTAAAATACCCTAACTTTATGGTGTTTTTTCCCCGTGACACCTATACAGTATCAATGTAAGGGATTGATCATTTCTCAACGACATGGTATTAGACCATTTTTGTGATAGTGCAGTTAAATCCTTTCATCCCTAGCAATGGGTTCCTGTTTCATTTCCTGCACCCATAATATATATTATATAATATACATATATATGATCACATTATGTTCTCTATCATTAATGGTTGTTACAATAGCGTTTCTCCGTGCTTCAGCAATCCCTAAAGGGAAAAGAAATCCCTCCCCTCCCTACCTAGTCTTTTTTTTCAGCGTCAACCTGAAACACACTTTTCTTTTCTTTTTTTTTACCTTGATATGGGTTTGATGTACAATTTCAATGCACAATTCAATGTCAATGTTATAAACTTTGAGGAAAATCATAACTACACTTTAAACTGTAAAACAAGAGGCACTCGCTTGTATCTGTAGTATCTATGTAATATGATGGTCAAGAAATATTGGTGTTAAAACATGCCACGTCATGCCACAACTTCATATGACGTGACGTCACACCACCTTTGGCACCTATCGGGGACATGCCTAACTATGGGTTCTGAAGGTCACCGCTAGAGGTCACCCCGGTTATCACTCTCATCCGGGTCCCATCACTCCGTCACAGACGCACTTCACCTTATCGGGCCCCATGGGGGTGGAGGGGAGTTGGAGGTGAGGGGAGGGGGGCGTTATCTGACTGGGCAAGGAAGGAAGTGGCAGCAGAAGTGCAAAACCGGAAAAGATTTGACGTATTTTCAAAAAAGGCTTCTAGCGTGGGCCGACCAGGAAAACGTCGAAGCTGAGCGGAGGTGGCCGGACGAGTTGGTGGGGGAACATTGATTTGAGGCATCGATTTGTGTTGTGCTAGTGCTACGTGGGATCTGCAGTGAATTGTGTGGGGCGCTTCACCAGCAGCGATAATTAAGTAACAAGTGTTAAGTTGGTCTATGCTGCATAGATTAGGCAGTCTAGATGCGTCTGCTGCTTTTAGGATCATCCCAGATGTATCAGTGGTATCAACTTATCAACAGTGGTATCTGGGTGAGGTATGGCTGTACAGTATTATTGAGTCCTACTTTGTGCTATACTAGCTCTTTAAGGGCCGCATAGTTTTAATGCACTATGCCTGTTATCGTCTTGATGCATGAATGCAGCTAGGCTGCCCAACTCTCCAGTGCTGCAATCGTGCATTATGCTGACCATATTTTGTCATGTACGGAGTTGATAGGCTCCCAAATAATGCGGCATGATGCATAAATGCAACTCTAATCAGTAGACTCACCAGGGATACAGTTATAACGATCTAACTGGTGTGGACTTGTTCCCGCAAGTTCTGTGTGTACGCTGACACCAGCAATCTCGTGAGATCTTGGTTCTGCTCTCGTCCTGCAGCTTGTTCCTGGTGAGCTATGGCTTGTGGGAGTATCAAGCCAAATCTCGCGTGATATTCCGAGGTCAGAACTAACATGGCCGCGGACAGTATCGTTAAACATCATGTCGACAAAGGGCATAGCGCATTAAACCCCCATGCGGTCCTCAAATGGCCAGGATCGGGGCTGGGTGTTGACTTGGGAAGCTTGAGGGTAAAGAGGTATTGGGGTGAGCGAGAATATCGACCGTCTGCATTCACCCCCTTCTACATGGGCCCTCCTTATACCCCTTAACTCCTCTCCCATTTATAAGGAGCCTCCCGGGGAACACAAGTGGAAAATTGATCCACATCTGAAACCCAATCTATAAATCAAGGCCACTGTACTTATCATATCACATGCTTTCCATAGTGAGTTGATTTTTAAGTTCAGATGTCCAGTTACCAAACGTTGTGACTAATGAAAATGTCAGATATATATATGTGAGCAGCCAAGCAGAAAGGATAGTCCCCGTGGGATTAGTTCCGATTTTACCCACCAGGGGGTGCCACTATGGCCTAAAATGAAAGAATTAGGCCAAAAATAGCTCTTGGGTACTTTTTTCTGGAGAATTCAATGGGATTACATAAAACATTCCATTTTTGGTAAAAAGCTTCTATATTTGAAAGGTAAAAGGAACGTTTTGAAGCCGAAATGGGTGTGCTTGTTGATATGTGTTGCCATGGAAACATGATTTTTATTCCAAATAGAGGAAATTAAGACATAAATTGATAGAATGATTTCTGGGGATTGCGATGGTGAAAACAAAATAAAATTACCATTCCTAGATCGAATTTTATGACTTAAAGAATGAAAATGTATCATAAATTTCTAATTATCATAGATAATGCTAATTAAATAGGGATATCTTGAAAATATGAGACATAGAGCTTATTGGGATTTTGGAAAGGGTGATGCCCACACATATTCATGAAGCCATATCTCAAATACTAGAAATAATATCTTCTAGTGTAATATATCACTGGAAAGCTTATGACATCAATTTCAAAGTTGGCTGTTTCCTTGGACTACCCTTTTCTCTTGCATGTACACACATATATATATATATATACAGGTGTAGAGAACTGACAGTCAATGCTGATCTACAACGTGGTCCAAACCTAGAGCATATACCTATCAGCAGATCAGATACAAACACGGAAAATTATATGTGACTGGGCTAATAAGGAATATACATTTATGCTACAAATGTGGCCCATATCATCAGTCACATGTGGTATATATCTGCTAGTATCACTTAGGAGTATGTTCCTTCGATACGATACTAAATAATGATAAGAAGCATCCCTTTGTATATGTATTAGTATTGTAGTAGTGCAGGAGAGTCAGGGAGAAACACCCTGTGGGGGGGGGGGGGGTGCTACAGGTACAGAGATAGGCTGCGTGCCAGGTGTTAATAAGCTACAGCAGGCCACTTTGAAGTCAGTATGTGTGTCCTGAAGTAGCTCGGAGAGTTAACCGACAAATAACGGCAGGTGTCAAGGCAGGTGTTTGGAACAGTAACCTTTTGACGTGATCTATATTGTCACTCAGACATGCTGAGTGGGCAAAGGCTGAATAAAACAACATATAATGCTTTTGTAAAAAATGAATATTGTCTTTGGACTTTGGCCCAATAGTTGCTAAACGACATCAATAAATTAGCCTCTATATGATTTGCTTTGAAGTATAAACAATTAGTCCCTTTTCAGTAGAACACGTCTAGGTGCACCTTTTTCAGCAGTTGCAGCTGCTTTGCAGAAGCTCCCCGGACTGCATGTTGTACTTTCAGGTCAATCAACTACCACTAATGTGTCATTTAGCTGGCAGCAACATGTCTTATTACCCTTTAATGATGGTACAATGCCTCAGGATGTATATTTGTTTATCGTCATGATACACGAGTGCAAGATCGATGAATAACTAGCGATTCCTACATCAGTGCATCACGCCAACCCCTTGTATGCAAAGTAACGACAAAAAGGCACAGTCCATCAAAGCACTTTGCTTCCTTTGAAGAGTTAATGTTTATAAAGTTGTGCTTTCCTTCTCTGAATTACAACTCATCTACAGCAGCTAGTACTCCCTAACTTTGCCAATAGAAACAGGACATTCAAAAAGCAACACGTGCAACAATATAACCTAACTAGCGCCCCGTAAACATGGTTCTTGATGAGCTTATAGTGTGTCTAGCTAGCCCTTTAAGGGCCGCATGGTGCCTTAATGTGCTGTGCCATTTGTTGCCACCATGCATGAACTCAGGCCTGGCGATTAAATCACCAGGGCTTCATTCATAGACCATACCGACCCCACCGGGTTGATACACTCCTGCCATGTCGGAATGATGCATCTAATGTGTTACCCTCCAGTCTACACACCAGGGCAGCATTGATGCATCATGACGGCAAAGGGCATAGTACATTAAATCACAATGTAGGCCTTAATTAAAGGGTTAGTAGCGTCCATATTACAAGTCAGACCCATGCTGGCTGCAGAACTCAGATGCTGATCAGTCCCTCGCTGATGGCCAAGGTAACTTCTACTTCCACACGTGCTAACATTTTATAGCACTGCCAGGGACTGAGATGAATAGGGAGATGAAACACTTCTAGTCTGCTGCAAATGGGGCTACATAAGCAGGGCGGGGACTATAACTACTTAGTCAGGAACTCGCCATTGGTACTTTGGTGTATCATACCGACGTTTCGGTATTGTTAGGTCAGCATGATACGTGACTCATTTATGTATTATGCCGATACACATAGAATATATATGTAGGGGAAGCCGAGGAAGAGGGAGTAAAACGCGTAGGGAGTAAATTGAACAGATACCCTAAGTAGATACGAGACTGTCAGCAAAGGAGAAACTGCTTTTGTTTTGGGATGTAGAGGTAGTTACAGTATGAGTGCTGTAGAGGTAACGATGGGAGTCAGGCTGTAGAGATAGAGAAATAACAGCTATGGTAGATTCACCATAGGTTGAACACATGTACTTTGAGTCGGGCACTGTAATTTCTATTTATCTAAGCATTCTATGCCCTGTGTTTTTTTTTGTATACTTCTCAGTACAATTTGCTTCTTTTATTCTGAACGAAGATATAGAATAGGAACTAGCTGGCTAACATAACATGCCTGGAAATCTACATATCCAAGTGTCCGACTCAAGGTGAATCTACCCTAGATGGGGGCTGAAGGCGGAAGGTGTAGAGGGTGGACGGCCGATTATACCACAGCCGAGTGTGGACGACAGCCAACCCAGTTACAGCACTGCTAACATGGGCCCTCTGCTGCCCTGCCCGGCGCCGTCCCTTCTTATCAGTTTAAGTGTAAATCTAAGTTATCCTCCCTCGGTCGGTTCGCATTCAGGCGCTGGGCGTAGAGCAGGTTGAGTCCTGCGGTCTTTTTTAAAGTAAACCCTTGAGGGGCCGCATAGTGCGTTTATGCATTATGCCCTTCTTGTCATGATGCATAAATGCAGCGCTGATAAGTAACTCGCCATTACTACATGCATGCATCATGCTAAAATTATGCATGGAGTTGACACGCCCAAAGCATCAGCACGATGCATGATTGCAGCCCAATAGGCGACTCCAATCGCCAGAGCTGCATCATGTATCACCCCCCAATAAGGGCATACTACATAAAAGCACTCTGCAGCCATTAAAGGGTTAGTGGGCCGGGCGTGGGCGGGGAGGGTAGTGGGCGGGGGCCGGGGACAGCTCCAGGGTGACGGGGTCCCCTCAGGGAGGGGCCGGGGAGGGGCGGCGGCGGCGGGAGGTGCGAGGAAACACACTCCCACTTGTCTGTGAGAGGTGTAAATTGGTACCGTTAGACGCCGCTGGGAGGCGCCCTGTCGCCGCTATTAATCAGGTTCTGCCTGCATAAATGTATTTGGGCTGCTCGCTGGTCGTGTAGCGTCAACACGCCGGGCGCCGCAACCAGCGCAGCTGCTCTGGGCCTCTAACCTGGGTAAGGAGGACACCAGCCCAGCGTCCACCCATACATGGGGCTCCAGTCGTAATAATGGGATCTCACCCCATCACTGGACACTGAGTAGCCATACATTATAGCGTGTTTAAGTGCAGGGGTCTTGTTTTAGTGCAAGGGTAGCATCAATTGCCACTCAAAAGCATCTTCAGAATAAAGGTGCATGTCCTGTGTAAGTTCAAGGAGTAACATGTCTACTGAAAGGCGAAATGTTTTAGGCCAGTCCAGTAACAGTCGGAGCTGGGCAAAGACAGGCACTCTTAGGTAGCAACGTTTATGGGCTACCCCTACACTGCATGGGCTATAGTAGTATGATGGGCTTCCATCCCTACACTGGGCTCTCGTGGTAATTAAGAGGGGCTTCTATCCCTGCGCTGGGCTCTAGTGGTAAGATGTCTACCCCTACACTGGGCTCTAACCAGTAGACACAAAATTCAGTTCAACGTTGAATCAATGTTGAATGAACATTGAAACAGCATTGGCAACCATTTGTAAATGTTGATTCAACGTTCTGTGCCCACTGAGTAGTGGTAAGATGGGCTTCGACCCATACTGCATGGGCTCTAATGGTAGCAGGGCCTGCCACCCCATACTCTGGGCTCTACAGCTGTAAAAAAGAAGAGTCAAGTTTACTATTTGGAGCATCGAGTGTTCAGAACGTGCCAATATCCTATAGCCAGATACGGAAGTCACTCTCGGACAATTCAATACATGTACATTCCCCATTTGTGTTTTTGCATTCGCAATTTCCTGAGTTTTCTAATATGTATCTGACACAAGTTGCCTGTTGAACTAGAGGCTCTGACCCTGATATCCATGTTTCACTATACTACTATCGGTACCTCCTCCACACATGTAACTCACTAGGTCACCCACTCAGCATCCCATCACCCCGTCTCTGGCCATCCCATATAAGGTCAACATCTAAACCTCCCAATGTTCTATGCCAGCAATGTGTTGAGAAACTCCTCATTACTCTTTTTTTCAAAAACATGTGAGTTCCCCTTCTCCTTACTTCCATATCAATTCTTCCTCTCTCGTATCCCCGTGTTTAATTTCTCTTCTTTTATGTCTACCCCTTCCGCCAATTATGACCCTAGTCCTTTAAGGGCAGCATCGTGCTTTAATGTGGTATTTCCTCCGTCGTCATGCATTACCCATTTATTTAGCCCTGGCGATTCTACTCACTAGGGCTGCATTTATGCATCATGCCGACCCAACGGGGTTAATACACCCCCAAAGAGTCGGCATGATGTATGAATGCATGCCCTGCCGAGTAGACCAACCAGGGCTGCATTCATGCATCATGACGACATTAAAGCACTATGTGGTCCATAAATGGTAGCTAGCATACAGTGATCGACAAGCTTCTACCACAGGAGCTGATAGATGCGTCTTAGATTGGGGCTGGATACAGTGGAGGTAAGAAGTGGATGTCGAGGGGAGGGCCTTATATACGGCCTCCTAATGGCCTCAACGCTCACACTCCCTCTACATATATACATTGTACAGTGTCTGAGCTCATCTCATATTCCCAATCTATTAACCCTTTACAAGCCACATAGTGCTTGAATGTATGTTGCCATTTCTCGTCATGATGCATGAATGCATCACCGGCGATACTACTAACTACGGCTGCATTTATACACTTTTTTTTAGTGTAATCATCCCTGTTTGATCGGAATGATGCCTGACTGCATTCTGGTGTGACATGATTGCATTGGCATACTATGTGACTCTTAAGGGGTTAAATTCTCCAACTATTTTCATACAGGTATTTTAGTGATGAGATTCTAAAAGTAGACGGTATGGTAATTATAGGCTTAAATTGTGTCACAAACATTACTGAAGACGGGCTTATGGTGCTTCCAGGCTCTATTTCAATTGCTGAAACGCCCCTCTTTCTGTTGCTAAATGTCAGCTTTACAGGCTACTGCAGGTCCCGAAGAAGTCTTATGTGTGCTTAGCCTCTACATTATAGAATGTGACATTAATGCCAAGTCTAAGTCTAGTTAGCTACGACCTTGGGGCTTGAGAATAAATGCCATCTAATGCAGGTGTCATTTAGCAATCTGTCACTTGTTAATATCAGTTCCGTGAACTATTAGCCTGGAGGGTGCTAGATCCTGCTCTATCCCCTGGAGGACTTACTGTGAGGTGACATGCCTGCCCCCCTTCTGTAACCCCCCCCCCTCCATACCTAATTCCACCCCACCCCTCCCCAGGCCCCAAACTGAAGGGTGGGGGGGGGGTGTTCTCTCTCTGAGATCCGGCCGTAAGCACTGATCCTTACATTCACCTCGTGTATTGATCTCAGTGTCAGTCATCTCACCTTCTGTCATGTTGACACGATCCAAGGTGTCCCTCCCAGCCCCACCCTCCCCCTCCCAAAGACAACCACCACCCCTGATCCCCACTCTGAGCTGCTCCACCCCCTGAGCTGCTCCTCCACCCACCGAGCTATTCACTCCAAGTGAGAACCTCACAGAGACGTTCGGAAGCACGGAGGCCCTCCCAGGCTGTGCGACTTTTGAAAGGTGTTTTGTTTGTTATTTGTCCAGGAAAAATCTCTGCCTTTAGTTGTTAAGGGGCACGTGCTCCGGTGAGTGTTTGTAGGGCCCGTGTGTGTCCCGGGCGGTGGGCTCTGCCTGATCCAACAGCCAGCCATGGGACAATAGGGCCCTGGAAATAGACTGTTTGGTGCATCAACATGGCGGCATGGGCGATATTTGGGGAGAACTCAGGATCTGACACATAACAAGGGCCCAGGAGAGGTGGAAAGGTAGCTGCAGCCCTGGTCACAGGTAGCGCAGCACGGGGAAGAGGGGAAAGCAGGTTCTAACCCTGTGTCTGTTAGTTCAGAAGGGAGAGTAAGAAGGGAAAGGAGCTTCTAGCTCTGTGACAGTACCTTCACAAGGGGATAGGGAGAAGGGAAATGAGCTTCTAGCTTTGTAACGGAAACTTCACAAAGGCATGGGAAAAAGGGAAAGGAGCTTGGTGTCTACTTCACAGGTGTGGGGGGAAAGGGGTAATGATAAGGGAAAGGAGCTTCTAGCTCTGTGACAGTTACATTTAACGGGTGTAGGGAGAAGGGAAAGGAGCTTCTAGCTCTGTGACAGTTACTTCACAAGGGGATGGGAAGAAGGAGAAGTAGCTTCTCACTATGTGTGCTTACTTCACATAGGGAGCTTCTTCTCTGTGGTGGCTCATTCGCGAGGGGCTAAGGAAGGAAAATGTAAACCTGGGATGCTTACCTGCACAACCTCTGCGGCAAGAACCTAAGCCTGGTGTTAAAACAGGACAGACTTCTGCAGTTGCTTTTATGCTGGAGGGGTAGGGATTATTTCCAAAGAAAACAGGAAGAAACCGTAGACGCAATGAGATTAAGAGACAAGTGAGCCCAAAAAGTTCTGCAAGACGGTAATGAGGAAACGGGACACAGGCTTTAGAGGGGTTACCATCGTGTTACACCCGCCTTTTGTGTCAGCAGTAGCTTTGCAAAGAGATAACAAAACAATGAGACAATTCCAGTTACTAGGTTACTAACGCTTCTAGAGGACTTGATTAACGAAGGAAAAGTTGCTAAAAACAACTTGTCTGCTACAGATTCGTCATTTATACTAATACTAATATTATAATACGTGACTTTAGATTTTCTCAAGATGGAATGGCGGGCATTTTGTTTTTGGCAGATTGGCACGGGAAGAATGCTTCTATCACTTTCCCCTTGGGGGACATCAATTTTCGTGTTAAGCATACCCACATTGCTCTAGTTAGCATCTCAAAACGTACCAGGAAATGGATCTTTGGTGGAGGATTTTGTCATATATTTGAATATTAACCACACTATGATATTATTAGAAAGTTATCGTTTGACATGTGGTGCCGATAGAATGAAACAGAAAGAAGAATAAAGCATGCTACTAAACAATGTGTAATGTTAGAAAATTTACTGGCAATCCTGGCTCTGGGCCAAGGCTATACAATGTAATAATAGTATACTGGTAGCTGCATTCATCTCTACTACTGTAATCTCCCCACACCCACCCCTTTACAACCCACTTTTCTATCCCCGCTTCTAAAGCCCGCCCCCTGGCACACTGCACAATACACTGACATGATCATCCTGCTCCCAGGCACGTTGTATCATAGAGCTGCTCGCTGATAAAAGATTAAAGCTGAGCCGAGAAGTAGAGGCGAGCTGCTCCACAGAGTTAACCTTTCCTTCTCAGTCTGAGCTGAACCACCCCCGGGCGCCGCAAATACAACCTGAGTGGGAGATTGCTGCACCCCTCAACAGGCTGGAAGAATGGACTATGTGTGTGACTGGGGGCCTAGGTGTGTGACTGGGGGAGTAGATGTGTGACTGGGGGACTAGCTGTGTGACTGGGAAGCTAGGTGTGTGACTGAGGTGTGTGACTGGGGGACTAGTTGTGTGACTGGGGGACTAGGTGTGTGTCTGAGGTGTGTGTCTAGGGGACTACGCGTGTGACCGGGTGACTAGGTGTGTGACTGGGAGACTACGTGTGTGACTGGGAGACTAGGTGTCTGACTGGCGGACTAGGTGTGTGACTGGGGGACTAGGTGTGTGACTGGGGGACTAGATGTGTGTCTGGGAGACTAGGTGTGTGACTGAGGTGTGTGACTAGGGGAGTAGGTGTGTGACTGAGGGACTAGGTGTGTGACTGAGGTGTGTGACTAGGGGAGTAGGTGTGTGACTGAGGTGTGTGGCTGGGGGACTAGGAGTGTGACTGGGTGTGTGACTGGGGGACTAGGTGTGTGACTGGGTGTCTGACTGAAGGACTAGGGTATGATATGTGAATTAGATAAGTGAATGGGGGACTAGGTGTGTGGCTGCGAGACTGGTGTATGTGCAACTGAAGTATGATTGTCTGATTTGAGTGTGTGTATGTAAAGAGACAGCATAATGTATGGCAGAGCGCCTGTTTCTTGGTTGCATAGGTGTGGGAAAATGTTTGATAGAAAACTGGATAATCATTCGATGTAAGGGACCTGTCTTTAAAACAAATAGATTAGTTAAATTAGAAGTTGTTAGGGTCCGCTGTTACTGTTTTGTCCACATAAAAGTAGCATTGATCGGACCGGCCAGTTGACTTTACTCAATTAGTTCATCTCAGTTTTTGTTTCAATTGATTTCAATCCATAACAACATGTGGTCGTAGGAGACCTGTTTAGATTATTGTGATGATGAATGCTATTATTTGTTAGCATCCATCATTTAGAGTAGTCTTGTTTGATAACAAAATCGGTATTGAATAGCTTCTGTCTATAACAAAGACTAATGATGATGCATATCCAGTTAACTTGGGCAGCACAGGGCAGTCCGACTGGGATGGGTCAGTAGCATGGAGAGTCTCATTTCTCATATTTCTACCATTGTTTAATGATTTGAATGTTCTCAGTCAAAGTAAAATGAAGCAGACATTATTTTGACAGTGATGACGTCATTAGTCGCTGGCTTCCTGTTGTTTCTATAGCCTCCATTGGTCTACATCAACAAACACTGCAAGTCATCCATGACAAATGGGTATTATTTCCGAAATACCCCCATGCAAGTTTCAGGGTGTTTTGCTTTGAGAGGCCGGTTGGATTGAGGGAGGGGTTCTGCATTTTGCTTCTCGAGTGACAGAAAATCAGAGAAAAATGGCCTTCATGCGTCAGCCAATCAGACAACATTCAGCAGCCCAGCACGCCCCCATGCGGCATTTACAGGCACTAGAGACACTGTCTGGGACTTCCGGTCCCCGCTCCCCGCACTCCACAAATAAACATACACTATCTTCGTTCAAGCTTCTTAAAAAGCACATAAAACAGACCTATGTTCCTTAATTTCTTAGACATCCCTTCAGAATAGGACCCCTTTTGCCTAAATGTACTTTGGTTTAGAGAATCGGCCCGTTTTTCATAGAAACAGGGACGGACAAATTCAAAGGAACGCAACGTTTCATCAGTTTATTCCGTTTTTTCTAAGTGTCATGTTGGAGAAGGAGTACAGGGACCGGGCTACTGTCACGTGATGAATGGCCAGTGCTTATGTCCTTTCCCTCTACTTCAATCTAAATCTCAAACCTAAACAGCATGTCGGCTCTATGCTCTAGGAGTCTAGCCTGACAGTGTGTCCCTGTCCACCATTCTATTGATTTCTAAACAATAAATCTACAGATTCATGCTGCTAACTCAGTTGAAAGAAAAAAGCTGTTAGATATTTCCTTGGTATTATCCCACTTTGGTTCAAATTTGAAAACGCTGAACATCTTTTAGCTTCAACAAAATGAAAAAAAAAATCAATTGATGATAATACTTGGGACGGGAGCAGGTGGGGGGATGAGTTGATACATTTTCATTTTCTCTCTCAATTTAATTATTAATTACAACATGCATGTATCATGTCGATAACAACAAGCAGTACTAAATGTCTTAGTGTTTGTTCACCGAACTATGAAGTACCAGGTGATAGCCACTTTCACGATAGCTATAGTTGTATCCTCATTTCTGGCACTTGGTACTGAAAACTTTGAGTTATTTGACTGGTCTAAAGGTCACATAGTCATTTCACATAGCCTTCTCAAAATATACAGTTCTCACTTCTAGAGAATGCATGCCTAAAATCTGATGGGTTTAATTGCTCAATAAATAAGCCTCCTTTCCCTATTTTATATCTCTGTCCAATGGTAATCACAAGGTTAACGTCGCTTAGTGTTTTTACACAGCCATTCAGTCCTTCACCCCCGATGCTTCCACAAGCCACAGCGCCATACAGCGGTGGAAAACGGAATCCTGTCCAGTCCATTTGGTTCCGACACGCCGACCAACTTGAGGACTCCCTTGGGTCAACCAAGGTCAAAGCTGGACTCAGCCGACATGTCCACACCTCCGTCTCCAAGCCGCCATGATGGATTTTTCATTTGACCAATCAGCGCTCGATGTGGATTTGCCTCCTCAGATTGGCCAAATCGAGGCTGTAATGGGTGCCCCCTGGCGGTAATTGGTGAAAGTAATGGGTGCTTGGTGGGGAGGGTGGGGGCTTGGGCTGACTGGGCCTTAGTTAGGTAAACATGGTAAATATGACCATCTAGCACTGCTCTCTATACCCCCTCTATACCCTATACTGTATACATGTAGGTTCACATGCCACATCTATTGGGAAGGTTCAGTATAAGTCATCAGTCTGTTTCCTGCAGGCAACCTGCAACTCTTCCTCAACTCTAAAAAAAAATCTATTGAAATTATGTTGCATGTGTAGCTTTTGAGGGATGAGATTCTTTGGCCTCTCCCCAATTCAAGTCCACCCATATGCAAATCAATAACTTTTTTTCCTTTTACTTCATTCATTCAACTGACCAGGGGAAAAACTCACTACACGTTATAATCTCTCCTACAATCTACAGTTTCTATCAAACTATACCGTACCAGTCCATCAGTGGGGAAACCCTACACACACTGCACCCATGATTTCGCCAAGCCGTTCATAATCTTCCTCTTGAATTCTAATATGGGTGCTCGGGAGAATTGAATTACATGAGGTGTAGAGGCGAAAATGAAATTTGTCTATATTTGAGGAAATAGCGCAGGGAGACCTAGAAAATGAATGCAGTATGGTGATGAGAATGAAGTTAGAGCAAGGAAAACCTAACCCTTAAATGGACTTTGTCAGTGAAATATCAGATTAGAAATGCTCCATTTCAGTAACCGGATTATGGCTGTGTCGTCCCGTTTGCCTGTGTTACTCGTTTTTTAGCATTCTGTCTAATCTGATTGGCCGAGGCGGCTCTGAGGTTTAATTAACCTTATTCTGTATTTGTCAAAATCTGGGATCGCACCAGTTTGAAGTTCATGTTTGATCGAATATGAGGTAAAGGATAAGATGTTGATTAAATCTTCGAGAGAGGCGTTCTCGTGAAGCACAAACAAAACGGCCAGCTATAAATGGGTTACTGTATTGGCTTGCATAAGCTTCAATGCATTAATTTAATTTAACCAAGTCTAAAGTCTTGCGCTTATATTACAAGACCGGTGCTATTCAAACCGGCGTTTATACATGTTCCAAACTTTTGTCAAGCATTTATTTTCATCATGATTTCTACTATAATGACCTTGGTCTGTTACATCTTTAGATGCAATCAGAAAAGTATCTTAAAGACTGCCCTATGGTTAGTGTTTCCACTGAGCTAATTATGTTCAAGCCACAGTCCTTCATAATTATATACATGTAGCAGCTATAAGATAGACGAGGCTGTTGTGTACTTACTACAATACTGGCAAGACTAAGGCGATTCTGTGTTTGATACACTGCACTGGATAGGTAGGTGCTTGGTGTACCCGTGAGTATATAGCCTATGCCTGTCAGATCAGGTCTATTTCATAGACATAGAAATAGGTAAGTTCTTTTTGCATCGACTTTGTTTTTACCAGGAGAAATTTTCAGAACTATCACAATGACTGTGTGTGTCAACTTATAGGACAAACAAAGATTTCTTGCATATCTTAGGCTTTCTCAATGTACAGTGTTGTCTTTTAGGATTCGCAGAAAATATCACATTTCAGACCAGAAATACCCACAATTTCTTATCTGAGCATGCTTGTGCATGCCTTTTGCTTGTAAAGAAGCGACCCACATATACCTTTATTTATACGATAATTGAGATGTAAAAATCCATATACCCTCTCATGCCCATTTCACAGTTGATTGGTTAATGTTCCACGTGTTTTTCTCTCTTGGTGAAGTTTATTTCAAGGTAGGTATTCACCAATAGGACATAGTCATCTACATCCATTAATAATCTCCTTTTCTTTCTTAACTGCAAAAAAGCTGAGAAAGTTGAAATTGAAAAAGACTTCACAAAGAGAGACTAACTCTGGCAGCCTGATACAAAGAGGTTCCAGATTGTGATAGTTGGTGGGTAAACTGCAACCATAAGAGGGTGTATAAGAATATAAGCATTGGCCTTGACATTGATATGACCCATCTATTAATAGATGCCATCAATGACAAAGGTGTTGAGTGACATAGAGGGTCGGATGCACCAGGGCGATGATATAGAGGATCAGAAGCAACACTATGATATAGAAATTGTGGGTGATAATAGGGGATATGTGGGAGCTCTGAGAGGCCGAGGCCGAGAAGAGAGTGTCTTCTATACCTAGCCCTTTTAAGGACAGCGTGATGTCTCAAGGATCCATGCTCATTTGTCATACCGATGCAGCGCAGGCAAGTGACTCAGTTACCTGCTTGCTTACTCACCCGCGACATGTCGGTTGTCGAACATTCTGGAGTTTATCAACAATATATATCCATGCATGATGCCGGGTCGGCATCATGCATGGATAAATGAATAGTGAGTTACTCGCACAATGCTGCCCTTAGGGAGCTAAGGACTAATTACCTGTGTCTCGAGTCTGGCCTTTGTAGTCGTCAAATTACTGCCTACCGTCAGGGTAATATCCGGCCGTGGCCACTCACACACCCCTATCAGTGACAACAGGAACTACAGGATTACCCAAAAGGGGCATTGGGATGTTGGGCATTATCTGCAATATAATCATAGACACAGGACGTCTACAGACTCCATTGGTGCAACCTTCAGAGTTGTTCCAAGATCATACTTTGCTTCTATTCTATGAATAATTTCTAACTGTGTCGAAATAAATTCGTAATCCTACTGATCCAAATGAGTGGGCCTGTTTTATTAATTTGTGGAGGTGTATCTTAAACACAAGGGCTGGCGTTGGTGGATTTGGGGGGGGGGGGGCGCAGGGAGGGGACCAAGAAAATTAGGAGTGCATCAGTCCTGAGTTAGAACTAAATCAATTTCACCCCTTACGATTCAGAGCTGCTGTGAAAAATACCAGTCATGCTTGAGTAAACAAGATAATTTTGAACCTCTCTCCCAGGGGGAACAGAAAGTGTTTTGTTGCTCTAACACAAAAGTAACCCATAGATCTCCAACCCCCTGCTGGACCATTCCCTTAGAGAGGGCTATTCAGTAATGGCAGCAAAAGGTGGGACTGCAGCGACACTACATAGTAGCATGTTATCTTGATTCTAGGACATCAGCCTTCATATTGCCGCCTCAACGACACACATCAGATGATCATGATTAACTCTGGTGGAAGAGAAATGAAATTACCATAAAGCCCTGTACATCGGCACTAAAAAAAGTACTATGAATACTAAGCACTTGATGTAAATTTCCTAAATGTGTAGTTGGATAGTATCTTGCATTCTTTAGCATGCCTGGATATTAATGTATATGATGGTGTGCAACCTGATGGATATAGCTGCATGGTATAACACATGCTATAATCAGAAACACGTCAATGTAAGGAGAGGAGGGATTGTGAGAAGAGTTATAAACACACTAAGTGTCACACTAGCCACAGTAACAGTAATTAGGGCATTAACTCCACTCCCACCTCCCCAGGTGCATGTCTCATGATACTTCCACAGCCGCACACACAATGTTGTGGCCTTGCTGCTGGTGGAATGGGGAGGAGTAATAAACAAATAGCACCTGCAGGCTTCTAGTCATGGGAGTCCATGATGTAGCCCCCAGGCACCAGGCCATGTAATGGATCTACTCCTATATCCCTGACCATCAGTGCCTACTGCCTCCCACCCACCTACCTAGAACGCATGTCAGACTAGTTGGCGTGGGTGGTTCTGACTGTGTGAGGTCCTCTTAGAATTGGTCCTTGAAACTTAGAAAAGTGCACATTGACATCAACTACTGATAAATATAGTCCCTTCTGGTTATAACATAACTACACATTTTACGGCTTTTATGGTTAGTAGTGAGTTTATGATTCAGGTTGGCACCTTAGAGTGAGCTGGGTGATTTTTGAAGGAACTGTAATGGCTGATGCTCTTAACATCTGTGGACTGATCAAGAAATATTTTAGTGGCCTCACCAGCTAATCTAGCATGGGATTACCCATTGCTGTCTGTCACTCTACCCTGACAAATACCTATTATATATATATATATATATATATATATATATATATATATATATATATATATATATATATATATATATATATATATATATATACTACTAATCTTAGATATAACTTCAACATTCTGACATATTTTTACAGGTCATAGTTACTGATAAGTCTAAATATACCACTATACAACTACCTGACTGTTTTCTATTTGTAAGTTTAGAACAATCGTTCAATCGTTTGCTGTTTTTATTATCAAATAAGTAAAACAGCCCTAAAACAACGCTACTGGGGTTTCTGATTGAGACTTTCCTAAACATTGTGAAACGAAATCGCATATCCAATTGAGACCAAATGAATCATCATAATTATGTGTTCTCTATTTTACACGCTGTTAGATTATAAGTACAAGTTCTTCATGGAACAGAATAGTTCTTTATTTACATTTAGTACAAAATATAGGGTTGTCGTACAATGGGTGTTGAAACAAGTGGGGCACAATCTATTCAAAGGATCTGGTATATATTATTTTGTTTTTTGATAACATGAGAGAAGGGAGGATGTTCTGAATTGTAATAATAGGATGAAAATATCCAGGAGTTTTGAATATAAAGCATAGATGAATTATTATGTCATAACCATGAACTACATTCAGCTATAAATAGCTGGATATTAGGGTGCGAGCATAGCCTTGAAATATAGTACAGAGTAGGGAACCGAGTTGAAGTTGAGGAATGTTAACCCTTTGAGGGCCGCGAAGTATTTTAATACATTTTCTTCACTGTCATCGTGATGCATGAAAGGAATTTCGAAGTTGACTAGCTAGGATTGCATTCATGCATCATACTGACTCTCCTCTACACTTGTCCCACGAGCCATTCGCCAGGGCACTTGTAAACACCACTATGGCCTTGAACCAATTTTAGGTGAATAGGGACCACCAACTTCAGCAAGTATGGTGGGAGCTTTCCTCCCATACTTTCCGGTTCCAGTTCCAGTGTTAGTTCCAGTGACTCTGGTGTAGGTCCACCTCGTAGGATCATGAGGGCGTGGGCGCATGAATGTACATAGCCCTAGCGAGTTACTATCCAGGGCTGCATTCATGGATCAATTTGACAAAGGGCATAGCGCACTATATGACCCTTGGAGAGTTAATTGCACAGTTAATTACACACGTGCTATTGTAGTGGGAAAGCTACAGTATATGATTATTTTGAGGCTTACGGTTTAATAACATACAAATTCAGAGGGATTCGATAATATACATATTTTGGAAATGTCAATTATGAGTATGAGTGATTGGGTGCAGCCTTATCGTCTAACACAATAAAGGATGTTATCAGTGAGGACGGCCCCTGATGACGGGGCAGTACAATTAGTAGGCAGCAGGGTGGGGGTGCAGTGCTATCATGGAGTAGTTAGGTGCACAGTGTTACCCGCTCTAACCACTGATCAGGCTGTGGCTTTATGATCCAGGACCACGCCGACACAGCACTTAGAGTTGATTACCTGTTGACGGTGCCTCCGGCCAGCCAGCCTGCCCCGGCCCGGTTGTGGTAGGCCGGTAGTAGTAGCCACAGTTTTACCTGACACAGCAAAATACAGACACACACACTGCCCCATGTCCACCTGGAGCTATGGGGTGTTTCCAGAGTGGGTGCTGGGGGTGTGGGGGTGATGCTACCACCCCCACTACTACTACCTGTGTGGGTATTAGTAATGCACCACCACACCCCTCCACGGTGCAGTGCATGTCAGCTTAACAGTGCAATATGCACTGACACAGCCTACTCAAACACACACATGCACCCCGCCACACCATGCTAACACAATGCCTCCGGTGGTGCCTAATAACATTGAGCTTTACTTCACTAAGACACTGATCCTGATCAACCATGACAAGAAAGTTAAAAACAGTGGGTGAAAGCTATTAATCTCCATTGGGAGTTACAGCAGGTGGATGGTCCGTGGTACTGCAGGAGGATTTATTACATGGCCTGGTTAGGACAGGGCTGGACAGGAGTACACAGCAGCTGGAGGCATGCCCTGGAGGAGGGCCATCCCCACTGGGATTAAAACTATAACCAGCAGGAGGATGGATCTGTACCAGGGAGGCCATCTTTCAAGGTGCCACTAAACTCTGTGCGGGGACATATCTACAGCAGTGGTGGGTGGCAGGCAACTAGTTGACTGTAAATCTGACAAAGAGCAATCTCTGCACATAACTTCTTGCTAGACACATTCCACATGACTTGCATCTCTAAGAGGTACCAATGTGACACAGCTCCCTCTGACACACCTCCCTCTGACACACCCATCTCACACGTTGACAAACAACCATCTGACACACATTCATTTGAGAGATGACTACCTGATAGACACCTATTTGACAACTTTGTGATGCACATCCCTTTAACTAACAACAATTTGACACACGTCCCTTGGGCATATAAGCATCCCTTTGACAGCCACCTATCTGACACATATCTCCTTGAGTAACAACTGTTTTGCACACATCCCTTTGACAGCCAACTGAATAACACACGTCCCCTTGACATACAACTATTTATGACAGACATGCATTTGACAGACGACCATGGTGTAGCCCCCTGTCCCTGAATGGATCCTACCACAGCTTAAGGTTATCACCTCCATGGGCCGGTGTTACCCGACAAAGAGTGACCCCTGCCTCCTCCTACCAGTGGGATCAACAGGTAAGTGAAATCTACACCATGTAGGATTCTTTAAAAGCGTAGATCTCGGTACCCCTCCAGCGGCAGTCGGAGTGGAGCCGGGACAGGTACTCAGCCCTATATATAGGGGCGCTGAGGCTTTAACTCGTTAAAGGCCCAGCGCCCCTATATATAGGGCTGAGTACCTGTCCGACTGCACTGTCTGGACGTGCACTAAGATCTGCGGGTTTAATAGCAGCAGAGTAGGACCTGCTGCCATACACTTGGCATGATGTATGAATGCAGCACATTGGTTAGTACTTCGCCGGCGCTGGGTGTATCATTGTTGCGTTGATACACTTGTTGATATTACTTGTCAACACTGCGTTTGCGCATCATGCTTGTAGACAATCAAAAAGCAGATTTAATTCTAAAACAGGTAGTTTGACTCAAAACGTACGATTGTATTTGGATAGAAACTATGCTCGATAGGTCTATTAAGAGTACATTGACCCGGGGTTTGAAGTGTCACATCTAGGATAATTGGTTAGACTAGTATAATGCTCTATACTTCGTCTGTGTCAACAGTCTTTATGTCATGTCATAGAAAAAGACAGAAGGAGGGGATTGATAGGGCAGTCACATTCATATTCTTGTTGTTCTTGTTTTTTTTTTTGGTATATACAATGATTATACAAGGGATCACATGAAAAATGAGGTTTGAATAGAAGTGACGTGATTAATTATAATTATAGATGGACAATATTTATGTTATCATTAGCTATTACTGAATAGATGTATATTAGAAACCATGGCCATAAAACTATCAGCTAAACAGTGCCTATGCGTGTGTCCTGTCCGCTTGAACCTCACCTTTTCAATGTACCTTATGCTCTTTTGAAAGCCCTTTCAATTCCCCTCGGCGTTTTAACCTTTTCATGTGCTATTTAGTTGGTCTAACATAAATTGCAACCATGTCTCAGCCAATTGGACTATTTTCATAGTGTGAAAGGTTAAAGCCATTCAGATTATATTACATTAAATCCCAATTAGAGGCGCGGTTGCATACATCATTCAATAAGCTTGGCACCTTCGAAAAGTTCAAGATTTTAGGTAATTAAAGTTGAAATGAAATTCCTCAATTGCAGGCAAGGTTAGGGCTACATTTAAATGCAGGGAATGAATCAGATGCGGTGATCGCTACTCCAAACGACAGAGCTAATTTGGCTATTGCATGCAGTACTAACCTATAGACTGCACCTTGATTCCTTTCACTCTAAGCACCCCCCCCCCCACTCCACACACACACAAACCTGTAAAGGTGCGACTACCAAGAAATCAACACTGATTTATCAATGTCCCTGTAACACTGATAGTATGGCTTCATCGACCAAAAGAGACTTAGCTATGATAAGCAATGCCAGAAAACTCAGTGTATACTAATGTATGAGTGAGAGCTGGGGTAGATAACTGCACTTGGAGGAGACAGCTAGCTTATTCACCTACTCCTCTGTAGGGAGTGTCCAGAAACTGCTGCAAGGAACCAGCCTTGACCGTCTGCTTGGTTTGGGCAGTAGTTCTTACCTTCTAGGGACCAGCGAGCAGGAACTGAAAAGTATGGCGGGAGTGGAACTGTTTTTAGACCCATCTCTTAACTGTTGCAGAGGTTTCACCATACTGTCCAGTTCCTGCTCCATAGTATCTACTCTCGTTCCCAAATCCTTCCGAAGGAAGGCTCTGGGGACAGCCAAATGACCTTGAACTTGGAAATTTGCTGGTTCTGGGCAACCCCTGCTGGTAGGCTGGAACCAGCGAACAGGAACAGGAAATGGAACCAGAATGTATGATGGTAGTTTTAGGTAGATTTACCATCAGCCTTCCTGGTTCCATTTCCTGTTCCTGTTCGCTGGTTCCAAGCTACCAGCAGGGGTTGCCCAGAACCAGCAAAATCCCTTCATTTGGCAGTTACCAGAGCCTTCCTTCGGAAGGATTTGGTAACGAGAGTACATAGTATCTTGAAGACAAGAATCAGTGCCCAAACCCAGCGACCAAACCCAGCACCTATTCAAGGTCGGATCATAGCGGCACTTACAAGTGCCATTCTGCATAATGTATACACTCTACCTGGCCGCCACACCTAATTACAGCTCTGATTTACCCCTACCCTACGCAAACACACCACCAGATAACACCAAGGTGCTATATATGTCTGAGTTAACGCTGTGTCTGGAGGATTATATCAGCCCTCAGATCTGGCCTTGACCTGCCGACTTGACTAGTGTCCAATATATCAGCGTGTTTTGGCTGACCAGTGGTGTTGCGGGCTACCAGCCCATCCACCTTTCAGTCAACCAGACCAATTGGCAGAGCCAGCCACACATCTCAGTGTTAGCTGGGGCGTGACTTGTCATATTTATGTGAGCAACTCTAAGCTATATACAGACAGATACCAGCCACTCCCTTATAGATAGAGACACTGAGTTACTCCCAATCGGATCTCATACCCCCTATCATGCAGGCCTATACTGGTCCATGAAAGCATTTGCATTTTGCAAGAGAATGAGTGATGGGAAGGCTTCTCTATGTGATTTAAATATGTAGTAGAGATGTCACTTTCCGAGCAGATTCTTTGTATAGATTCTAGCTTAACTGGTTAAATTAACCCCGGTCGATAGAATTGGCTGACTATCAACACAGAGAGGTTATGGGTCGTCTCTATGTCACCCTCTCTCGCAACAGAATCGGTACATCCTAGGGATACTACTTGTGGTGTCACAGTACAAATTCGCCCCCAGAATGTTGTAGTCGTAAATAGTGCCAATGAAAAACGGTACTACTGTGCATATAATCAGTGGTAGGAGGCCTTAAATTTGTCACAGAAACATAATCTGCGGCCCAAATTGTTCCCAAAGGCCTTGGCAAAAAAAAAGAAAAAAATTGGTTGTTGCCATGGTAACCCTGGGTGGTGATTGGAGGGGTCAAAGGTCAAGGTCAAAGGTCGCTGGGCACCTGTAAAATTTCTCCAGTTTGGGGAAGTCAGTTTCCATGGCAACTAGCGCAAAATCGGAACACACTTTTTTATGCGGGATGCAAATAAAAAAATCAGATATGTGTTAAGCTTTGATTTAAGGGGTCATTCAATACTGCACACTCAAAAGAACCCAACCTTTTGCCCGTCTGAAGGAGAAAAATAGGGTCAGAACCAGAAATTTTGTCGGCTATTTGTACCGTGACACCTTGTATATCTTCAGAAGGGTGAGTCAGACATAATGGCTTCACAATCTGGTTTTAAACTTCCACAGGGAGCTCTCTATGGTAGCCCCATTGTTGCTTTGAATGCTGCCTTTAATTTGTGACTTCAGTATGTCACTTCACATTGTCTCATGTCAATGCAGTGTGGCTTCCCTTAGTGAGGTGTCACAGGGTGGCTTCAACTATGATGTCACACTGAGGAGTCAATTGTGATGTCACAATATTGCTTAAATTCTAGTGTCCCAATGTGACATTTATTCTAGCGCTAACCCTATTGTGACTCATGAACCAAGTCTCACTTGGTAAACTGTGACATGCTATATGGATTGTAGCACGAATCCATCTGAATACTCCTGAAGTCGCCTACCATATACAATATGTATGGGTAAAGTTTTCTGGCAATGTAAAATTGACTCCAAATCGTTTCAGTATCTATTGGTAAGATAGCTCCAGGACGTAGACCAATTCATGCTATCTAATCGTCACCATCATAGGCCGAGATCATGACTAACAATAGTAGAATCAATGGCTTATTGGTTAATTTACCTGCAGTATCACTTACAGCGACAGTCTCAGTGACTCAGTTGAACAGAATTGATCAAACCGATCGATTTAAACCCCCACCCACCCCACATGAAGTGCTGAGTACCTGTCCCGGCTCAACTCCTACTGTTACTGTAGAGGTTCCAACATGTGGCATTTAAGGACGATGATAGAGGTAAGTGGCAGCTATAACGCGTCAAAATACCGGGGGTCGATAGTAACTCTGTAATATACAGTGAAGCACTCCCCCTTCTTAACACTTAGCCTCTCAACCCAGTAAGTATGGCAGAGTAATTTCCTGCCAAGGTGCATGCGTACATGCAGCCCTGTTGAGCAACTCACAAGTGTTTCATAAATGCATTATTGCGACCATATAGGGTTGATAACACTTCCTAAAAACACTTCATGAAATTAAAAAAAAACGTATTTCAAGGTTCAGAGTGTAGTTCTACTCAGAGAATGTTGCATGTGTCATAGCCGCATGTCGTCGTAGTAAGGTGCAGACTGCAGACATAACAGTCTGTGGTGCTATTTTCATGCAGCTATCACTTCTGTGTGTCATAACCTGTACTTGGATCATGATGTCACTGCTACATGGGCTAACGTTTATCTGCGACTTCTATGCTATAAGAGCAGGTCACTAAGCTATTAGTAGTGAATATTATCATGTATAATAGTAGGCACAGACACAGGCTATGTAATTATAGACTATGGTTATGAGAGGGTAACTAAAGTTACCACAGTAAACTGGCCTGTGAAGTTATTTGTCTTATTCCTCTGCCGTGGTTTAAACAGGAGAAGTCTAACAAAAAAGACAAATAATTTGATTACACCATTATGATGTACGACATGTTCAGCAGGAACATGTAAATAGCCTTAATTATGAAAACTGTGGGGCTGATTTGTTGGATCTATAAATGTGTAGACCTCCGCAAATTATTTGCAGACCTCCAAAGGTGATTCTTGGATCTGCACAAATAGTATCTTATAGAGACGTTATGAGCCAAAACATATAATATACTCTTTCTGGTCTAGATTGTAGAATGTGATAGGGTAATTGGGCAGGGGGCAGGGTGCCAAAGTAATGTTGACTGATTGGGAGTTTTGTAAGAATGCGTGTGCCACGTGGAATGCATAAGTAAAGGTATTGGACGTTGATGGAACATGGCGATTGTAACAAGGTTATTTTCTTTCTTAGTATTTCTTAGCAAAGTATTCAAAAGTCTGTCCATACTTTATTTAACAGTATTTGATTTCAGAGAAAGTCTCTGCTGGCAAATATGGAAAACAGAGTCACAAATAATTAATGCCAACAAAGCATGTGCCGTAAACAGGTAAATACCTTATTTCTTTGATGATGTGTAGTTAACACATGAGGTGTTGGACAGGGTCTATAACACAATCTGAGCGGTCGTTGTGTTGTTCACATGCTGCTCACATAGCCATTTCAACCCTTTGAGACTCATATGGTGCCTCAGTGTGCTTTCTGTCATCAAGATGATGCATGGGAGCAACAATGGTGAGACTACTCGCCAGGGTTCATACATGCATCATGCGGACGCTTCGGAGTTTATCAACCCTGTTTTCATGCATTGCAATGACAAAGGACATAGCACATTAAAGCAGTATCCAATCCTTAAATGGTTAAGCTGAGCCTGCGTGTGTGGATCAGTGAGTGTGAGGAGGGTTGCCGTGTGAGCTGCTCACTGTGGGGACTGCGGCGCCTGTAACCCATTACTTCAGTCTGTTAACCCTTTGAGGACTGAACGATGTCTCAAAGCTATATGTTTATTTGTTAGCATGATGCACAAATTCAGAGCAATCTCCTCACAACATGTATTCAGGAGTCAATGCCATAGGCCCGTTATGGTGGATGGATTCAACACTGGCGAGTGTAGTCACTGCGCTGGTGCTGCGTTCATGAAAGGGAATAGAACATTTAAGTCCCATGCTAGTCTTAGATGTTTAAAGTTGGGCACCCTGAGAGGGGTATGGAAAGTGGAAGAATGGATGCATGTACATATCATGATGTATGAAACATGTAACAAACAGCAATGGTATACAATGTGATAACCAACCGAGCTCTAGACTACCTGTATACTAACCCCCACATCACAAGTATATACCTTGCCGCAGGTATCTGCGACATCACCTACTTAAACAAAAATAAAAAGGTAGAAATGCGTCCTGAGTCACTCTCAATCCAGGACACTGTCAATAGGCTGATGTCTGGCTACCACCTTGCCGTACAGCGGATAAATCTACTTTTCCCCCACGTGCAAGTGGTCATCTCCACCATATACGGGGTAGATATGAACCGCAGACGTAGACTCTTTACTGAACATCGCCACCAATCCCTCTTGAACGCCATTGTGCACCGGGTCAACCGAGCTATAATAGCCCTTAATACTGAGCTCTGCGTCATTTGTCCCCGAGCAGACCGCTATGTACATATGTGGGTAAGCACCCAAGGCCGAGTTAAGCACACCTACAGGAGGTTGGCTGATGGTACACACCCCACACGCCACACCCGTACATCAATAGCCTACAATCTGGGAGACGCGATGTGTAAAAACCAGATGAGACCTAAGACTGCGGAAGACAGGGCCTACTACTGGGCTACATACTGGGCTTAATCAGTGACCCCTTTCTAGGGCAGTCACATAGACTCACAGTGCCAGCAAGTCAACTGAAGGTATAAACACGCTCACATATTCAAACCTCATTAAATTACACACCTGTTAATATTGACATATTACTCAAATGTATAATACCTTTCCTAGTTTAACTGGTACTGCTCAGCACTGATACAATATGATACATCATGATCGCCACTAATTAACTCTAACTCCTCAGATGCATCACTAGCCAGCATCACTAAACTAATAATGAGCCATTCTGCACCTATTGATTCATACCTTTTTAGGTATACACACGTGACAAACATGTAACCCATGTCTCTGACTACATGTGCCTGTCAACCTGTTAACTCATGCCGTGATCAAACTGCAGCCTACCTACACCCTACCAGCGGACACTCGCCACCCTACAGGGCACGACCGCCCCGTAGTTTGACCGCCCCATGGTACGACCACCCATGACCGCCCCTGGCACGACCGCCATTGATCACACAAACTGACTGCATGCATCAACCGACCACTAACCTGCCGGCATCTGCATCTCACCCGCACGTATCCGCAAACCTCATAATTAGTCACCTTGATGTGACTTCTCTACCAACACTGGTCATGGCTGTAAGGTAGGACCCACCCTTAATAATCAGTAACTTTAAGAAGCCACATCACCCTTCCTAGGGTCGATGGACTGACGTCACAACGCTGACAATGCTCACTGCTGCCTGGATACTAACAATGAGGACTCACACGAATCTCTACTCTACCTACCCATAAACTCTTGCCAGCATCACACATATATATATATATAGTTATATCATGCAGTCAGAACAGAACCTCTCATATGTGCCCTTGAATAAATAAATTTATTTTGATATACTATCATTAACAATACTACTTGTGCTCAGGCGATGTTAATTGATACACACTACATATTACACCTTTAGACCCATCCACCCTGGACTCTATTCCCTAAATGCTGTTAGGTTCAAGTGGCGCAACGAGGTCTGCGGAGCCCTCCAAACGCTCTTGGAGTCAATTTCAACCCCCCCCCCCGCCAACCCCTCCTTTGGGGCAACCGCTTAGGTGAGATAACTCCTTAAGCACTGCCTGTATTATTCCTGGTACTGCAACCCGGAATCCTACACCCCCCCCCCCCACACTAGAAACAAATCCACTCACCGGAAATGAACCCGCCCACCCGTGGCTCCACTTTAACTAACACCCAGACATTTTTAAACAGCATGAAAGGTATTACTCTGGTCAGCTGTAACGCTCGTAGCCTCAACTCAAGCAAACTATCTGATGTCAAACTCAGCTTAGACAGTGATATATTATGCATCTGTGAGTCCTGGGCGACCAGTCCAGACAATGCCTTCCTTCATTGGGATGATAAAACAATTTATAGAAATGATAGATTGGACAGGACTGGAGGGGGTCTAATCACCTACGTCGGGGAATATTTCAGCCCTTACTGCGTTGAACAGCCCCATTTACAACTCATGGAGAATTCCATTGAGCTACAAGTGCTATTTATTGAAAAGCCCAATTATAAAAATCTGTGTATCTTTAATGCCTATAAACCCCCTAACGGTGACGACGATACCTTTTTTGATAAACTTGAAAAGCAACTCGCAGAAGTAAACCGCGATAAGTTTGAGGTATGGATCTTAGGTGACCTAAATGCAAATACCAGAGACCGCAACTGCCATGCTGCCAAGGGGCTATTTGATTTCTGTCGTGAAACTAGTGTTAAGAGACTGATTGAAGACATCACACGGCCCAATGATAGGGGTTCCGGTGGCTCATGTCTAGATCACATTTTAAGTGATAGTGAAGTGGCGAGTAAAAGCGGAGTTCTCAACTGCATGATTGCAGACCACTATGCTGTGTACGCCTGCCGGAAGAAGGAAAAGGAACTGCATGTGCCTCTAACCTTCACCGGCCGATCGTATAAGAATTATGATAGAGATGATATGATAGAGTATTTGAGTGATCTTGACTGGTCTCCCTTCAATACCAGCAATGACCCCAATACTCAATGGTTATTTATATATAACTCCATAATCGACTACCTTGACGTGTGTTGTCCTATTAGAGATATGACTGTTAAGAAAGTAAGTGACCCATGGGTGTCACCGGAGACTATTGAGCTCATTAATGACAGACAAGAGGTTATTAGGGAGCAGCGAGCCACTAACAATAAGTCGCTGGTTAAGGTGGTCAACCGGATCAAAAACAGAATCCAACGCCAACTGCACAATGCTAAAAGTGATTATGCACTTCAGGTGCTCAGACGCGCAGAGGGGGACCCTAAGCGTTTCTGGAAAGAGATAGGCTGTCTTTTAAATCCTGTGACTAAGAACCTAACAGTCCAACTTGTTTATGAGCTCACTGGTGAAACCATCCCTGTTGATAAAACTGCTGAGTATATAAATAATTATTTTGCTAACATAGGTCATGACCTATTCAGTAAAATGCCCCCAGCTGGCATTGACCTGCCTGATCCTGGCTTAGTCGATGGCGCTGAAGATCTCGACCTGAACGAATTAATTAGTCATGAGGATGTACTAACACTCATCAAGAAAATTAATATTGACAAATCAAGTGGGTTACAGGGAATGAACAGTAAGGTGTTGAAAGACGCTCTACTCTTCCTGAGCCAAGAACTCACCACTATCTTTAAGAACTCCATTAACTTAGGTGTATTCCCGGAGGCGTGGTCTGAAGGTACTCTAGTGCCTATTCCAAAGAAGGGTAATTTGACCAGCATCAAAAACTGGCGTCCAATCACCCTACTTCCCTTACCAGGGAAAATTTTAGAGAAGCTTATTCACAAGACCCTCTCCACGCATCTAGAAAACGAGGTGGTACTCTGTGAAACCCAATTTGGTTTCCGCCCTGAACGTAGCACCGCTGACGCTGTTTTTAACGTGCTGAAAGATCTCTATGCAGCAAGGGATGACAGTAAGATTGTATCATGTTGTTTCATCGATTTCTGCAAGGCTTTCGATTGCGTACACCACCCTACCCTGATCAGCAAAATTTGCAGCTTGAACATCCATGTGAAGCTCAAAAAGTGGCTGATGGCGTATCTAGCACATAGGTCACATTGCACTGTAGCCAATAACTCTAAGTCAGTCCAGTCACCTGTGAAATTTGGTGTACCTCAGGGTTCAATTTTAGGCCCATTGTTGTTTGTGGTATTTATAAATGACCTAGGAAATAGTATCCAAAATTGCAAATTCACTATGTATGCTGATGACATTATCCTGTACGCCACGCATGCTGACAAACAGGAGGCTGACAGGCTGCTACAAGATGACCTTAACAGAGTAGGGGCATGGTGCAATCAAAATTATATGACAATTAACACCACTAAAAGTATGTGTATGTATTTCGGTTCAGGTCCCAGATTGGCAGACAATAACTTCCCCAATATGACACTGAATGGGGTAGTACTACCCACCTGTACTAGTTACACATATCTTGGAGTGGATTTAGATAGCCGTTTGAGCTTAACCCCCCACATGAACAAAAAAAAGAAATGTTTCGGCAATAAACTATACAAATTAAACCATCTACGCAAATCTACATCAAAAGAAGTATGTCTTGAGGTATATAAGGTAATGACCATCCCTAGTATTGACTATTGCTCATTCTACACAGGTAGTGCCCACTCGGCAGATCTCATAAAGCTCCAACGTATGCAAAACCAAGCCCTGCGTATCTGTCTCAGAACAGGCATCCGTACTCTAAGTGTAAATGACCTGCATAGTGAATGCAAGATAGAGTTCCTTGCTAGGAAACACAAATTGCAACTGCTATCACTAATGTGGAAAAAGGCACACAATGGTGAGGCCCTAGAGCAGAGGAACGTGAGAACACGTGGTGACAGGAAAATAAAATTCGCCAAGCGACGTGCTAAGAGTAGTTTCTATCAAAAGTCTCCCTACTATAGAGGAGTCTCCTTATGGGACACACTAGATCATAAAACACAACACCTACCAACCAAAAGGCGCTTTCGGCACGCTATAGATAAACTACCCCTCCTGGACCCACAGTAACCCTCACTATCCAAAGTTCTTGGAGATGCATACTACTGTATTGTATGATTGTAACTCTTAATGGTCTAATGAGACAAACTTGTACATACTTCACTTTCATGAAACAAGGGCACAATGAGAATAGTTTAGGCAGTACCGTATTGGGAACCCTAGGATTTCACTGTCAATCCCATACGTGTGCGATGAAAACAGTTCCTATGGAACTATTCGCATAATAAATAACTTCAACTTCAACTTACGTTGCAATGGTATACCCTTTAGCCAGACACCATCGTTTTTCACCATGGAACTACAATACTTTGATTTTATTTGCATTTATGGTGAGTTTATAATGATCACACCATTTACTTATACAATGCAAGTCCTCTTGTATATTATGTGATTTAGCAATGCCAGGGTCCCCAGATAGCCACTGTAATATGTGCTATATTGGCAGCATACTATCTTAATGTCCATTGTTGGTACTATTACACTTACGATTCTATTAATCTTAATATAGATTATGAGAACCAACAGGCCCAAGAAGGAGCCTTGAGTAAAACCGCAACTGACATTCCTCAGAAAAGTGGTTTCAAATCGTAGTAACTTGGTATTTGCCCCCAAGGTAGCTTCTGAACCAGGCTAGAATCTCTTCGTCGTACCCAATCTTCAAGTGGTTCACTGTGTCAAACGCTTTCCTTAGACCAAAGGAAGACGATTGAAACAAACCCACCCCTATTCCTATTTTCATAAAGGACTTGAACTAAACCGAAATCCGCATCTATTGAAAAGTGTCGTGGCATGCAGCTCCTGCGATCTGGCTGTTATTCCTATAAACCATTTAACAGAGGGCTTTAATGGAATATGCTCTTTGTGCCTTGAACGCAGCTCTGGCCAGCCGATTCCTCAGGGCTGCATCACACATGCCGACCACCAGGGATGATCCCTCCCAAGGAGTATAAATCCCCCGGGGGGGCACTTGAATTTTTTTTGACAGGGGTGTGCGGCTGGACCTCTGACAACCCTTACCCTTGTTAGGGCGATTTTGATGCCAAAAAGTTACCCTTGTTAGGGCATTTTCGGTCAAAAGTGCCTAGGTTTCGGTAAAGGAGAGATAAAATAGCCAAAAAGTTACCCTTGTTAGGGTATTTTCGGCCAAAAGGGCCTAGGTATCTGAAAAAAAGAGATAACATAAACCATGCTTGTGTAAATCTGCTGAAAAAAATACCCACCTGCGGAGGTTTTAGTCGAAAACTGCGATATTTTTGGTGAAAACTGGCAAATATTGGTGAAAAATAGACCCTTGTTAGGGCGATTTTCAAGAAAGTGGACCCTTGTTAGGGCGATTTTGTAAAAAAAAGTAGCCTTCCCAGCCGCACACATGTGTATACAAAATATACTAAGTGCCCCCCCCCCCCGGGATATAATCACATTAAAGCATTATACGGCCTTTAAAGAGGACACGTTTCAGATGTTACCAATACAGCCGGGACATCCCAGCTTTGGGACGACCAACAAATGGAGCAGTGATAAATCTATAATTAGGGACCGCCATCATATCCTGTTAACCAAAGGACGGTGTCATAGAGCGGGCTGTTTGAACGTAATGCTGCAAATGCATCCCGCTTAAAGCCTACACCTTTTGGTGGCTGCCCGGGCATTTGGCAGTCGGGTTATATTTAACCCTTTGAGGGTTGCATAGTGTTTTAATAACCAAAGTCCTTGTGAGCCCACTTGCTGGTGCTGGATGCATGCATCCTGCTGTACCTACAGGTTTAAAGCACTTCCGAAGGGTATAGTAGGCGTGATGCATGAATGCAGTACTATATATAGCCAGTAGACTAGAAATGGGTCTATTCGTGCATTATGCTAGTAAAAAGTATCGCACAGTAAATCACTATGCAGCCCTTAAAGGGCTATAGCCCATCGTAGCCTACCTGTCCCTCCCCCACCTCCTGCCTATACCTGCAGCATACGCGGGCCCCCATTGCACAGAGTACAGCTGCATGGTAAATGAGGCACCGTTGGTCTGAGCAGTGTTAGTGGCAATACTGGTGAACAGTGAGAAATAAGGTGCATAATGGGGTGATTCTGCCCTAGAGTACCCACTAGATTCGGTGTTTTCGTATTGGCTGTAACCTGAGTCTTTGTACATATATATGAGTTGGGTAACCAGAGTACCCCAACCCTTCCAACACCATAGTATCTACCTGGCTAGACGCACCTGTTCTCTAACAATGGCACTAGGCTCCCAAACAGATCGCTATTGTCCCATAGCTTGGCGCAAATGCATACTTCATGGTTTGTATGCGCACCGAATTATATGGATATTTATCTATATTTATTGCTATCTGATTTTATTCTGGTACAAAGTCATAAAACCGTTGTCTAGCCGATACTTTATGCTGTCAGAAACCTGGCGAAACCATCAACAGAATTCCATAATGAGATCACAGCTAGGTTTAGACCATGAGGCATTAATGCCCCTGGAGGAGATCACCCCTGTATCACTGTGTCAATTAATACATGTACAAGTAGGTGGGTAAATATGTATTATTATTATATTGAACATATTTTAATATTGCTACTCTCACAATAGTAACATAAACAAGGGAGGATTCTGGCTAAGAAGTGTTCAATAGTTGTGCTCTATCTATTCTTTTACCAGCTGTGTAATATAGAGTAATATATGCCATCCATAAGGGTGTAAGTATTTCAAGAAACAATGAAGACATGCATGTCTCTTCCCATCGGTCAGTATGCCTTAATAGACTTTAGTCACAAATGCGAGTTACTCATTATAACTATGTCAGTGCATCATGACAACACGTGAGCATGAAGCCTTGAGCAGTACGCGGCCCTTAAAACGTTGACCAGTAGAAGATGTCATTGGAGACTCACCCAGGGGTTAAAGTATCAATTAGATTGTGTAAACAACCAATAAACAACGTCACATCTAGCTACTACTAAGACAAACACGCCTTTTAGAGATACATAACTGGACATCCAAATAGAATGTAATGTAAAAGCTCATGCTGTTAAACCAAAAAAAAACATAGAGACGGATTTTGTTTACCTAAGCCTAAAATGTATCCATAAATTGACATTGCAACAAACTCTGGACGCATGATAGATATTTTGTTAATATCTTGTAATATACCTTCCCACAGAAAGACAATCATAGAACACCTGCCATGATATTATTTTATCAGATTATGACATGGCTTCAAACACTCTTTTTGCCATAATTTGTTGATAGTGAGATTACCTTTACAATGAAGTTTGATAGCAGAATAAAACAATGTTGAGAGAGACAATGCCTGATCCACTAACTTTGATGCTTCAGTTTCTTTATGACCTGTCTGCACTTTCCTATTGAAAACGTCATTGTTGCTCTTCAAGTAACAAACGGCCGGGAGCTGCTCAGACCGTCTCTGGGCAATTTACCGTTTCAAGCAAGATGATTCCCATCTAAATAGCAAAGCCCTTTTCTTGTGATCGCCCTTAAGTAGTTGTTTCTATTGCAGCTCAATTGAACTTCATTTACTTTCTCTTGGGGCTACATGACCTGAATCCTCTGTTCCCTTGGGAGAAGAGGCAGTGTAGGTAATTTGGGTTTTTTGATCAGCCCCCACCTGTGCCTGTCTCTTCACCAAAAACTGCCCCAGGCACCTGCCCATCTTTAAGGCCGTTTTACTGGCCTCATCAGACCCTACTCACAGGACCTCCTCCAGGGTATGCCTTACTTAAGCTGACCACACGACGCAGGTCCTGGTTGCACAGTTATAGACCTTCATCTCTTTTTTTTAAATATTTTATTCAATGATAACATAACTTTTAGGCTGGAACTGGGATAACTGAAATGCAATTAGGTTTTTATTTACTTACTCAAACAGCTTTGACACACAATTTAGATTGGATCACAAATATGAACATAAACAGGACATATCCCAGACTGTTATACATATCTCAAGGAGGGGAGGAACATTGTCCGCTTTGGGCGGCATCCTAGTTGGGCCTGCTAGCTCCCCAACACACAAATGGTCAAGTGACAGGTGAGGCATCTGGTGGGTCATCTAGAGTCGGGCTCCCCAACACAGGGCATGTGCTTCCGTAAGTCCAAGGCCAGAGAACCCAAGAGACCCCATGTGTCGAAAACAGTCCTGCCTCATTCTCACATCTGTAAGATAATGTAGCTCTAAACCTGATTCGATTTGGGAGCTTTTTCACTTATAGACACTGGCTAAGTAATCTAAGTACTTATCAAATATTCTTCATTGCCCTAGATGGAGCAGGAGTCTATGGGATATAGACTTCAAGAGATCTAGTCATCTCATTGGTCAACTTAGAGTCCTCATGTTCTCGCTATGAGTCCCACTCCTTGCACCCACAGCGTGTACCGACCTTTCCAGTCCTGCCTCTGTCCGCTCTGTGGCATTTAATTAGTCATCAAATATGATGGCCTTCACTGGGCACGCACCTCACAGGTTTCCTGCCCACCTGGCGATGCCTCCACCCCACATGGGTACACACCCAGCTACTGACGGCAGACACACTGCTTCTCTCTGTGGTTAGTTAGCCCTAATGTGACTACTATACATGATTCGGAGATCATAAATAGTACTTCTGAGTGTAGTCTACTGAGAATAGTATACCTGGTGTAACTACTACTTAAAGTCATGAGATTGTCCTACTTAGGGAGTTGCTCATTCCAACTACAAACACTTGGGTTACCCAATGTGGAGACTTATGTACACATACGTATGGCTACAACTTCAAACTCTGAGGTAAGTCTAAGCTAACACATATATATATAAGTTTTATAGCACACTACCTTCCTTTAGTATGATCATTTTAGGTAGGTGTGACCTACCTTATGGGTGTTTTATAATTGACCTTAGCCATCAAGAGGTAAACATAAATGAATGTTAGTGTGATCTTTTTCTTCTTTATTTGGAATGTAGAAGGTACTTAAATCTGACATATTTGGCAATCGCTAGGTGTCATGAAACTTTCTTTATCTATCTTGGGACTTGCATCATCTCTGAACGGAAATAGACCTTGATAACTCCTCATATAACAAGGAATCATGTTTCATATTTGTTTTCTAAACATCATCGGAGTAATGTTCCTTCAGATGGCATGTCATACAAGGAAGGGAGAAAGAGGGAGGCAGGGAGGGAAAATAAGATATTCCAAAACAGCCAGTCTGCTTGGAATGAGTCTCTCTTTTAACTAGCCTCATGCAGTAATTAACACTTGCTCTGAAATGAGTCATTATTCAAGCAAATTGCACTAAGGTTATCAAATTGCCATAACTATCTATGGGTTAAAGAGCGGCAATAATAAAGGCTATCATGCTACATATACACATATATATATATATATATATATATATATATATATATATATATATATATATATATATATATATATATATATATATATATATGTCACAACGCCTATCTACTTTGTTCAATATAATTGAAGTATATTGAAAACTGACCATCTAGAATTACAGTACCAAATAAAGTACCAAATAAGGTGCCATGTACTGGGAAAGGGGCCTAAGTTGACCCTGCAATAAGGTCCCTTTTCGCAGTATCACTATGGGTAACTTTAATTAAACCTGCATGTTATCCCATGTACTTTGCAGATGTGTCTTTATGATATGAATGGGGAATATATTATAATCGTCTCATGAGGTATACACAACACACCCTGAACTCGTAGCCTTACACATATCACTGCCGTTTATCTCACACTTACCCGCGGTAATATATCGCCTGTCAAATTAAGGATAAGATTAGCAGAAAACCTGCACGCTTGGCATTTTTATCCGAATTCCTACACCGGGGTCTTCACTCCGCCTCAAGCATGTATTGAGCCCTGTAGTGCGTCTCCCTTCCCACCTCCTGGGCCGCATCGACCATGCTCAGGGGAAAGGTATAATATCGAGGAGGCACAGCAAGGGTGAGGCATGAGGAGACAGGGGGGGCGGCAGCATTTTGAAATTTAAAAAAAATCTTGGACGTAGGCTGAAGGGTCCTGTTGATATAATCTTATTTCTATCAGAACGAGTCAAATGTCCAGCTCGGTCCGGTCAGGGAGAGGGACAGTAGGAGAATTGAATTTTAGGCCCAAGTCTTGTTGCTGTTTAAATGAGAGGTGGATATTTACCGGGAATATTCAGTTATAATAGGAGGGTACGGAAAGGTTGACAGGGCATGCAGGGTACGGTTGTGTAAATATTGGAGAGGCCAATGGAGCTGTTCGAAAAAACAAACACTAAAAAACACTGAGCCTTAAATCAAGGTACACAAGACATGGCGGTCTGAGAGTGACATGATATTTCAGATTTCATGTTGCACGTTTTGCGCGTTATGTCTTTTGCCTTAATCACCCTCACCTTTCACCCGTTGCCTATCATCCTGCGTCTTTTACCTTTTGCTCTTGACCCTTCGTCTGTTGCCCGCCACGTTACGACTTCACCTTCCCTCGTCTCCTTTTCTTTTCCCTTTTTGTCCTTGATAAGACGTCGGGACATTATGTACATTCGTGTATCTAGCTGTAGAAATAGGGGGACTTAAGAAAGAAGAAAACATAACCAGGAATAGGTTACAAATGCGTCCGGGTAGGTACATATGTTTAGTTTGCATAATTTCTTTTTGTCAAAACTTCAGTCTGATAATATCATAGCAATTAAGGGGTGCCAATGAATGTTATAAGTTTCGACAAATAGGAACTGCTTCCATCCATGGTGACATAGACATAGTTATTGCAAACATATTGATGCAACTTAAACCTGTAGGCTATGACAGCAATATAGGTTGTTGGTCAGGCACTGTAGAGTGACGACTATGAGACGGATATAAGCACAGCCATTCTGACCTAAAATGTTAAATTGCTCAAGAAAAAGGGCTGCATGCTAGGAGATGGATCATACCCCGGAGACGGGGACGGTGGGAGATTGTAGTGACAACTGACTGTACACGGGATCTCATCTCGCGAGGCTGTGTGAACGAGAATATAAAAACAGGGACACAAGAAATAGGTTATAGATCTATATAGGGAGTTATAGTCTCTATACGGAATAGTGCATACGGTGGGTATTTTTGGGGAGTAAATGATGTGACAATAGGGAAAGTATGAGAATATGACAAATGCAGGAATATAACGACAGATGGAGATGTGCGGAAGGAATGACGAGTGCAGCAACAGTCTCAGTGAGAGAGGATCATCGAGTAGGGAACAAGAGAAAGTAAAGAAGAACATAATGAAGAAAGAGTGAAAGGCAGTGAGACACAAACATATCCAGATAGACAAAGACGCATAAGGAGGGCGTGCATGAGAGAGAAAATGAGACTAAGAGAGAGAGAGAGAGAGAGAGAGAGAGAGAGTGGCAGGGGGACAGGGGTGGTGGCATGTGTACCGATGTAGATGGGACTGGAAGAAGAAAGGCAGTTAATAGGAGACAGGCAGGTACAACCCATCTTATCGGACAGCTGGACATTTTGAATATCTCTACGTACAAAGAACCTGGTGTAATCGGTGTATGGCCATTCCATGAATATACTATGTGTACGTAGTGTGTCTTAAGAATGGCATATGGCATCTATAGACCACCTATCAGACGGGTATAACACTATTAAGACCAGACACCATGGATGCTCACTGAGGGAGAAGACGTGTCATGCTCGGCTCAGGGTAGCCCATGATAATTCAAGACATTTTTGGGACCTATCCTCTTACCCTAAAAGACAAAGGATTTGGAAATAAAACTTTGTGATGAGGATAATTCCCTTCAAAATTATGATCATTGTGTCATTAAGCTCAAGATTGGTGCAGTCATAGGTTTTGCCAAGATGTAAGAGGAATTGGATCCAGATTTACAGCTTCACCTATATGTATTTTCTAAACCTTAAGCAGAATTCCAAGGCCAATTTATGTCCTCTGTCTACTAGAACAATCTTTTTTTAACCGAGTCTCAATGTCCCCAAGATGGCAGGGTGCCAGTAATACCAACAGATTTGTACAGTTTTGAGTATTATTGGCACCCCTCTTGCTGTCATCCTTTCTAGTAAAGATGAACATGACAATAGTCAGTTATTGATTCTTTCTTTGACACTGCATTGTAGATTTATATGTTTGGTTTAAGAGCAAAGCTGTTTCCTTCGTAAAGTGTATTCTTTGGGTATCCAAAACAACATTTACAAATAATTTTCACTGCAATCATGTGAGGTCCAGGTCTGTGTTTGGGTGTATATCAATGACATATGAGTGTGGGATAATTGTGTGTCCCAATGGCCAAATAGTCCTTCAGAAAATTTGTTATTTTTGGGAATTTGGACCTCAGAGTAGGGGTAAAAGTATTAAATGTATGCTCATTTGGAATCATAGTAATCTGGAGGTGTTTGTTTATAGTACAGGCTAAATATTTTATTGGTACCATGTAAACAGTGGAGGGGTATGGGGGTGAAACGGCCATATATAGTATTCATAAACTGATTAGGTCTCGCACAAAATCAATATCCGTGTTTCCATGGCGATTTATACTAAATCTAGGCTGACCTTTTTTTTGGGCCTATTGTATAATTTTCTCCATTTCAATATCTAAAATATGGTATATTTGGCATGGCTCTCAGGGAATTTTAAGTATTTCAAATATTAGACCCAAGGTGTGTGACATTGATTTTTTCGAGGCCCGACTAGGCATTTAGGGTGGTACCACCATAAGGGTGCCAGTAATACCCCGAGCCATGCCAGTAATACCAACAAAGTCCTGAATTATTCCAACATAAATATTCATATGACAACATATATTATTTTGCCCATAACTGATGGAAAATGTGACAAAGTCCATGCTCCATGGATGGGAAAAGAGAAATTCTCAAAGAATCTCACAGAAACCGCACCAGGGGAAACCGCTCTCATGAAATATTATGGACTCATGTGTACATATGAAATGCATAGGTTATTGTGGTTGCCGTCATAATATAGTTACTGTATCCTATAGCTCAATAAAATATAAATCTATGTGACGTCTTGTTTAGTGTTGAGTGACGTCCTGGAAACTAGACCTTAAAACATCCGGGCAACCGACTACACAGGGGGAGTGCAAGCATATACACTTTGGCATATTGCTGATTCTCATATTGTTCTCTTCGCTCCACATTGTCAAAAGCCTAGGGTGTTCATTTTCCCATAACACTTTTTGCACTTTCATTATTATTTCATACACCTCGGCCCGATCATAATCCCCGAGGAAGAATCAAGAGACGTTTGTTATGCAACCAATGTTGAGAAAATCATACGTGGTCAATGTAGCGTTAGTAAAGTCATGCCATCAATACAAATGCAATCACTGGTTGGCACCTTAAGAATCCTATATACAATCTCAGAAAACTATTAAAACCCCATGAAAATAAGTTCACACATTACTTTAACATTAGAAGCACTCAGAGACACTAGCCTGCTAAGCTCAGGTGGTAGCATGCCTGGGTCGAGTCTGTCGTGGAGAAACTTACTAAAAAAAGGTTTTCAACCATGGAAATTGTGTTGGCACACACTATGTGGAGTATGTGAGCCTCCACGTCCTGCCACCAGTTTGTGTGTATGAATCTAAAGCTAACAAAGGCTGACGCAGGTAGAGTGGTGCAAGGCTGGAGATGTTCAGAAAGACACGCAGGTAGCGTCTACATATCGGTAGGGGGGGGGGGGCGAAAGGCAATGACCCTAACACTAATAAAGGTGGCATACCCTTCCCCATAGTGACAAAACACCCAACTACACACTCTGCTCCAAGCTGGCCCCAGCTCATCCTTAGACGCCTCTGAGCGACATTGCTGCTACCGGAGGGGGTGGATCCTTCCGCCATACCCAGCTACATTTATAATACATTTATCACAGCACCCAGCGTGCCGGGACTACTTGCACCAGGAAGCTTTGGTGCCAGCGGTGACGTTCGGGAACAGAGGTTGAGGTGGGGGCCAGCTTGACTCTGCCCTGACGACCAGAAAATGGTCGCTGCACTCAATGACCCTCACCGGAAGTGGATAGGATGAGGGGTACTCTGGGGGAATACCGAGCAGCGTAGCGTCTTGTTGTCGCCGCGGTGACCGCCCAGTGGCGCCACTAGTCCCTAATGACCTGACATTATTTCCACCAATCAGAACATGGGTTACAGGCTGGTGACCAATCAGAAGGCAGCTTAGTGACTGAGAGGCTCATGTGCCAGGGTTCCCTGAATGGCTTCCAGGGGGGCACGCCTGTCAAAAGGCTGCTGGGGCTGAAATTGACCATCTCTGAGTCATTACTATATCTTAGGAGAACATTAGGGGAGGAGTCCATTGGCAAGAGAAGAGGAGTGGGGGTAGGGGGTAGGGAGGGGAGGTTGGGTAAATAGAGAAGAAAATAGCATAATATCCTATCCTCATTTTTTCTAAAGCCTATCTGCTTAACCCTGTTAGGACAACATAGTGTTGTAATGCGTTATGGCATATTTTTTCATCATCATGATACTTGTATGCTCACCAGGCTCCTTTCAGGGTAATATACTGTATGACTGTATGGGTTGAAATATTTCCCAGCATCGCCTTAGTACATCATGTTGACACATGTTGTGTTAAGGCAACGTGCCACACAAAAAGGGTTAGCAAAGCAATGTTGATGAGGCTAAACCCAACTCTGCCAACTGCAGTATTCAAAGTAGGAGTGCGAAAGGGGGAGATGGCAAAAGCAGATAAGTAGCAGTTGAAACCACACACAAACTATATAACCTAAGCCAAAATCGGGTTCTCTTTAGGATGGGAAGCAAATTGCCTCGGGAGTGATCAGTATGTAAACACAGGGTGAAGGGTCGATGAATCTCACGCCTGTGTTAACATATTTTTGCATCCTTCCTCCAGAGAGGTCTCACATTTTCAGTGCCACATAGAGTCATCTGCATTTTTCACTGTGCCCCCCCTCACCCCTACAACACAAGGGGTGCACAGGGTCTTAACATAAATATCTTCAGGAACAGATATACGGACGTTGACCATCTATCTATCAATTGGAAACCTAATAATGAAATGCATCAAGCTAATTTATATCTTTTGTAATAAGACAGCTTTACATGGCATGTCAAAAGTGAATTATTGCTATAGGTTTTGTTTTCAAACATCGCAACAAACAAATGGGCTTACTTGCCTCAATTTTGCCAATTGCTGAACAATTGTTTGGCGAACTATGAAAATACCGGTAGGTCCCAGCAGAGAACTAATCAGTACCAAGAACAATCTTAAATACAACTCTACAAAGACTTCCGGTCTCACTCTCCCTGCAGAGTCCTCCCGTAGCCAAGCTAGACTCTGCCAATGTCTTATGGGTGTGTTGACAGAGGCGTAGGAAGCAAATCTTCATAGGGGGGGCCCAGGGGGGCCCAATCTAACCAGCCTTAAATATTGACCTCCAATCATGGCAGTGCTTATACATGCTCATATAGGAATTGTATAGAAAAGTAGTATTTGAGCCCCCTTTAGTTCTGATTGGGTGCCAGGCCCCAATGTCCCTATGTGAAAAAGGTACATTTTTTGAAACTTTGTGTATTACATAACAGGGTCTTGGTAAACTTTTTGGGGGGGCCCAAACATATTCAGGCCCCCCCTCCTCTGTGATCGGGGGGGCCCGGGCCCCCCTGGCCCCCCCCCTTTTCCTACGCCACTGCTGTTGTCATGATGTCCAATGCAGAGCGCCCAGGCGCGCATCTCGGCAGAGGCACCTTCACGCCGTGCCTCTGCTGGGAGAGTGATCCTGGTTTGTGCGGATGACTCCAAGCACAGTTCCCATATCTACGTACAGCAATTGACCTTAGATATGCTTGGAGAGTGGCAACTATCCGCTGGGAGAGTGGAAAAGGCACCATGGTGACAATTGTTGTTATGGTAACACACTTGTTGTCCAAATGATATGGATAGAAGCAGAAGCTTTTGTCTTGGCAGTCAGGACTCTGGCGGACAATACGGGCTGCCTCAGATTGGAGCAATATGCATGTGCATTAGAATAAAGGAGTATTAAGGATATAGACATCATACATCAATGGCTGTTCCTGCTTGACACAGTAAGTAGCTCAGAGCATGTGTTATTCATACTCGCTGTTTGAGCTTTACATTTGAATTAGTACAGCGTTTCCAATGTAAAGGCAGGGATGTGGCAAACAGTTTCAAAATAGGGGGCAAAGGGGGGAGTACCTGATAGACACAACTAAACCAAACTCGTTTGGAGAAAAATCAGACAGAACACACCGATATTCCATCAACTGCAATAAACACCCTAATTAAGGAGCGTTACAACTAGATCGCAACTAGGTGGAGACATCTTCCGAGGGCAGAGTATAATATTATCCCCCCCTCCTCCCACCGCCCCCCCCCCACACACCCCCACACACCCTCTCCTCCACCCCATTCATCCAGAGGAGTAGTATTAGGCTGGAGGCAGACAGGTGGGGGTAGTGGTGGGACATGGGAGATGGATGGGGCAGACAGGTAGAGCCATCACCCACCTGAGTAGTGCGGCATCAGACCTGCCCCTACCTGTCCGCTCCTACATGGCCACCTACAGGTGGTTTTCATATCTGGGAGGTGGCTGGGGCTTCAAACACCGGCTCTGTGGCAGAGCGGGACCACCATGGGGGACGGAGACCTTGGTCTATCACTAGAAGAATGTGCATGGGATGCTGTCAAATAATGTACTATAATTGAACATTGACTAACCCAATAACAGCAGCATGGCTGGCTACTGCTTTAAACCCGATTCTGCTCCCCCGGTTCTACTTATATAGTGTAGACCTCGTGAGTTAGACTTCTTGGTTTTTATCCACTTTCATCTCTACGGCACAAAGACATTAACAAGTATCACCGTAAAAGTTCACATAGCCCTACTCTACCCTCACGCTATGCCCTACTTGACTGTTTACCATTGACCTACAGTGATATGATGTAGGGAGTAGGTGTAGGGATTAGGGGTGGCTAAATGGCTGATATGAATCTAGCCTCCTCCAGTGTTTGAGGGGAGGGATAGGACTGATGGATAGGACAGCTAACAGGCAGGAGGGGTGGCGCCCAGGTGACGGGGGTGCACAGGTAGACCAGGTGTGGTTCAGGGTGCGGGGTTCACCTTTTAACCCTTTATGGGTCAAGGCTCCTTGCACCGATCCAGCGTGAGATACTCGCAATTATTATGTTTTCAACTTGCAACTACGAGTGTTGTATGTTTCTAGGTTAGAAAACAAGGTTAGGGCCGTACCAGCCCCCCGGAGAGTGGTATTATTTTGGTACTATATTGGGAATGTAAAGCAATGAAAATGCAGCATTTCAGGTACAGACAGTCGTCGGTGATGCATCATTGATTGGTCTAGACACTATCACAATTGTTTTGCTGGTTATCTACAACCCTCTCAGTGACAATCAAGGGCCAATTAAAAACCAATCATAGGCTACTGTGGCTGCAGACGACCTTGTGGAACGTTAAAAATATCATTTTCAGCCTGCATTGATGGTTGAGTATCTCGGTCATATGCCTTTTACAGGCGCATGTATCTTGATGGGACCTTGTATTACCATGGAAACCACCAATACTGGCACTGTATTGCATTCGTGTATCATCGCAACATAGAGGAACAGTGCATTACATCAGTGTGCCGCCCATAAAGGTTAAACCCATCACGTCAGATAACCTGGAAGAGATACCACAACAGGTGGGAGACCACCCTCTATCATACAGCATAAGTCGCCACCCTGGATGGTTGTTATTATAGAGGTGAGGTAGGGGTGAGGGGTGATCAGCCACAGGCCACCTGTCCATTTACCTTTACATTTAGGCCACTCAAAAAATAAAATGATTTCTCATCACCGCGCGCATCATAAAACTCAGGTTTTAATTAAGGAAACTTTTTAATTCTTGCCAAATTTGGATGAAAAATCTGATAAAAATGGACAAAATTGGTCATATTTGGTATCAAATTAAAGCTAATAATGCCAGCAATGCAGTGGTGTAGAAATAACTTACATTTTCCTCTACTTTTAAAGATCATTTAATACTTAACCAATATAATGTGAATTTTGGCCACAAAAAAACGTAAATTATCCTATACTTTTGGCCTGCGAGTAAAAAAAAACAGAAGAGGCCTCCCTCGTCAGATATCCAAGGCCTTGGTGATGAGAACCCACCTTTTTGAGTGGCCTTACCTGCCTCCAGTGAGTGTGTATGTGTCCACAGGTCTGTGTACTCCCCTTACTGCCTTCCCACCCACATAACGTACCCATTATACACACCCACAAGTCTCACCTCCAGCTTCTTCTCAGAAAGCCAATATAAAGACGTCCAAGCTGATGCCAGATTAACTCTTTCATGGCCGCATAGTGCTTTAATGTGATATATGCTGTTTGTCATGATACAGGACTGCATGAGCCACCACCCACCAGGGCTTCATTCCTGCATCATGCCGACTCGTTGGGGGGGGGGGGCGGGTATGCATCATGAGAATTGAATGCAGCAACGGCGAGTTACTCACCAGGACTGCATTAGTGCATCATGATGGCACAGCGTATTTAAATATATGAGAACATGACTCTTATATGAGAGTAAACCGACACACCATCCAGCTTCTCAGTTTAACATTGGGTGCAGGTTGTGGGGATCTTTTATATAAACCATGTTATATACTAAACACAATGCTAAACATAATCCTGTCACATATTTGTAAACACAATGTTTTTCTAAACATGTTTAGCTTACTAATGTAATTAGCTAAAGTGATTAGAAATGTAGGTGCTTAGGTCTAGAAAATGTTCTCATTATCAAGTGTTTAGGTATCAGGTTTTGTGTTTGAATCCCCAAATGTTTAGATTTGCAGCTTTATGCTTAGGTATTTTAATATAAAGAGATATCAGTTCATAATATATTCATATCCCCTGTGCAGTTCCTGATAGGGATCAGCAAAATGAGGCAGTATAAAGTCCATAGTGTCTCATTCACATAGATTAGACATAGAGTGAAACACCCATCAAAACATACATGCACAAATAGGAAAGGGAAGGCAGCTATATTAATTCCTAGAATACACAAAATGGGTGTAGCTGATTGATTCTCCACATAATCTGTAATGATGTAAGATTCAAATGGCCAAATGTCCATAGTGTATATATTCTCGTATCATATATAATCATGTCATACTGATTTACAAAGGTTTTTGTAGCATATTTGGGATGACAATAAAGTATGACTGTCTATAGAAATTACATTTCCAAACAGGACTGCCACCTGGTGTGTGTTTTAAAACCTAAACACCTAAACATCACATGTTTACATCCTAAACATATACCCTTCAGACTGTTTAAGATACTAAACATGTAAACATGTTTAGCCTAACTGTTTAGGTATTTAGCATGAACAAAGCCAATCGATAACATTCCATTATTTCGTTCTGCATTGGTTTTAATACCAAGTCCTTAAACTAGAAGAACATCCCCCTGCAACAGTGCAAGGTGATGAGTTTTAATTTCTTAATTTTAAAGAATATTATGCCACCATTGATGTTTATACATTTTACACAATACCGCATTAGCTTAACCGCGGAGGTACGGGGATGGTTCCGGTGGTAGGGTGTCCAATTCAACTTAAAGATGCTTTTATCACCACTGGAAAGGAAAATTACAAAGCAAGGAGTTCCCAGTACGACTAAAACTAAGCAATTGAAATAAAAAATCTCTTGGGGCTCTGTAGCGATAATTCTGGTGGCGACATGTGTGAGGCCAGGTAAGTTCTGTCCTCGGAATTTCTCCCGAGATTTAGATTGGTACTATGCAGACATCGACATACCATATAGTAGCCAGGGACAGGCTAAATTGTAAGAGCAGCACCAAGGCTTCTTGAGATTGCCGGTGTCAGTGTAAACACACTGGTCGCGGGAACAAGTCCCCTCCTGTTTCATCACTATACACTGTCACGGGTGTCAGGGAGGTGGTATACTGTACTGGTCTGTGGAGAAGGAGGCACTCTAGATATTCTGTTCCTGTCTGATTAGAGCTGTGCTGGGTGAGTTTTATGCGGCCGTTCTATGAGCTTTTACCAACACCACACGTTTAGTTGCACATACCTAAAGCTGCCCTTTCCTAGCTGAGACAGAAATGAAAGAAATTCAATAATCATGCCTACTTATTTGCCATTCTTCAATTTCATTTCATGATCAGTAACCAATGTGTACATATTCTGGTAGGTCTTCTACCACCGTTATTCAAACATGGATTTAGGCACCTAACCAACATGATATCCGATAAATAGGCATTATAGGGACATTTTATGGTCATCACTACATAGTTAACACTGGGGTGGGCGATGGCCACCTCCCTGCTCAGACTCCCCAGGCAAGCCCAGGAGGAGTGTCTCCATTAATGACAGCCTGTCAGTGCAATGTCCAACAGCACCTGCAGTGTAGCTGTCAGTCTGCCATCTCAATGCCTGGAGTGAGTGGAGCCGCACCACCCTTGGCCCCTTTACACCTGTGTTGTAGTGGGAGGAGCTGCTCGGGCTGGAGCTGCTCTAAGTAGGTCATACAGATGTCTGTAAGTTGCGGGTGTCACGTAGCAGACTGCTGCCTGCTGCCCCTGGCACCCTCTCTAACTAACCACCAGAATCCAGGAGGATGCTTACTTAAAGCTGAGCCGCTCACGGGAGGAACTTATACACCAGTATGTAGCAAGAGCAGCTCAGAAACAGGCCCATACTTGGATTGGTCAACTCTGTGGCAGGACCCTAATTTAATCCCCTTCCAGTGGCTATTAATAGAACTCCTGGTTCCAGACTCTTCCTGCCCTCTTGCCCCCTCCGGGCGGGACCTGGAGAGGATCCAGACGTTGCGGCACCATCCCCCCCCCCCCACACACACACACACACTGCCTGTGGGGACTAGCCAGACACTGGAGTATGCATACCACGTGATCACTGGAACCGGAAATGATGACGTGCTACGTTGGTGAGTATTTGTAATTCATTCAGTGTTAAGCTCAGGCCGAATTCAGAGGATCAACTGTTATCTCTAATTTGGAGCAATATCATCAGGTGACGCAGTGAACTCAAGAGGATCGAGAGATTTGACACTTCTGAAATTGAGGTCATGACCTTTCCAGTGATCACGTTTCCTTAGCAGATCTCAATACTACTTTTAGTTTTTGAACATGTCTGGCTATATCGGCGATAGATGATATCATAAGTGGGTATTTAGACTGATGAGAAGCCTATCTAGTATGTACAAAGTTAGATTGACCATGAAGGGGTGGGGCAAGGTCAGTTAGTGAATAGGAGGTTAGACTGGTGGCATGGCCAGTTAGTAAGGAGGTTGGACTGGTGGCATGGCCAGTTAGTAAGGAGGTTAGACTGGTGACATGGCCAGTTAGTAAGGAGGTTAGACTGCTGAGGATATCTAGGATATGGCCAGGATATCTACCCCCTACAAATTTAACCCTTTGCCTGCGATTCAAGAAGGCAGAAGTGTTCTGGTTTGTAATTCTGAAACTAGCGAGCTGAAAGATATCTATACCCTGTTATCTAACCCCTGACATCTACCTCCTGGACATTTACCCCCTCGGACATCTACCTCCTAGGACTTTTACCCCCTTAGACTATTACTCTCAAGGACTCATCCACCCCCCTCCAGATGCCCATATAGTTGAGTCACATCAGCATAGTCATATATAAACCAACCATGAACCAATACTCACAGCTGGCCTATGTGGTCAAGGTCCTTGAATAAATGGCACTTCTGGTTTAGACTTCCAGACCCTGGGTACGGATCCCATGTAGAGCAGAAGTTTTGATATGCCTGATACACATTTTTTATTTCTTTGGCTATTTCAAGGAAAAAGAAAAAAAGAAAAAAAGAAAGAAAGTGGGGGTGTGGGGGCGGAGCCCCCGTATTATACAACAGCAGCACTCTTAACTTTATCTCACGGGACAATGCCTCACCAACATAGGCCCGAGTTAGATAGTTGGCTATTCTGATATTTCAAGAAAAACAAACAAAACAGAAACCAAAAAAAAACAGGGGTGCAGGGGGCAGAGCCCCTGATTTATACAACAGCAGCACCAACTGAACAGCACTCTTACCTTTGTCTAATTGGACAATGCCTCACAAACATAATCCCTAGTTAACAGGCTCTAACACATGTGGCTGTCTGGTTCTGCTGCGAGGGTACAGGGTGCTTCTAGTAGGGATCCGATTAACCCTTTGTGGGTGAGCATCAACTATAGTTGATACCATGGCAGGGCGAACATCGACTATAGTCGATGCCATGGTAGGGCGAGCATAGACTATAGTCATTGTAACTCTATGGGATTGCACAAAGCCTCGTCCTGCAAAAAATCTCGCCTCTACAGCTAGCTTTAGCAATTTCCTGCCGTCCTTAAAGGGTTAAATGGGGTTGGAACCCCTCAAATTTTTTAAATAGCATTACTCATTGGGTAGGTAAAGGCAGAATCAGTACATATACTATTTGGTGATTAGTGTCATTGCATGAGTCCTGGTGGAGCAGTTGGTTAGCTGTTAGGCTCAATGTTCTGAGGTTGTGGGTATGGATCCCGCTAGATACCCGGGCTCTCAAAGAGAAAAAGAGCTCTTAAATATAACCACCTCCTAGGGGTGTATATATGTATAAAGGAAACCCTTCCCCCGCCCCTCACATCTCCAGATCTCAAAACACAGATCTCATTTCAGCTATCTGTTAAATCATAATGGTGGTATTCCTGCCCTCTCATTATCTTTCCCACTTCCCATAAACCTCAATTCATCCCCTCCTGTACCCCCTCCACGTGCCCTATGGATGTAATTCCCCCACCCCCTCCTCCCTCCTTCCGCCTGTCCCTCACCCCGCCCACCCTCTCTACGACTCTAGACCTTGGCTAGATAACATTACCTGCGTTTAGCGGCCATTATACTTCCCATCTCTTTCTTAAGACTGCCCTGAGGGCGGGTCAGCAGGGTCGCACTGTGGTGCCCAGGTGGGGTTAATGTACCGACCTGCCTCCCCCTCCCTGCCAGTCTCCTCCAGGGTAGGTGTGGGTGAGGGGGTGATATCACATGTCGGCCACCCACTAGCGCACCAACACACGTCCGTCACGCACATCTCTCGTGCGCGCGTGCAGGACGTAATGGACGACGTACACGTGGCTCCGTGATGGCGTCTATTACGTCATGTATGTATATGGACGTTGAATTGACGTCACGTCAAGCCCGGCGTGTAGTTGTGGGGAGGAGGCATGTTAATTTGGAGAGCTATGTGTTTTGTATTGTATTAGTCGACATGACTCAATCATGCAGAGAACAGCAATACCATACAATAGACGGGACTGAGGGCTAGCCTCTATCCCCAGCGCTTATATATACAAACCCAGCTCTGTATAAAATTTTCAATCGGATGGCTAAATCACCTAAGAATACAGAAGAGCAGGAGCTTTATAAAATACAAGTATTTTGCCATACAACTGTGAAAGGTTGCAGCATGGAGGGTCTGGTCCTGGGAGAGGTGCAGGGAGGCAGGCAGGTATAGAGATCCGCTCACTGAGGTTAATAACCCCATGGATCCTGTTCTCACTCCCCCAGGCCCTGTTCACACAACAGCTGCCTCTTACAAATGTAGCCATTTTTCTAAGCTGTCACCCAGGATTCCAACCGGAACCCCAACACGTGCCATTCCCATGCTGCAATGTTGTATCCGGTCCTCCAGGGCGCATGTCTGCTTATAAAACAATACCTGAAGTTATCTCCTTGGACATGTGTACATGCATCCATATAGTTATTCCATGTATAGTATCCTGGTATCATGATGCCTGTCATGTCTGGACGCCGGCTGTTGCTGCCGGGGCAGCAGGTTCTATGCATTTGATACCCTAAAACAACACTTTGCGATATTGGAGGAAACGTCTGATACACAATATTGGTAAAAAGTCACGTTTTAGACCTAAACCCGCTTTGTGTGTTCAAATTTTTATATAGAATGCAGCACCAGCATGGATTGCGTTGACAAAAGAGCATCGTTCATGAAAGCATTTTGCTACCCTAAAATGGCTAAATATCCAACTGATACTGATTCTAGCAAGGAACAGTAATCGTGTACATATATTTATCCCTTTGGGGATAGCATGATGCCTTAACGCCTTCACGCCATGATGCATGAATGTTGGCCTGGCGAGTAACTCGCCAGGGCTGCATTCAAGCATCATGCCGACCCTATGGCGTCAAGACACTCACGAAGGGTCTGCATGATGCACCAATGCAGCTCCAGCAAGTTACTTGTCGGGGCTGCATTGGTGTATCATGACGACAAATATCAGCTTTTAGCGACATCCATCCTTAAAGGGTTAAGGGGGCACGTGCCCAGCGCACGACGTGACAATTCATGTCACACTGTGTATACATAGACACTGTCTGGAGTCTTTCTTTGAAGGAAATTATTTCTGTCTCTGGTCTCTTTTTATACTTTGTGTAAGAGATGGACAACAAGACTACAAACATCTCTCAATCCCATTGACAAGGAAGCTACGCATTCCCACAGTCCTCCAAATACACGGCTGAGTTTACAATCAACACGTCTATAGGGGCAATGCACTCAACCCTTTAGGGACCGCATAGTGCTTCAATGTGTTATACCCTTTGTCATCAGTGTGCAGGAATGCAGTTCTGCTGAGTCACTCGCCCATGCTATATTCAAGCACCATGCTGACCACATAGATTTGACACACTTCTGAACGATCGGCATGATGCATATTTACAACGCTGACGAGTAGAATCGCCAGCGCTGCATTCATGGATCATGACAACAAGGGGAAAAGCACGTTACGCTTAAAGGGCTATACTGACCTTAAAGGGTTAACTCCCAGAACAGACTGAGAGCACGCCCCCAGTAAACACCTACAGGAGGAGGAGACGGGGGCAGGGCCATACCCCTGTCTGCTCACAGAGGCTGTAGTGGACCGGGCAGGGGCCTGCTGGGCTGCAGGGACCCATGGAGGAACCCTGGAGTGGGGGTTGAGGAGGGGTGCACTCTAAAAGAGCTGTACAAGCAGGAAACTGCTAGCGAGCAAATTGCCGCCATAATAAACACGGATGGCAGGGCGTAAACATGGCTAACGTAACGGCTAAAGCAGGCGGGGCGGGGAGGAGGGGAGGGGCGCCCAGTTCACCCATTCATATATCACCGGGCAAAAAGCATGGGAAGAAGCTATTCGCCGTTAGCTATGGTATGCACCCTTGGTGGCTAAAGTACACTAATACAATTTGACAAATTGACTGAAAGATCCATGTTGAACAAGTTTCCCACTTTCACTTTTATAAAGACAAAGGTAGACATTTTACAACACTGCTTTTCATGCAAATATTCTAATGAGTATTTGTTAAAATGCAGGTTAAGTGAGTTATGTCGCATAAATTCTCCACACCTTTTATTTGGTCGGCATGATGATGATTTACTCAACAGCGCTGAGTTAAACCCTTACTCTAACATGCAGTATATTAAGTCAGATTGGAGAACTTGAGGGTATCCCGTGTAGAACGCATCCCGCTCCATTCTCATTGACATTCTACTAATGACGTCATCCATCGCCTGGTAGCTTCGTTTTATCGCTGCGCCTGCGCAGATTGACACGTGATGTATAAAGCGGAGGGGTGATTGGTAGGTCGTCTGTTTAAGAGTGTTGATCATGGCGGTGTGGAGGGGGGGGGTATGGTGGTGGAACAAGGATTTGGGGTCTTACCCTAAATTTTCCGATATAGTTGATATTCACCTTTCAATGCCCCTTTATTGAATTCCGGCAGCAATCTTGGATATCATGAAAAATGACTGTCACATACATAATTCTGAATGACATGATTGGATTCCATGACCACAAAAATGTAATTACAAACCTTTTATTTGTGTTTATTGGAAGCAGAGGTATGAATGTTTTATGATCTTTATTGAATTCTGGCGGCCATCTTGAATACATGTCAATTTCCCCCAAAGCCGTCACAAATACATCACACAGGATATGGTCACACGGACCCTCATTGGAGAATTTGGAGTCAGACCCCAAATCCTTGTTCCACTACTGGACTAAGCGGGGGGGGGGGGGGGGGGCGGGGTTGGATAGAGGTGTAAATGGGAGTGGGGTTAATAATGCTCATTCAGAAGCCTTAGGGCCTGAGGTATGCTGAAAAGAAGCTACTTGATGATCTTAAGGGTCACCATGTGTATGTACATGATTGTGAGGCCCTGACTTCTCATATTCAGCACCCTTTTGCCCTCATCAAAGAGATGATCACCATAGTAAGCCAATATGATGCCTGTCATATTAATCTCATTGTACATGTATTGTTTGTCAAAGGTGCGATCTTTTTTTTCACACATTGGTCTTATACATGATTGACCAAGGCTTTCTGTATGTACCAACCGACCTCTCTGCCCCAGCCATCGAATTACGACCATTTTGGTCCAAATTCATACTCTTGTTTACCTTTATTCATTGGCCATGTTGGTAGCTTTTATCTCAAAAGTCCATGTGTGTATCTCAAACACGAGTATCTCGAACTACAATGATTCTTAGATTGTATTTTTTCAGGGAAATATTCCTGTGTCACAATACAGGGTTGTGCTGTTGGGCTGACCACTTACTGTACGAGGGTACTCAAGGGGTGGTCATTTTTAACAACTTGGGGGGGGGGAGGTTAATTAATACTAAATGGGGCACTAACTAATCAAAGAAAATGATCTCTCTTCAAACACCATTAGACACAGAATGCACATAAATGGGTACTGGCTGGGGACCCTCCATGGTACATGTACAAAACCTGCGCATCCCAAAATGTGGGACAATACTGAATGGTGAATGGTGACAATATTTTCCATGAATAGTGTAAAAATATACGCAGATTTTTCCCCACTGATTTCACAGAATTTAGTGAGAAAAAAAGCAGACCCTATTTTGTTTCACTGCCCTTCTGTTGAGAAAAAAATGACTACTCCCTTTTTACATGCACGAGGAATCCGCAGGTGTGAGTGCTGAACTACTTCCCCGACGTAGGTGGCTTGGGGCAGAGGTATTCCTTTTGAGGGTTTGTTTTGATTACCTCTGCACGGGAGACTGACCAACCGACCAGAATTATACAGTCCCCCCCTTCCCACACACACAAACTTGTACAGGACGACTTTGGCACTGAGCCAGGCCGTCATAGGTCATTGTTTTCTATCAGCTTATGTATAATTAGCCTTAGTAGGACGACTTTGGCATCACGATTTCTTGAATATTGTAGGTAGTCTAATTCGAGCATTGCTCGACCACCATCGGTATCTTTCGCATATTACTAGCGTATCACTCTCGGTATAATTACATGATTGGTAAACCAGATATCCATTTGATGGTTCGCTAAAGGAGAAACACTATATGTAGCCTATATACATGTAACACTGACTTATTTAAATCTACCATTCATCAGCTGTTTACAACAGTGGGTGGCAGACAGACCGTATTGTGTCCTGCAATATAGCAGAATCCTCTCTATAGGACGCAGCGACAAATGCTTTAAGTATGTCATGGTCACCGTGGTCATGGTGCTGTGATGCATGAATGCATCCCTGGTTAGTTACTCACCACTGCTGCATTCATGCATAAGCCGACCTTAGGAGATTGATACATACTCCTGGACAGTCGGCATGATACACAAACTTAGCTCCGGTGAGTTACTCGCCATGGCTGTGTTTGTGCCATATTTTGCTTGTTGTAATCCCCATGTCGTCCTTAAAGGGTTAAATCACTATCAATTGTACTGTGGGACACAGCGTGACAAATCAATATCATGCAGGCTTGTTTGCGGCGTGGGAGAGGGGGCACCAATATAGAGCGCCATACACAGCCATGTAGCCATTAATCCACACTGAGGCCTTAGACAATAGAAATGAGATAAGTACACTCCTAATTAATGCTATATCCTGTGTGCGTCAGTCGTATTGATACAGGCTGTAAGTGGGGTTGTTACGGTGAGGGTTTCCTCATCTGTTGGTGGAGAAGAGGAGGGGGTATAATTGGTACACTTGGATAATGGTCACTGGTTGACCTGCTTGGTTGGCTTCTCCAGGGCGGCTTGATGCTGAGGCAGTGTGACAGTGATTGCAGGCCCTCAATCCCCTCTTCCCCGAGTACCCCAGTCCCCCCTCCAGCACCCCTCCAGCCCTAACCGCCCCTAACGCGGTAACGTCCGTGCACGGCCCTAATTAGGCCTCAGCCGCGGTTTATGTTGAAAGACAATTATTGTAAATTGGACCAGAAGGATTAGAACCCGCTGCCTTTTTCTTCCCCAGCTGAGGAGATGATCGATGGTGGGTGGTTCTTTATCCAGGGGGTGCTAAAGACTCCACTCCACAGGCCTCCCGCCCCTCCCTGTCACTGCTCCCTAGCCACAGCCTCGGCTCTCCTTTCTCCATCCTTCTTTACCCTTTTGGTGCTAAGTTTTACCCAGTTACCCTCCGTTCTGTTTTACATTTAACTTTGGTTCCCTCCTTCTGTTTACCAACGCAAAGGTATGTATATCACTCCTCATTAATCATCCGACATACCATCGTCTTTAACCAGGTATATTCCCCTCCCTCCTCCCATCTGACATTAGGATTCACAGCCCTTAATTCCTTTCTGCCAGCTTCCCTCTTTGTTCAAACATTTGTATATGCTCTGCAAGCTGTATAGATCTCTCTCGTGCATGTGTCAGTTTGTCGCTATCTAAGTTCATGTATTTCTATTGGACTGTCTCGGTTTGTCTCTCTGTATCTACACCTGTCCGACTGTCTGTTTCTCTTCCCCTGTGTATCTATGTGTTTCGCCCTTTATCTGTCCCTCCCCTCTCTGTGTCTTATCTGTATCCCTCTCTCCGTCATCTCTCCCTCCTCGTTCCTGCCTCACTCTCTTCTACCCTCTGAAGAATGATAGAGCAGATAATAGCTCCTCCCACGCACATTTTGAATACACACAACCATACCAACAAACAACTTATAATTAATAACCAAAGTGTCCCCTGCTGACTAATAAGGCGTGCTGTGTGTGCCTGTCCGGGTCGCAGCATGACGCCAATTAACCTGCAATAGGCAATGCACCGTCCCCACGTCTCTGCCACTGTCTGTGTGTGCTGAGTTACTGCCTCTTGTTCCAGTACCGGCTTCTTTATGGTCCTCTACAACTACTACTATATAGTATATTCGGTGTATCATTTAAGCACGGCGCAATGTGTAAATCTGGATATTATAGCATTGTTGTTTGGCTGAGAGTGATTCCCAAAGAGATTGTGTTTGAACAATGACTAGGTTGATATAAATCTACTTTATGGGTAATGGTATCATTCTCTGCATTGATTATGGCATAATATACACCATCCATGTGACCATGCCACTTTATGAATTGCGACTGGTATGGTATGCGTTAATTGACAAGGTAACACATCTACTTGATTAGACAGGGAGTCAGACGAGACCATAAATCCTAGTAATACAGTTAATGGGCTCAGAAAAACGTATTATTACGAGTTGTTGAGTTTGGACGATGTAGATAATTATGCTGACAAATGAGGATACTCATTTTGAAGTGAAACTAACTAAACTTAAATATAGAAGCTATACTCAGCTGCTTTCTTACCATAGAGGTTGATAAAAACCATGCTATTACCCCATATTCTCTCTATAAAATGCCTTTACATAATCTGAGTAATCCCTCATTCTTTTGATAGTGCATCAATCATCTTACATCAAGGAATTTATTACTGCAGAGGGCGATTCATTTAGATACAGTAGAATGGGGTTATTTGATTATTTGACTGTGTCATATATATAAATTACAGACACTGTGAGAGGCCTCCCCTGACAGCGATAAGCCTGGTGACTTCTCCCAGTCCATGCACACATTTAGGTAATGAATGGACAAATTAACCCTTTAAGGGCCACATAGTGCTTTAATGTGCTATGCCCTTTGTTGTCATGATGCGTGAATGCAGACTCACCAGGGCTACATTCACGCATCATGCTGACCAAACAGAGTCGATACCAAATTTGATATAAGGATCGGCATGGTGTGCCAATGCAGCACCAGCTAGTTGCTCGCTGGTGGTGCATTACTGTATCATGACTACAAATGAACATGAAGCCACATACGGCCATTAAAGGGTTAATTAACAAGCCCCAATCCCCATGTCGACAGGCAATTAAGGCCATTCCACTGCCATATCCACGAGAAGTTATGGAGCAGGCTATTGCGTGTGGCAAAGAAATAAGTCTCAATATACCAGATTGCTATTCCATTACACTGATAAAAAAAACTTCAACAATATCTCTTCCCAGCCCAGAATGTGATAGCTACTCAAGGACAAGGCACTTAATTCATATCTAACATGTATCAACATTATGCCAATATTGGCTCAATTATGAAGTC